>CM024519.1:35775595-36247636 GCA_014182375.1 Eucalyptus virginea | reverse complement strand
CGTCAATCATATGCACGGGATTGATCCTAATTTAAAAGATACTCAATATTTTGTGGATACGATAGCATCGTTTAATGATTCATACGAGATAGCGATTTCACAAATTAGGCAATAAAAATATATGAAGATCAATTTGATGAAAATTATTACCTAAATTGCAATATCGCTCGGATACCGTTTCCAAATTTGAATGACGGAAGGTTCGCAGGGGGTGACCGGGATCAAAACCAGCTCCACGATGCGGCATGACTAGCACTGAGCGAAACGGCTCACATCGGGGACGTCATGGCGGAGATCGGGTGTGAGGTGGGTTTTGCTTCATTATCGTCGAAGAGAGAGAACCGCCAACGTGGGATCTGGACTTGCGAATGAAACCTGGTAATTGATTTGGCGACGGACGTGCTCTTGATTTGCAGACGTCACGTTGCTTAATGCAACTGAGATCTCCAATTTCCACCTTCCTTGATGCTGTCTTTTTCTTTGGAATTCACTGCTCTGGATCACGTGGCCATGAATTTCAGTTGAAGCTCCTTATTTTGGCCGACATGTTGTGATAATGGAACAAAATTCATCTCCTGGACTCACGATGACAGCTCAAAGGTTTCTCGGCCAATAAGGATTCCTGACCAATGGACCAACGTTGTGGTGATCGACCAAGGAAAGGCTGCGGTGGCGGCACTGGTAGTGTACCCCGAGTGAGGGTCAACTAGGTGAGCTTCTCGGAACAGCGAGAAATCATGGGAGCCCTGCAAAAATAGAAACTTTGCTGTTCGGTTTCAGTGAGGACACGGCTCGGCTCACAGTGCGCTCAGCCTCGTCGCTCATGGTGCAGCAACTCCAGGCCAGCATGGAGAGGGAGGTGTATGTTCTGCAGCAAAATTTAACCGGATCCGTGAGGGAGACTGAAACGCGAGCGGCGTCGTGGATGGACCTGGAGGGAAAGGGAAAACTCGCTAGGCTTCTACTGAATGTTAGAGAATTTAGTAGCTCGCTCGGGCTGGTTTAGATCGATGATGAAGCTCCGAGACAGCAAAGTCTGCTAACAGCACGGGGTGCAGCGGCAAGAATGCTGTGAGGACCGAAGACTCGCCTGGATCGCGGTGGCTATTGCTGAGAATTGCTCGAAATTGCGCCGAGATATTCAACGACAAAAGCAAAAAAATCGGCACAAGTAGAGTCAAAGATTAACTGAACACATGGAACACAACATGCGGCATGTGTCATGTAAATGTAAAGACCATCGCAAAGAGAAAGCCAGCCCCTCCCCTCACGTGATTTCTCTCTTGCGTTCTCAGAATCAAATTTCGCTCTTTCCGAATTTATGGCCCCCTTTTGTCGTACTCTCCAACGAGGTGAGCGAGTTTTCTCCTTGTACCTTCAGAACCTGCAAGAAAGAAAGAATAGAAAAATACTCTCTTTTTGTGGCCGTATGTATCAATATGCGTGGCCTCAGCTGGTGAGGTGCAGCGGATCAACGCGATGCTTCGACTTCACGATGCGATGCACGGAGGTGTTGACTATCAAGCAAAGTCGTTGATGGATATCATCAAACAAGGCAGCACCGGCGCAATGGTAGGCGTCACGACCGACGGACGGCAAGGGGATCGATGGATTGTGGGAGGCTCCGCCAACCTTCTCTCTCCCGTGTGTATCCCTTGGTGTGTTTTTATCAATGGCCGTGTATTCTATTGAGTGGGCCCCTCTCTCAAACCCTACGCATTTAATCTATTTATAGGCCACGGTTAGGGTTTTAATTTTTCCAAATCCGTATCCAACGAAAATTCTTTTTTCCAAATGCAATATTTGCTTTAGGATTGCAAGAGGATTCTTCTAAAATTTGAAATCTCGCACAAATCAATCTGTAAAATCTTTCCGAGGATACGGGCTTGGGCCGATTTACTCCCTTCGTGGGCTTAGTCCAATTCATCAAATTAATATTCTGAACCATCAATTTGAACCCATTTGTCACCGGCCCAATGTAAATGCAAATTAAAATAAATGCACCTAAAACTATATGCTATGCGTTAATTAATTAATTAATATTTTTTAGGGGTTGAAATTAATCCCTAATTTTTAATGCGATAAATAATTAAAAGGTCGCCAAAATTTAGGTGTCAACACAGAGCTAGGCCTGCTGCGAAGTGGACAGTCGAGGGGACGCGGGTTTGGCCGAGAGGGCCCGGTCGGCACGCCCGGGGGCGGTCGGAGCACCTCCGTCGACCGGCTCCTCCCAATAAATAGAGGGCTGCGAGCTTGGTTGAAGGGTGCATTTTTTGGTGAGAAAAATCTCGACAAAGAGGTTCTTTAGAGCGAGATTTGAGGCCGTGAGTGAGATTTGGAGCGCGGAACGAGAGTTGGGGGTGAGAGACCGCGGGCCACCGCGCCTAAGCCACGGCCAAAGATGCCCCACCGTGATTTCTGTCCTGCGCCAAGCTCCGGTAAACCGGAGCTTTGTTTTCGCTTTGTTTGGAGCATGTTAGGGCCGAAGCTCGCGACCGTCCGACTCAATAGCTCTAGCCCCGACTGACCATTGTTAGGCTGCTCTGCTCGTCATTTATCGCCCGTTGTGAGCCCCAGCGTGGTCTCGAGCCCCGGTCAGCTCGAGTTATTCCCTCTTAGCCAGCATACTCCGAGCATTCGACAAAATGCTCGGGTGAGTTCTACTTTCTGTCCAGCCCTTCTGGCCGGAGTCGAGCCGTCTGCACTCAGCTGTGCCTTGTCAAGGTGTGCTTGTAGTGCGCTCTCTCGGCGGCGCCGTCGTCGGCTGGTTCGACCTACGCACCCTGTCCTCCCTCCGTCATCCTCGAACAGAGCAAGCACAGGGGGAGTTGTCTCAGTTATCCCGTTAGAACCGCCGCAGCCACGCCTACGACCGCCGCCTCGAGGTGCCCGAACGCACTTTGGCTGGCCGCCCAAGCCCGCGAAGTCCCGGTATGCCGTCGGCCGAGCGGGGATGAGTGACACGCTCGGCATCATCGTCATCGGCATCCGGGTCGATTCCAACCCGAGGATCCGACCCGGATCCTTTTTGTAATATAATTAACATAAAAATATATGTTCTTAAAATATTAAAAAATCAAAAATCAAAAATCCATATATATATATATATCTTTTTTTTTAAAATCAGGAAAGAGACTTAAAATTAGTTTTTGAGCAGTTTTTTTTTTCCCAAAAATGCATGAAAAATCAAATAGAAATCAAACTTCAGGATTTAAACAAAGATTAAATGTCGAAAAGGTATTAGTTAATTAACTAGTAATCAAGTCTTCAATCTAATTTCTTTGATTGAGCGGGATCTAATTTCTTTGATTGAGCAAGAGTAAAATATTTCTTCTAATATTTTACTTGGGTTTTTAATTGGCCTATCCTAAATCAATTAGTGACAACTTCTAAATAAAAATGACTTGCAAGTAAAAAACTCAAGTCATAAGTTGCAAATTAGTGGGTTTGGTAGAACTTGGATTAACCCTAAGCTTCAAGAGTCATTAGCCTCCACACAACCGCACATAGGGCTTCAAGAGGTTGCGACATTAATAAGAAAATTTGTGAAAGTATAAGGAGGAAAGGTATGTTCTTTTCTTGGTATGTGATCCAACTAGTTGATCAACTACTTTTGGGTGATCTCATGAATTTCATCAAGTAATCAAGTTTATTTAATCAGTTTGATGAGTCAGTTAACAATGTTGTGACCAATTCCATGGGAAACCAAATAGGTTATTTACACATTACAAGTGTACATGCATAAGCTGCTCATATAAATAGGATAAAAAATGAAAAGCCATCGAGGAATAATTTCAAAATCACATTCTTTTACAAACTACACAAGTTTGATTACAGGATCAACATCATATAATTTTAAACATAAACTGATTACAAAGATGAATGCATGCATGCCATTCGAGTGAGAAATGCTAAATGTGTATGAAACACTACCTTGCAGGATTTGCGTCTAATTGATTGGATAAGGTCACCTTGAGTGTCTGAATTGTTGTTGGGTTAATTTCGTATGTTGGAAAATTTAAACAAGTAAATAAATGCATAGTTTAATATTTATAAGCTTTACCCCTTTTTGTAGACTAGATTTTGTCTAACTAGAAGTAGAACCACCTTTTTCCGAGGAGAGAGATTTCGGGGATTTTGAGGCAACGTTGAGGATTTTCAAAGGGGAAGTTCTCAGTCTTGTGAGCCAAGAGGAGCCACACATGAGTGACGAGCTCACCTCCTCTTCTCAGTCGCTTGGCATGGCGAGACACTCGACAGTTGTATGCTGCATAACACAGCATCTCTACCCAGATGCTGCTGATGATCTCCCACTGGTTTTCCATCGTCCTCAGGTCGGCCACGAGCTTCTGCACCTCCAGCAACACGTCCCAGTCATCACTGATCCACGTCTCCTCACTTGGTTCGATGGGGTGTAGGATCTCTCCATCCAGTGAGGACAGTGTGTTGATTGCGTCTTCATGGTCTCGGTACCTCAAGAAAGGCCTCAGCGTGCGAGAAGCGTGCTCCAATGTCATGTTGGCAGTGGGAAGGGACAAGATGTGAGGATGCAGGGTGAGGAGATACATCATATACTCCGATAGGAATTTACTTCCTCCATAAGCATCGGATTTTTCGATATCCAATTTTTGCAGGATATCAGTGGCGATGTGCCAGATAATGATGCTCCTAGCAAATTTTGCCTCGATGCTACTGCTTAGTGCTTGTTTCTCATTGATGCCGTGAATCTCGATTGTCCACTTGCCTCTTTCGTTGAATGGCCTGTAATTTCTTTTCTCCTCAAGCTCCGCCATCTTTCGTAGTACCAGCGCCCTGAGGCACAAGGGCAAGGGCCGGCGGGAGGGTTTCCAATGCCAACTGAAGATCTCCGCTTACCAAACCAATCAAATACGGCGCGGACGGGGTCCCACTTACCAAACCAATCAAGTACCACACGGACGGGCTTTGGCTTTTCTCTGTCTGGGCGGCAGTGTTCTAACAAATTGAGCTGCCCTATTGACCTCGACCATCTTTTCTTCCTCATGCACCGATCAGCAAAAAACGGGAGGAGCCTTGAGAAGAGTGGCATCCCAAGGTGCCTACCCATGTACACCACCGCCCAATCTGAAAATGCCAACGTTGTGATCTGATAAAGCTCGAGACCTGTGACTGCCATCAGTAACGCATAGGTATAGGTGATGGACATATCGATCAAGAAGGCATTCTTGAAGATCATGGCGAGTCCACACATGGCAGACATCAAGCAGAAGAAGCCGATAAAGCAGCCTATAAGGCCAAGTTTCGTGTACAGAATGGGCGCTTTAGTGTAGAGTGCGTCGAACATGAAGTTCAGCTCGATTTCGTTCACAGTGAAAGCTCGGTTGGGGGGGTAACTGTCGATGGACATCCAATCGCGGGATATGAACACAGGGTGGTACGGCCAGTTCCTGAGGTGGGGTTTCAGACAGTCGAACCGAAAGTAGGCCTTCAAGATGTCCTTTGCGGCGTCAAACTTCCTGTCCTTGGTTAAGATTTCGAGCTGAGCACCACTGCCTTCCCTGCTTTCCTTGGTGGGTACTTTGGGAAAGTACTCGGTATTCACAAATGAGTTCTCGTCATACACCGATTTGAGAGCCCAGACCCACGACGCCGCCTTTATGAATCCGGCAATGAACAAGGGGACGTACAGCCGTGAGACTGGGGACGAGCCGTCCCAACAGCGAATGAGAATACGAACCACAAAGACAACTGTAGCCCCGATGTTCAGGATCTGTCTCAATCCCAGCCGGTCATCTTCCACCGCATAGGCCGTAATACTGTCTGGGTACCCAAGTTGCATCAGAAGCAATGGGGCAAACAGCCCTTCCAACACCACGTCGTCACCTGGATTTTCTGGATCATCGATGCGGACAACAGTAAGCTTGCCCAGCGCAATTTTCGCAACATAAGAAAGGAGCAAATAGGAGGCCCAGATGATGGATCTAGCTAACTGCGACCTCATATATTTCCGGCGAATGCCTAATATTGTGAGAAAAATCTCGCAGCCAAGGCTTACGGTCACCAAGAAATGAATCCCCAGTTCGTCCACAAATCTTTTAGTAGCGGCAACACCGTGTTGATTATTGAGCAAATCCAACTGATCAAACGCATGGTGGCTTCGTTAAGGTGTGCTCACTAGACATCAATGCAAATGCGGAGTCAGGAAAATTTTTACATTGCTTCTGAAGAATGATCACTAAGAGCTTCCACAAAACTGCATAAATGCATCCAGCATTGCATACATCAATTCTCTCAATCTGTCAGAATTTCGCACAACTGAAACTATGAATTTGCACATTGTTTATCCTACAAGTTAATCTCTTCTCTCTCTCCATTCCTGGAGTTTTTGACTGTATCCTTTTGCGATCCTCGTATTTTTTTTTTTTCCATTTTTTTTTTACACTTTTCTTTTTCTTTCTTTCGTTTTTTTTTTTCTGTGCTCAGCTAGATCTTAATTATCTAGTGAAGTGGCCCTCTTCTCGCATCGTAAGATGTGAAGAAGCTTTGGGACAAATTTGTGCCGTTAGCCGTCCAGCTTCTTATGAGCCTCCCTTAATTTTGCAGAATAATAAACTACATATGCTCGCAGAGAGAGAGAGAGAGAGAGAGAGATGGATGGATGATTGCTTTTCAAATGAGGTTAGACATTGTTGATTATTGAGAGCTTTTGCACATTTAAATGGGCAAAATTTCATAAGAAAAAAGAGAAAGTCATGCAAATTATTTTTTGATCAGACATGCAAAATAATTACACATTTATATAGGGCGCGTTTGGTAACGTTTACTGTTTTTTTTGTTCCAGGGAACAAAAAAAAAGGTTTCTGTTCGGGGAACGGTTTTGAACAAAAGAACGTGTTTGGTAACGTTTGTTCGGGAATAAAAAATGAGTAGAAACACGTTTGGTAAATTTTTATTCTTTTTTTGTTTCTTTTAATTTTTTAATATTTTAATTTTATTTTCCATTTTTTCCTTTCTTTTTTATTTTTTCTTCTTTCGGCCGGTGGCCGGCCTCGCCCAGCCCACGGCGAGGCTCGCCGCCGGCCCGGCGCAGGTCGAGCCTCGCCGTGGTTGGGCGAGGCTCGGCGTCGCCGGCGCGGGCGAGGCCGAGTCTCGCCGCCCTGCCGTCGGAGCCGAGCACCTGCGCCCCGAAGCCCGCAGCTCGACGCCGCCCCGAAGCCCGCAGCTCGACGCCGTCCCGATCCCGAAGCCTCTAGTGCCGCGCCGCCGTCGCACCGTCCTCCGGAGCCCCTCGCCGGAACCCTAGCCGAAGATCTCCCCTCGAGCGAGGCCGAGCCTCGCCTTGGCTGGGCGAGCTCGGCCTCGCCGAGGGCCGGCGACGCCGGCGAGGTCGCCGACCCTCGACGGCGTCACCGGCCCTCAACGGCCGGTCGCCGGCCATGGCCGAGGCCGGCGACCGGCCAAAGAAAAAAAAGAAAAAAAGAAGAAGAAAAGAGAAGAGAGAGAAATTCTTTTCATTTTTGTTCTTTTTGGTTTCGAAGAAGTGTTTCTTTTCTCCAGAAACAACTTTTTTGCGTTTCTTTTTTTGTTCCTATTTTGTTCGGGAACAAAAAAACAAAAAAGAGCAGAAACGCAACCAAACGCGTTTACGTTCTTTTTTGTTTCGAGGAACAAAAAAGATGTAGTGTTCGAAACGTTTTTTGGAACGTTTCCATGCACGCCCATACTGAGCAAATGTTACAAATGTACCCTACAAAAGCTATGGAATGTAGGGTATAGGATGGTATGACCCCAAACCCTCAAACCTACCTTACACTCATTTCTTCCAAAATTTTGGAACTGGAACCCATTATATTAGTGCTAATACCCATCTTGGAACCTACTTGACCATGGTTGTTTTATAGGGTCCATAGATTTCACGGGTTCTCCTATACACCCTATTATTTAGTCTTGAAAGAAATTCTTTATAATTTTGGGTCGAGTTCATGAATCAAGTCTCTTTTACTTTTCTAATTTTTGGAGTTCTATTGCTTTTAAGCTTCGTGAAAATGATAGAAAAAATGTTTCACACAATGAGAGGCCCACGTGTCAACTTCTCAGTGGCCTCATACTATCTTCACAAAAAAACTTATGTAGTATTAGAGTAGATGACTTTAGGTGCAATTGCTCTCCAGATGGATTTTCGAAGATTTAAGTAGAAGAAATTTCATGACTCCCAAATTAATACTTGTAATCCTATCACATTGCACTTCTTGTAGATTTCTTAAAAGCCATTCACATAGAAAAAATTGCTTTCAATAGCATGTTTGCTAGACTTTTTCAGACATAGGAAGCTATAAATGTCAAAATTGACAGGTTGTGAAGAAACAAAGAAGGGTCATTTTTCTTCAGGTAGCTCGTTCACCAGTTAGAAAATGAACATCGAAGACAACTAAACATGTGCTGTAACTTGTATAGAGTAAGGTTAAGTGTACTGACCACTAAATTAAGGTACGATAATTACTTGCTGAAACATCCAAAGGTGCGGAGAGCGTACAAACCTTTTACCCTAAAAATGATATGGGTTAGTTACCCCAATAAGCAAATGCAAGCTAACTAAAGCAACAGGAAAGAAAGAAGTGCAATGCAGTGCAAGACTAGCGCCACCACACCTGAACGTGAGGGCTGATGAATCCCAGAAGTATTGTTCAGAAGACGCCGACGCCTACATTGGAAAAATCGGAGAAACTGAAGCACAGAAAAACAACAGAGAGATTTGTCCCAAAAAACATTGTCAAGGAAACGAGAAATAGAAATATGTGCTTTGCTTTCTTCGCTAGGAGAGCACTTCTGTCTCAACACTTGACAGCAACGACTTCTGTGGAACCTCCAATTATTAAGTAGGAAAAAGAAAGGCATGGGATATTACCCTTTTACCAAAAAAGAAAAAGAAAAAGAAGAAAGGCATGCGAATGATAAGGACAAAAAGAGAACGGAATAAAACGCGACGATGGGCATTTGATTATTTGCTTGCAGCTTTTGTCTAAGGCTCTTTTTCTCTTTTGTCTGGTTGGCTTATTGAGTACATAACCATGTCTAAAGCTCCGCCGTCTAACTTTAAGGTCACGCGTTTTTCGTTCTATCCTGCATTTTTTGCTCTCGGATTAGGCAAATGATAGGCTACTCTAACACTAACCTCGGGGCTTGGTGAAATTGCACGGAGAATTTAGGTCCGCTTCGTTTCCCAAAAAAAAAAAAAAAAAGAAAAAATCAACATGACTGGTAAAAAATATTTCGTAAGGAAATTATTTCAAGAAAAATAGTTTGATTGCTTTCATTCAGTAGAATCTTTCAAATGAGCTAAAAATTATTATCAGAAGGTTGGTGTTGACAAACTCAGGAATTGTTTTTAGACAAATAAACCTAGGTGTGGTGCAAAATCTCGAGACAATGGCGGCAAGCCATGGTCTAGACCTAGAACCCAAGCCCTGGACTCAAGATCCTAGGTTGGCCCTAGATGCTCAAGTCTCGCCCCTGGTGTCCAAAGTCTAGGTTCTTGGGTCCAAAGTCCATGCTTCTGGGCGCCGATTAGCGCACTGGGATCTCAGGTGAGGCCCCGCGCGTCCTAGGTTCACAAGCTGGAGTGTCCGATCTGTCCTCAAGGTCTCGAATTTTTACGAAAATGTGATGATCCTATAAATGGTGGAGGTCAAGCTAGTTCCTTGAAAATGAATACCAATCTTTTAAAAGCATAAATCATTTTTCGAATTTGAATACAGATTTTTATTATTCATGAAAATAATTTTTGTTGATTCATTTTTAAGGCGATGCCAAAATGATAGGAAAAAAAGGAGGAGATACTTTCCAACTACTAGTTTTCCACAAAATAAATCTTTCATTCGTATTAAAAAAATTTACTTGGAGGCCTCCTATAAGAACTTATAGAATCCACTAAATTTAGAAAACTATGATGAGGTGGAATAATTATAAAAATTTTAAATCCTAGTAGATAAAACCAAATGTTTTGCGTAATTTGGTATACTTAAACGAAGTAACGAATAACGCTAAGTGTACTAAAGGTTTTACTAAAATGACATTTAATCAAGTACTTAAGGTGAAGAATATTTCCTCATGTTCCCTTCAATGCCTCTTTGTAGCCTTTTCGACGGAAGAGCTCCGTCCACCGTTTGAAATTGCTTTTTTTTTTTTTTTTTTTTTTTGGGTTATGTTTTACTTTTTGATAGGATAGCATTGCTTTGTTTGGAAGATGGAGAGGAGAAGAAAATGACGTGGCAGAAGAAAATTTAAAATTTCCCACCAATTCACTCTCACATGATAATTTAAGTTTATCAAAAATTTCTACACCTACCTCTCATTTTCTCCCCTCCCCAGTCTCATTTAAGGTAATCTATAATAAGAACATAAGAAATTATAGATTTGATCAAGCATATGCGCCTAAAATTCTTGTAAAAACATATGAAGAAATTATGAGATCATAGATATGATCTATAAAAGGAAATAATGAAGGATGATGCTAGCATAACGGCCTTTTAAACAGAATTTCTACAACGTTGTAGACACAACATATTTCCTTCCAAACAAGTTCTCTTAAAGAAATTTGTGGTAGTGAGAGGACTGTTACTCTCACTACAGGACATAGATGGTCATCTATATTTCATAATAGCGAATTATTATAATAGTACACATGTATCTTTGCAACAATAGGCTACTGTATCATATTGATAGACCTCTTAGTGAAGCTTTAGTAGCGAAGTTATCAACCCAAGATGTCTTATAACTTGGTTTTGTGGTTCCTAAAGTAGACTATTTGTGGAAAATTATCCAAAAATTCTATTCTTAAACTTATTGTACAATGCCAATTCAGTTCTAAACTTTCTTATTTATCCAACAAATGTTTTCTGATTTTCCAATGTAGTTCATCTGATTTACATTGGCTAAAAATTGCTAACGTGATAGTTTTAGTCATCGCATTGCCACCTACCCTATGCGTCACAACTAATAATTGACATGGACCACCGTATTTTTTTTGGTTTAAATTTTCTATTTTTATTTTTTATTTTGGCTTTTTTTTTTCTTTTCTTCTTTCTTTTTTCTTTTACTGTTATCTTCAACCTTAGGATAAACATTGAAACCCAGATCTGGATTTGGGATTTTCTTATTTAAAATTTTATTAACAAATTTTCCTGCTCCTTGTTTTCTGTTGCTTTTCCTTGTTGATGTGGGCATGGCCAGTTTGGATTTAGGCACTACTTCTTGGTTCCACCTCCACCAGCAGCGTCAAAGACTTGATTTACACCTTATAGCCAACAACCCGAATTCGAAGATCACCACGTAGTCAGCGACAACTACAACTGTTGCGCAAAATGAGCGATTGAACAATAAAATAGACAGAAGAAAGAAATAAATTGGACACT
Source organism: Eucalyptus virginea (assembly GCA_014182375.1). Lineage (NCBI taxonomy): Eukaryota > Viridiplantae > Streptophyta > Magnoliopsida > Myrtales > Myrtaceae > Eucalyptus > Eucalyptus virginea. The sequence continues at coordinate 36,236,246 of CM024519.1, read as the reverse complement.
GGGTTTAAGTGGTTTGGTTGTAAAGACCCACGTCAACGGGGAGCGCAGTGGCGAATTTTACTATAGATTATGCGATACAATGAGATTACACACTTGATTCACTCAAACACTCTCTCGGTATTTCCCAAACCCCAATTACACCCAATAACGCACGTAGTGTTTAGCCTTGAAATTTCTCAAGAAATAATCTCTCAATCTCACGAAGGAATTACACACAAATCTTATCTCAAGATTTAATCGGCTCCAAACACTAATTTTTTCTTGGATGTAATTGCATGAACGAAAACCCGCCAAGCACTCACTAGAATAACGACGCTTCAATGATCGTATCAACAACGGTGCTGACCGCAATATTCATGCAAACAAGCCACAAATATATATGCTTATATGTGCACTACCTCGGTCAAAGAAGAGAGTCCCAAGCCAAGTAAAATTAGGAAGTCCAACTTCCTTTAATCAAGTTTATATATCCTCTTAGGTTTTATTTCTTCTCTTGGCCGAGGAAATTGACATGTGCATCCAAGATCCAAGTCAAAGTTCTGACTTTCCTGTTTCAACGGCCAAGTTCTCCAACGCAGATTTGAATTTTGGGAAGTTGATCTTTGGATTTTCTTTGCTCGATTTCGAACGTCTGCAAAATATTCAATTCGGAATATTCGAAATTTCGCATTGGGCTTAAACTTGGAATGGTTTACCTCCTCTTCTTAGTCGCTTGGAATGGTGATACACTGGACACTTACATGCTGCATAACACAGCATCTCCACCCAGATGCTGCTGATGATCTCCCACTTGTTGCTTATTGTCCTCAGGTCGGCCACAAGCTTCTGCACCTCCAACAGCATGTGCCAGTCACGAGTGATCCTCGTCGCATTACTTGGTTCCACGAAGAGTGGGATGACATCTTCATCCACCGACGATAGCATGCTAATTGCTTCTTTATAGTCTCGGTACCTTAAGAAAAGCCGGAGTGTGCAACAAGCGTGCTCCAGTGTGATGTCGGTGGTGGGGAGGGACAGTATGTGAGGATGTAGAGCGAGGAGGTATATCATGTACTCGGATAGCAATTTGCTTCCTCTGAAAGAGTCGGATTTTTTGATTTCCAGTGAGTGCAGGGTTTCTGTTGCGATGTGCCAGATAATGATGCTCTTAGTAAATTTTGCGGCGATGCTACTGCTCAGTCCTTGTCTCTCCTGGATGCCGTAAATCTCAAGCGTCCACTTGCCTTTTTCCTCGAAGGGCAGGTATTTTTCTTTTCTCCTCTAGCTCCGCCATCTTTCGTAGTAACAGTGCCCTAAGGCAGCCGGGCATGGGCTGGCGAGAGTGTAACCAATGACAACTGAAGATCTCCTTTTTACTAAACCAATCAAGTACCTTGCGGATGGGCTTTGGCCTTTCTTTGTATGACAGGCAGTGATCTAGCAAATTGAGCTGCCCTATCGACCTTAACCATCTTCTCTTCTTCATGCATCGATCAGCCAGAAACGGGAGGAGCCTCAAGAAGAGCGGCATCTTAAGGTTCCTACCCATGTAGACCACCACCCAATCCGAAATGCCAACATCGTGATCTGATAAAGCTCGAGACCTGTGACTGCCAACAGTAACGCATAGGTATAGGTGATGTACATATCGATCAAGAAGGCGTTCCTGAAGATCACTGCGAATCCACACAAGGCCGACACCAAGCAGAAGTAGCCGAAGAAACGGGCTATGAGGCCACGTTTTGTATACAGAATGGGCGCTTTATTGTAGAGCACGTCGAACATGAAGTTCAGCTCGATCTCATTCAGGGTAAAAGCGCGGTTGGCAGGGTAACTGTTGATGGACATCCAATCACGGGATATGAACACAGGGTGGTACGGCCAGTTCACGAGGTGGGGCTTCAGACAGTCGAATCGAAAGTAGGCCTTCAAGATGTCCTTTGCGGAGTCGAACTTCTTGTCCAATGGTAACATTCTGAGCGGAACACTCGTTTCCATCTCAGCAGCTGCTTTGGGTAACTCCTCGGCATTCACAAAGGCTTCCTTGGCGGTTAGTTCGGTATGTTCTCGGCGTTCACAATTGAGTTATCATCATACACGGATTTGAGAGCTTAGACCCACAACGCCGATGAACGATGTGGACAGCAGTGAGCTTGCCCAGCGCAATTTTCACAATGTAAGAAAGGAGCAAATAGGAGGCCCAGATGATGAATCTCACAGCTAAATTCAAAGTCATATATTTTAGACGGATGCCTAATATTGTGAGAAAAATCTCGCAGGTAATGCTTGCGGTGACCAAGAAATGAATCCCCCAATCGGCCCACAGATCTTTTAGCAGCGGCAACACCGTGTTGATTATCGAGGAAATCCAACAGATCAAACTCATGGTGGCTTCGTACAGATGTGCTCACTAGACATCGATGCAAATGCAGAGTGAGGAAAATTTTTACCTTGCTTCTGAAGAATAATTACTAAGAGCTTGCACAAAACTGCATAATTGCATAGATTATTTATCTCGATCTGTCAGAATTTCGCACAACTGAAACTATGAATGTGCAAATTTATATTCTACAAGTTTTGCATAAAAAGGAAGATTTACAATGCGATTAAAGTTCGTCACCTAACATGCTATTCATCTCTCTTTCCTTTCCTAGAGTTGTTGACTGTATATCCTTTTGCGATCCTTGTATTTTTCTTTTCTTTGTTCTGTTACACCTTTATTTTTTTGTCAGTTAGATCTTAGCTATTTAGGAAGGTGGCACTCTTCTCGCATCATGAGATGTTTGGTACAAATTTTTGCCTTTAGCGGTCCACCTTCTTATGAGTCTTCGCTAATTTTTCAGAATAATAAACTACATATGCTTGCTCCAAATTGCAGTTCAAAGGCGAATGTTTTCTAAAAGTTATAGCAATGAAACGATCGATTGCAAATTTATGTCATTAAAATGAGTGTTACATAAAAGTTATGATACATATTATGTCTTTTCTTCAAATTATTTAAAGGTGATTCACTACGAATTCTTTCAATGCGGCTTTTTTCTACCTCTTTTTTTTTTTTTTTTTTTTTTATATATTAGCTGTTCAAAGTATTTTCAAAATAGATTTAAGAAGGAAAAAACTAGGAAAAAAGGCAAAAGATTGCTTTAAGTGCTATAACCTAGTACAAAGGAACACTTAAGTGCCATATTTTAAGAAAAATGGGACACATGAGTGCCACCTCCAGCGAAGCCGGCCGGAAATCATACGTGGCAATTAAATATTAATATTTATCGCCGAGGTGGCTTGCTAGAGAGCGACTCGGCTCTAATTCACCCAAAACAACGTCGTTTTTATAGTTGGCCAAAATAGAGCTCTTAAATCGGCCAAAATGACGGCGTTTTGGCATAATTTGAATTTTAATATAATATAAAAATTAATTAAATTATATTTAAAACAAAATAGCAATATAATTTATATTTATTAATAAAAAAAACGGAGGAGGAGGAGGAGGAGGAGGAAGGCAGCCGGTGGCTAAGGGTTGAGCCCTCACCGCCGTCGCCTCCCCGCCGTCGTCGGAAGATGGGGGAGGGTTGGTGGGGCCACCGAGCCGACCGGCGGTGAGGGCTTGTGTGCCCTCCCATATGGGCGAGGGCACGCAGGCCCTCGCCACCGGTCGGCTCCGGGCCGCCGGCTCTCGCCCGGGGCTCGGCGGCCCCGACCGACCCTCCCCACCACCCCGGCGACGGAGGGGAGATGGCGGCAGCAGTGGCAAGGGTTGAGCCCTCGGCCGTTAGCTACCTCCCTCCTCTTTGCACCCCCTCCCACCCCTTTTTTTTTTTTTTCCTTCTCCTCCTTCCTCCTCCTCGGCCCGCCGATTGCCTCCCCCTCCTCCTCCTTCCCCCTCATCGATCCGGGCGAGGGCCGTCGATCCTCGCCGGATCTAGGTGAGGGTCGCGAGCCTCACCCTAGATTGGGGTGAGGGCTCGCGGGCCCTCGCCGCTAGTCGACCGGGGTCGCCGGGCCCTAGCCAAGGCTCGCGCGACCCCGGCCGACCCTCCCTTGTCCGCCGTCGGCCCTTGCGGGCGATAGTGGGGGGCGGCGCCGGGCCGAGGGCTCACCCTCGGCCACCTCCCTTTTAATTTTTTCAATTTTTAAAATTTTTTAAAAATTTGTATTTTTATAAATGTTTTAAAGAAATTTAATTTTAAATTTAATTTAATTAATTTTTATATTAATTTTTACCACATTAGCACCAAAATGATGTCGTTTTGCACTTGCTTTGCCGGAAAATTGACACGTCATCGTTTTGGCTAGATTTTGGCCGGATTGACACTTAAGTGATCAATTTTGCTCCGATTTTGGCACTTAAGTGTCACTTTCACAAGTTATGGTATTTAAGTGTCCCTTTGTGCCAAGTTGTGGCAATCCAGGGATTTGTGCGTCTAGAAAAAAAGGTGGAGGAGAGGTGTTACTGGCATATTTAGTAGAGGTGAGAAGGTTTTGGGATGGGTGAGGTATTTTCCCTACAATAGAACCTTAGATAGGTGTTTCAACTACCTTGTGGGTTCTTGAAACACCTTAAACTCTATAACCTGTCAGTGACATGGGTTCTTGGGTACCTTATGATACCCTATACTGTACCTTTTCATATAGTTTCATTGAAAAAAATGTCATTGTTATTGTTATTTACAAATTGGACATTCAAACATAACATATAAATGGATTACAGGTTAAATCATGTTTGTATCTAATATCAACATACGTGGATAACATTAAAAAAAAAAAAAAAAAAAAAACAACAACAACAACAACAACTTCCACCTATCATTTAAATCCATGAGTTGAGATGAAACCTATCACCATTTATTGAGAACATAAACCCAAAGCACACACGCACACACTCTCACACGGGGAGAGAGAGAGAGATGACTGTTTTTCAAATGAGGTTGGACATCAATGATCATTTAGAGCTTTTGCACATTTAAATAGGCAAAATTTCATAAGGAAAAAGAGAAGGTCATGCAATTTTTTTTTTTCAGACATGCAAGTTAAGTACACATTTATTTACTTAGAAATATTACAAAGGTACCTAACAAATGCTACGGGTGTAGGGTACAAGATGGTATGACCTCAAACCCTTAAATATAGCATACATTCATTTGTTCCAAAATTTTGGAACTTGAATCCATTTTATGAATTCTAATACCCATTTCGGAGCCTACTCGACCATGCTTGTTCTATAGCGTCCATAGATTTCACGTGTTCTCCTGTACACCCTATTATTTAATCTTGAAATAAACTCTTCTTAATTTTGAGTCGACTTCATGAACCAAGGCTTTTCTTCTTTTCAATTTTTGGGAGTTGTATTGCTTTTAAGCTTTGTGAAAATGATATAAAGGATGTTTCACACAGTGAGAGGGCCACATGTCAACTTTTCATCGGCCTTGTCCTATGTTCACAAAAATACTTATATAGAATCAGAGTAGATGACTTTTGGTGCGATTGCTCTCAGGTTGGATTTTCTAAGTTTTAAGTAGAAGAGGTTTCATGACTCCCAAAATAATTTCTATAATCCTATCACGTTGCACTTCGTGCAGATTTCTTAAATCCCATTTACATAGGAAAGAATGCATTCAATAACATATTTGCTATACCTTTTCAGACATAGCAATCTTTAAATGTCAAATTTCATTGGCTGTGAAGGAAGGAGGAAGGGTCTTAATTTCCCTTGGTAGTTCTTTTACCATTTGGAAAATGAACATCCAAGATAACTAAACATGCGCTGTAACTTGTATAGAATATGGTTAAGTGTACCAACCAGCAAATTAAAGTATGATAATCACTTGCCAAAACATCCAAAGCGCGGAGAGAGTATTGTCGCGACCCCTTTTTCAACGCCCTCTTATGCGCGGGTGCCTGTGGAGGCTAATGGCTCGCTAAGTCTATTAGGCTCAGCTTGGGCTCTCCCAAGCCCACCAATTCACAACTTATGGGCCGAGTTTTAATTTGCAGGTTAATTTTAAATAGGAGTTGTCACTAATCAATTTGAGGTGGGTTGATTAGAAACCCAAGCGAACTGCCCAACCAGAGAAACTAGAATCAGGAACTTGATTACATGAGTTAATCACTAATGTCCTTCGGTACCTAATCTTGTTTAAACTCTAAGGCTTTTTGGATTTTCAAGGATTTTTCCATATAATTTGTGAAGAAAAACATATTTTTGGTCTTTTTCTATTTTTTTAAACATAAAAAGCATTTTTAGATTTTTTTGATCTTTTTGAAAATATAAATCATTTTTGGCCTTTTTATGATTTTTGGGAAAACATAGAATATTTTTCTTTTACTTTTCTAATTTCTGAAAAATAAATTATTTTATTTTTTGATTTATTTTATTTTTTATTATTAAAGTATCATTTATTATTATAATAATATAATATAAGCGACCCAGTCGATCTCCGGATTGGGTCCAACCCAGGTCGTTCACCAATGGCCCAGACGGGTCTGTAGTGCGAGCCCAAACTAAACTCACTCCTTTTAAAAAAAAAACCCAGCCCACAAAACAAGTACATGAATTTTGCAAAACCCACATGCTTTTGGCCCAAATTAGCCGAAACCCTACCCGGCTGAGACCTACATGCCCGACTCAGTTCGAATGAGTGAAACCCTACCCGGATACGACCCACGCCCGACCCGTTTTACGACCCAACACCTTCTTCATAGACCCGCCTCTCTTGTGCCCCTACTCCCGGTGTAGTGGAGGTGGCCATTGGGATAGGAAACACGACGGCGAGGGGGTGGGCGACGACGGGCTTGGCGGCATGGGGCTTGATCGAGATTAGTGAGTGGCTGAGTCTTGGGGATAGAGCAATGAGTTCGGTCGACATGGCTTAGGCGGTGGGTAGTGAACAACGACGATTCGGGCTGGTGGTGGTGTGAGCAGGCATCCTTGGTGGTTGAAGCATGGTGATGTTGAGAAGCGGAACTGTGTTGGGAGGGAACGACCACAGCTGGCATCGAGCCAGCAAGCTCAGCTCGGCAAGGGTTGCAGCCGATCGACGGGGCATTGATAGGTGATGCCGCGGCAGCGACAGGCAGCAGGGATCCGTCTCGCGACTCCTCTTTCTCTCTTCCTCAAATCTGGAATCGCACCTTCTCCATCCTCTCTCTTGACTCAAATCTCAGTCCCTCTCGACTTGGGTCTCGCTCACTCTCGGGGTCTCCCGCGATGTCTCTAAGGGGAAATCCTTTAAGCTTGCTACCTCCCTCCTCTCCATCCATGTGGTTCTAGGGCTTCCCCGGCACCCTATTTATAGGCGAAGGGGGGCCGATCGATGTAGGCCTCGGCTAGCGGTCTTTGGCACGCCGACTAGCCTTGATGCGGTCAAACCGGCGTCTCCTCAGCCGCCCACTTGCACCGTTTTGAAGGCGCGTCCCATTTGTTGCCGGACTACTTCTCCTCTCTCTGCCATAGACTGTCCTCGCACGCGTCATTGTTGCTGCGCGTGAGTTGTAGAGGTGGAAGAGGAAGGAGGAATGAAGAAGAAGAAAGAAGGCAGGGGGTCGGGCTAAAGGGAATGGGCCTTGAGTCCACGTGGAAAAAAAAGAGAAGGAGAAGGGGCTTGGCGTGGAAGCCCAGCCCCTTCAAAATATTTTCAATTTTATTTAGTAGTAGGTGAATTTACATTTTGGAAGAATGATTTCAAAAGTCAATTCCTAAAGTGGAAATGATGTTAAAAACAAAATAAGCCAGACTTAAGAAAGATGGACAACTTCCCACATAGGGGAATATGCAAGGAAATTAAAAAGGGTTCTTCCTGAGCGAGCCTGTACCCATCCCCCCTAATGGTCCTTCGTCAATAGTGGCCATGAAGAAATCTTCGTACTAGTCACCAATCACGCGTTCTTGTGCTCCTAGCTTTGTGAATTTTTAAATCATCCATACCTCCCCATCCATTAGGGATAATGTTCTGATGATGGTCATAGAAACCTTGGGGGACTGAGTAGTTAACATAGTATTCGAATTTACCATTTGGTTGACCCAAGGTGTCCATGATTACTTTTCCTCCATGCGTCTCTTTAGTGTGTTCAGGGAACATGGTATGGATACTAGATACCATGAGGAGGTCATCTTTGCCATAACATAGCCATGGAGAACGGAACGTGAATACCTTAGCATCCAAAAGATCCTGAACCTTATTTTTCAAGACAGTACAATTATCGAATGAGTGGCCAAACTCCCCCAAATGGTAGTCACAAAACTTGGATGGATCATAATCAAGGAAGTACTTGGAAGCAGGACGTCTCGGCTCCTTAAAGATAACTCCATGTTCTAGGAGGATGGGGAATATAGTGGCCATCGACTTAGGAAGTGGCGAATATGGTCGTGTGTTTCTTGAAGACTGGGGTAGTCGAGTTCTTTGCCAGGTTGTGTCAGTAGGGTCTTCTTCATTTATTTCAACTACCGACTCCTCATTGTGATGAGAAAGGAATGCACAAGTAGCTTGAGCGAAATTCTCCGTCAAGTGGTGTACTGCCTCATGCAGTTTATTAACTTGATGTTGAAGCTGGCTGAATGAAAGATTATCACATGTTCCTTCTAATTGTTCTTCCTCGATGGCACCTATAAAGAGGTTTTCAAATATACTGGTCATGTCATTTGGCTCTTCTTTCTTTGTAAGTGCCAGCTAAGTTATGTTCCCTTGGTCCATGCCCAAGTAAATGGGAAACTTCAAGCATTCATGATTGAACTGTTTTGGAGTGCCGATCATTTCTTCCTCTTCATGCACCATCCTTGTAAGGCTTTGGAATGTTTCCTCGGGGCGGGGGTATACAAGGCCGACTTTCTTCTTTGTCTTTCTCTCTCGGCATTGCTCTTTTCCTTTGTAATATCTTAAACCAATAGTGTGGGGTCTCCTCAGGGCTTTGATAGGTTGATAGATGCCTTAGCTTCCCTTGCCGATCCCTTGATCGAGGGTAAAACCGTATCCAGTCATGATTTTCCCTACCATGATTGCAGCGTTTGACATTTCGGGGACAAGGGGCGGAGTCCCTTGAGTTTTGTGTGTAGTAGACACGAGTTCGAACAATTGATAGTTGGATTTATTCTTACCACCAGGCACAATATAAGGAACAACCGTCTCGTGGTAGATATGGTGGTCCTCTTCATGAACCGTGACCAGTTTTTCTTCAACCACGAACTTTACATTTTGGTACAGACTTGAGGGTACTACTCCAGCAACGTGGATCTATGGGCGGTCTAAGAGTAAGTTGAATGCAGCGGGGATATCCATCACTTGGAACAAAATTTTGAATATGTTTGGACCTATTTAAACGTCAAGCTCAATTTCATCCATCGTTTCCTTCTTCATCCCATCGAATGCTCGAACAGAAGTCTTGGCTGCCTGGATCCGGGATGTCTCTATTTTATGATGATAGAGTGTCACTAGTGGACATATGTTAAGATCATATCCATTGTCAATCAGTACTCGAGCGACGTGGGAGGCATTGCACTTGACTAACATGTAGAGACCCTTAGTGTGTCCCCTACCTTCTTCAGGGATCTCTTCATCAGAAAATGCCATTTGATCTTTTAGAAGGATGGTGCCGACAAACTCCTTGAGTTTGTCATGCTCAATCGTTTCAAGGACACATACTTCACTTAATACCTTCATCATGGATTTCTGATGCTTGATAGACATCTTAAGTAATTCTAGCAGTGAGATTTGTGCTGGTAATTTTCGCAATTGTTCCACCACATTGCATTCATTGGCTTTGATTATGGCAAAAAAATCCTTGGCTTCTTCATCAGTGGTAGGCTTGGCAGGTTGTGTATTGACTTGAGCATAGGTCTAGCCAGACCTCTAAGCCAACGTCAAGGTCATAGGACCAAGGAACTGCATTGTTGCTTTCATATTTATAAGGTTGGGGGATCTCAATAACTATATGTGCCTCTGCCGTCGACACTCGGGCTATAGCTCCTTTTCCTTCAAAGATGCCTTCAGGTAAGGTGGAATCTATCTTTTCCTTCCCCGAGTCTAGTGCAGTAAACTCTTCATCCCAATCGATGACGACTTGTGATATAGTAGAGACTATGCCAGTGTGGCTGGCATATACAATTATTCTAGCCTCCATCATTCTTGATACCCTTTCTTTCATTGTTGCTAAGGGTGGTACTTCATTGCATAAATAATACCCAGCCTTTACTAGCCCTTGATAGATATCAACGGTGTGTGCTTTGACATTTCTGATTCAACTGGCTTCAGAATTGAATATCGTGTTTACTTTACGATATGATCAGGGAGTGGATTGCTCTGGACATTTGGTTTGGTGCTTTGGAATGAGAAAGCTTTAGTGTCCAGCAGGTTCTGGATTCGACTCTTAAGGGCGAAACACTCATCAGTCGAGTGCCCTACTTCGCCCATGTGGTAGTCACATATCTTTGATGGGTCGTAATTGGAAAAGCTTTCGGCGTTGGGTCATTTTGGCTCAATCAAAAGGAGGTTATTCTTCCGGAGGATAACCAGTACCTGCTATGGAGATCTAGGAAGCGGAGTAAATTGTCTCCTATTGTTGTAACACTGGGAAGGCTGACGACTAGTGGTTTGTTGTTGTCCTGCACTTGTCTGAATTGTCAAGGAATGATTGGTGTTCGTGTTGTAGGTCGCGTTGACATCCACCAGGAGTTCTTTATCTTTCTTCATGTTGAGCCTCCTACTCGTGGGTGTAGGTTCTGTGAACCAACCATCCCTCAACCCTATCTCAATCTATTCCCCCACTAGAATGAGTTGATTAAACGAGTCAGCAATCATGGTTACCATTCGATTGTGATACTTGCAGGGGAGGGCTTTGATAAACATTTTTCTTAGCTTGGAATTGGTTGGTTCAAGACTGATTTGGGCGGCTAGATTCCTCCATCTAATGACATATTCTTTGAATGATTTGCACTTTTTCTTCTCGGTATGCTCAAGATTCTCACAAGAAGTGGTAATGTCCATTATGAACTTGTACTGCTTGAGAAATGCCTCACTCACTTCGTTCCATGTTTCGAGGAGGTTCATGTTCTTCGTGATGTACCACCTTAGGGTAGGGCCTACTAGACTTGATTGGAACAACTGGTACATCAAGGGTGCATTATTGACGTATTGGGCCATTCAAGCTAAGTACTTTGCAAATGAGCCCTTGGGCAAGTCGTGCCATCCTACTTTTCAAATTCGGGCATTTTGATTTTTTTTGACATTTTTGATTTTGGAATAGATGGAGAGGTCCGTTGGAGTAGGATCTTGGAGCCCTTGCAGTTGTTTCAACCTCTCCTAAAGCTTCTCGAGGCATTCATCGTGCTCAGTTTTACACAAAATGTTTGGCTTAGCTCTCTCAATCGCAATTTGGTGTGCAATTTGGTGCTGCTGTGGCACCCCTCGACGGCCCCCAATCCGTTAGGGTCGCCACAGATTACTTGACACTCATCCTACTACATACCAGTAAGGTAACCTTTAAATTTTAGTGAAACCATGGTTCATAGGGGTTGATCAATAGAATACTTTTCCATTATTATTTTTTTTTGTAAAGGTCCCAGCGCAGTTTATCAGCGGAAGCATAAACAAGTCTCACCAACTCTCCCTCCAATAATGATAATGCAATGCACACCAACTACGCACCAGAAGATAAGATAAAGCCGATTCACTTTTATTTATATTTTCATGATGGACATTTCAGGTCGATACAACAAAAAGGCCAAGATTTTTAACTATACTTGGCTATACCCAAAAGAGAACTTGACCCTATATGAAACATGTACATCCCTCCATCAACAAGTGTCGGCTATCCCCAAAAAGAAAACTTTAGCTCCCACTAGTCCTACGTGCCATCACACCCAACCCGGTGCATCGGGCGGCGGTGGCGGTAACATCCCTAGCATCACCCCATTGTGTCGAACGTGAACGGACAAAAATTCTTGGATGATAGGGCCATCAGCTGAACCCACGTCGTACATCACCAATACTCGAACTTGGACATACTTTAGACTAGGTATACTAATACAGGAATGCTCGGTGCATTCCACCTCGACGTCAGTAGGTATGCCATAGAAGGTACCACGCACAATTGGTGAAAGAGGCATTTTTCTAATCTGAAATGTTAATCCCCAAAAGGGGTGAGTACAACTACTCAGCAGTAAAGATCCACCACACTACACAGTGCATCAAATAGAACAATCAAGGTATCATGAATAAAGCACATATCATTCATGCATTCAAGCATACCTTACCTTGTAGCCATGCATATATCATCATGCAACGTGCATATACCCTCATGTACTTATCATCAAGTAGTCATGCATATATCACCATGCCATATGTACACATCCATGTGCATGATACAGTCTCAATTTTTATCTTTCCAGGGACTAGTGTTTGCATCCCTCAATTTATCACCTGCATCCAACCTGGCATTGTGAGGAACCTCCGGCACACACCTCCGAGCATCTGGCACACACACTTCTGGCATCTCGTACCCCAACTAGCATCACGAGGTATCCCCCCCGGCACACACCTCCGAGGCTTTGGGCACACACCTCCGGGCATCCCGAAACTCCCGAGGACATCCGGCACACACACTCCGGGCATCTCGAAACTCCCGAGACATCGTCAGCTCACACCTCCGACGGTCTTGTTATTATCTCAATTTATATTCACACATATATCTCAATTTCAACATGGCATTTGATGCATCAATATCAAGAGTCTCAACCAGCTTTTTGATGCCATATAACATGTCATATGTCATCACATATGCAGCAAAACCAACTGCTCAAAGCATTACATCACATGGAAAAATTCATTTATTTTTGAAAACGCATCAATTTTCGGATAAAACAGAATGCACTCCTTTAGTTAAAGCTCTAGAAAAATTAGTAAATGGTATTAATAAATTCTGAAAACTTGACACATTATAGACGAGACCTAAAGGCAGATATCTCATGAAAAACACCATACCAAAAGAATCTCACACAAAACAGTACAGTCCATGCATCACAGTTTTCAAAATTTCAACACTTCAGCTTGCACAGTTTCGGAAGAAATTTAAATTAAATATTCAATTGAACTCCAAAAACTATGAAATTTTGATATGATATAGAAAAGTCCTAAAGGTAAATATCTCGTGAAGAAATAAAAACCCAAATCGTTCTAGATTAATAGATATAGACGATTAATTTCCCCCCGTTCTCAGTGTCGTTTTTTCCAGATTATCTTCTTTCAAAGGAAACTCGTTTCATTGACCTACATATGTCCGTTTCTTCTAAATTTTCAGTATATTATACCTCAGAATATTACCTACAACTTTAATTAGGACACACGATCAAATTTTAACTGGATGATTTTATAAAAAAATCACAGAATCATACTAGGTCGAAGTAGCATTTTCCCAGATCTAGTTTCTTCAAAGGACAACGATTTTACCAACCTATTTTTGTTCATTTCCTCTGGATTTTTGATATGGTTTACCTCAAGAAGTTCTCTACATCTTTCATTAAGAAATCAAAGTGAAATTTTCCCAAGAAAACCACTTTACAGTCCACGAAATCACTAAAGGTCAGCACAACAAATTCCAGATCTAATTTCTCCAAAGGAAAATCGTTTCACCAAGCAATATTTGTCCGTTTTGTCTCAAATTTTAGTATGTTATCTCTCAAGATGTTCTCTACAACTTTCATGAAGAGATTGAAGCGAGATTCCAACTAAAAAGTCGCATGCAGCTCAAAAACTCATGAAGGGTCGAACTGATTTTTCCAGAAAACAGCATGCTAGGCCAACAAATTTCTCCCCAAAGCTTCGAAATTTCATCCCTTCCACCACAACTGAAGTTCACCATCTTCTACACACACATCACAGCAAGCAAAGGGTAGGTTTTAGGACTCTACTTGCCTCTAGTCCAAGCGAACACAGCAAGCAACGAACACAGCAACAAACGGCGGGCAAGGCGGCGAACGAACGGCGGCGAATGGACCTCCTCCTTCCCTCTCGCACGCACGGTCTCCCCTTTCTCTCTTCCTTTCTTCCTTTCCTTTCTCTCTTTCTCTCCTCTCTCTCTCTTCGTGCGACAGCTCCCTCTCTCTCTCTTCCTCTCGGTCGAAACTCCCTCATCAATCCGGTTTCCCCTTCATCATTAGCTAGTAATAATTGGTTTACATGCAAGATGACACTTATTTAGTCCCTTTAGCCACTTGTGGATTTGCCATGCAAGAGGATGGGCTTCTTTTGGGCTGGCTCCTCCCTCCAGACCCTCCTTGGTCAACGGCCCAATGGGGCTTCATCAGCCTGGCTTTGGGCTGGGCTTGAATGTGGCACCCCTGAACTCCTGAGGTCGCCACAGCCTGCCAATCGCTTTATCTCACTAAGATATCCATTACTTATCTTTTATATAAAGGGGTTTAAAGAAGGACCGAGGTCCTTAGGCATTTTTTTTTTAAAAATGGTCCTAGCGCAACTTATTAGTGGAAGCATAATTGAATCTCACCATCTCTCCCTCCAATAACCATAATGCAATGCACGCCAACTACACATCATATGAAAAGATGAAGCCGAGCCACTTTTATTTATATATTTTAATGATGGATTCCTCGGGTCGGTACAACCAAAAAGAAAAGCCAAGACTTTTAACTACACTTGGCCACAACCCAAAAGATATCTCGACCCCTATATCGATCACGTGTCATCCTCCATCTACCAGTGTCGGCTACTCTAAAAAAGAAACGTCAGCTCTCTACTCCTCATGCGGCCATCACACCCATCCTGGCGCATCGGGCAGTGGCAGCGGCAACATCCCCCGAATCACTCCATCTCGGCGGATGTGGACCGACAAAAATTTCTGGATGACCGGGCCCCTAGCCAGGCCCACATCATACATGACCAGCACACGAACTCGTACAAACGTCAGACCAGGGATGGTAACGCAATCAATCTCCGGATACTCTACCTCCACGTTAGATGGGAGGCCATAAAAGGTACCCCGCGTGACTGGAGAGAGCGTCATCTTCCTAATCTGAAATGTTGGTCCCCGAAGGGGTGAGTATAGCCACTCAGCAAGTAAAAGATCCATTAACTACTCAATGCATCACACAATACAATCACAACATCATAGCATAGTACATATCTTTCATGCATTCAAGCATAACTTACCTTGCAGCCATACATATGTCATCATACCATATGTGCATACATCATCATGCACTCACCACCAAGCATTCATACATATACCATCATGCCATAGGTGCACATACAACCTTGTACTCATCATCAAGCATCCACACATATACCATCATGCCATAGGTGCATATACAACCATGCACTCATCATCAAGTATTCACACATATACCATACCTCATGTACACATCATATCATACAGCCATGCATACATGTCACCATACCATGCATGATTCAATTTTCCACTTTTTATCTTTCAATTTGATCACCACATCTTTCTTTCCCGGGATTAGTAATAGCATCCCACATTCTATCACTCGCACCCCAATCTGGCATCGCTAGAAAACCTCCGGCACACACCACCTGGCATCCGGCACCCCCACATTCCAGGCATCTTGTATCCCAATTGGCATCACGAGGCATCCCCCCGGGCACAAACCTCCGAGGCTTCCGGCACCCAACCATTCTGGGCATCTCGAAACTCTCGAGGACATTCGGGCATTTATCACAATACAACCGGGCATTCGGCACCCCCCATCCCAGGCATCCTGACACTCCCAGGGCATTATCGGCTCACCTCCAACAGTCTCCTCATTCATCATAATTCATATTCACCAATTTATGTCTCACAATCAACATGGCACATGATGTAATGGCAACAAAGTCAAATTCAACATTTCATTCTATATGCCATGCCAAATATCATCATATGTGCAGTAAGATTTAATCACTTAAATCAATATAATTCATGGGGCTCATCCAAAACAGAATAATCATAAATTACAGCATTTGGAATTCACTCAATCCAGCTTGCACAGTTTTAGAAAATATTTTATTTAAATGCCCAAATAACTTTCAAAAATTATGAAATTCAAACATGTGATATTCAAGACATAAAGGCAGACATTTCGGGAAGAAAAATGCACCAAAAGACTCTCATATCATGCGGTATAGACCGAACATCACAGCACCATTATCATAACCACTTAACTTGCACAGTTTTCGAAACATTTTCAGTTATATAGGCAAATGAACTTCAAAAATTATAAAATTTGAATATGTTGCAGGGAAGACATAAATAAAGATACTTAATGAAGAACACTTTGCCGAAAGAACTTCATACAAAATGATATGGCCCACGCATTGAAACTGACTAAGCCCGAACGCGTCACATTACACGGTTTTTGAAATATTTCCGATTCAATAACCTAATGACCTTCAAAATTCATAAAATTCGACTATGTTGTAGTCAAGATCCTAAGGTAGATTTTTCATCAAGGAATCAAAGTCAAATTCGTTCTAGGTGATTTACTATAGACGGTTAAAGCTTCTGTTTCAATATCGAAGTTTCCAGATTTGACTACTTCCGAAAAACCACGATTTCACCTATCTATTCTTGTTAGTTTTCTCTAAATTTTTGATATGTTAAACCTCAGGATGTCCTTTTCATCTTTTCTTAAGAAATCAAAGTGAAATTTCAACAAAAATATAGGCTTACAGTCCATGCATTCATCAAAGGTAGTTACCAAAATCTCCAGATTCAGTCTCTCCGAAAAATAAAGATTTAACCCATTTATACTTGTTCGTTTTGTCCCAAATTTGAGTATGTTATATTTCAAGAAGTCCTTAACAACTTTCATTTAGAAGTCACGGTCAAAATCCAACTCAAACATTACATGCAAGCCAATAGAGCATCCAAGGTCGAACTGTTTTCTCAAGAACAGTTCACTAGTCTCAAACATCCCTCTTAAAACTTCAACTTTTAACACCCTAAACATCCGAATTCTATCACCATTCAAGCACACATACTAGGCACAACATGCAAGAGCAGATTAAGGATCCCAACTTGCCTCTAAACCGAGCAAACAGCGGGCACATGGCGACTGGACACGGTGACGACGGACGATCGGCTTCCTTCTTCTTTCGCACACTCACTCTCCCTTTCTCTCTCGATTTCTCTCTTTCTCTCGGTAACTCGCTCTCTCTCTCTCCCTTCTCGGTCGACGAAACTTCCCCCCCCTCATCATCAATCGGTTCTCTCAATTTTCCTCTCCTCAATGATGAACAATCATTGATTTTGCATGAAGGACACTTGGACTAAGGGGGAAACACTTGGCAAAATCTTCATGCAAAAAGAGTGGGCTTCTCATGGGCCGGTTCCTCCTTGGTCGACAGCCCAATGGGCTCCATCCGGCTGGGCTTGAGGCCAGCTTGGTCGACAGCTCCTCCTCCTCCTCCTTTGGGCTTCGCGGCTAGGCCCAAATGGCCGAAGGGTGGGGCTTCTTGTGGGCTGGTCTTGAGCTAGAATTTTGGCCTACACCTCATCCTAATAATCCTCCTTAAACCTAAATTTTATAAACACCTAATTGAGATTTATTTTTCACCAAAACTTTGTGACCCAACTTAATAAATTCCAATCCATAATCCACATGGCCGAAAATAGAATTTTTCTATCAAATAATTATTCATCAAAAGCTTGGCCAAAGCTTTAATGCAAGACATGAATTAGAGCACCTCTAAAGATTGGCAAGGAATTCTAGGATGCCACAATTTTCCCCTCCTTAGAGAATTTCGTCCTCGAAATTAAACAGTTACTCAAACCTTTTGAAACAAATAGGGGTACTTTTCCTTCATCTGATCTTCACTTTCCCATGTAACTTCTTCCATATCATGATGCCGCCATAATACCTTAACCAGTGGAATTGTCTTGGTCCTAAGGACTTGCTCTTTTCGATCCAATATTTGCACAGGCTCTTCGATGTACCTCACATTCTCATCCACTTTGATGGCTTCATGATCGAGTATGTGACCAAGATCCGGCTGGTACTTTCTCAGCATCGACACATGAAACACATCATGTAAATTTCCCAATTTAGGAGGCAGCGCCAAACGATAAGCTACATCTCCTATTCTTTCAAGTATCTCAAAAGGTCCAATAAATCTAGGGCTCAACTTACCCTTCATTCCAAATTGAGATATTCCTTTCATTGGAGATACTTTAAGGAATACATGATCTCCCACATTAAATTCCAAAGGCCTTCTACGTCTACCTGCATAGTCTTTCTGTCTACTCTGAGCTGTTTTAAGTCTTTTCCTGATAATCTCGACAACTTCAGTGGTAACTTGTACCAGTTCAAGTCTTGTCAATTTCTTTTCACCTACTTCATTCCAACAGACAAGAGTCTTATATCTCCTTCCATATAATGCTTCATAGGGAGCCATGTCTATACTTTTCTTTAAACTATTATTATAAGCAAACTCCACCAAATGCAATCTTTCATCCCAATTTCCCTTAAAGTCAATCACACAAGCCCTCAACATATCTTCTAATGTTTGGATTACTCTTTCTATTTGTCCATCTGTCTGAGGGTGAAAAGCAGTACTAAACTGGAGTTTAGTTCCTAAGGCAATTTGAAGACTCCGCCAAAAGTTCGAAGTAAATCTTGAATCCCGATCTGAGATAATAGTTACTGGAACACCATGTAAGCGTACTACTTGACTTACATATATATCCGCATATTTGTCCATTGGGTAGTCTATGCGAACTGCTAGGAAATGATTAGACTTAGTCAAACGGTCCACTATTACCCAGATAGAGTCATGACCACTTGATGTCCTTGGCAGTCCTTGTACAAAGTCCATTGTTATATGTTCCCATTTCCATTTTGGTATGTCTAACGGTCTCAAGAGTCCTGCGGGTTTACGATGCTCCGCTTTTACTTGCTGGCACGTCAAACATTGAGAAACGTGCTTAGCCGTATCTGCTTTCATACCATTCCACGCAAATTCCTGTACATCTTTGTACTACCTGGATGAACACTGTAATTACTCCTTTGTGCCTCCGACAAAATTTCCTTCTTTACTTCTTCATTGTCGGGAACACAAAGTCGTTCTTGGCATCTTACCACTCCACCTTCAGAGACTTGAAATTCCGGTCTTTTTCCTAAAGACACTGCATCTTTCACTTTCAAAATTTCCGGGTCAAACTCTTGTAAGATCTTAACTTTCTGAATAATTTCAGGTTCAATCCTTAATGCACTAAGCATATTTGTAAGGCAATCCATTTTCAATTTAAACTCTGAGTCCGCTACGGACTTTAACAAGCTCCATTCCGCCATTCTTAAACTGGCCATCTCCATAGCTGACTTACGACTAAGAGCATCCGCTACCTTATTCACTTTCCCTGGATGGTATCGTATCTCACAATCATAATCCTTTAACAACTCCATCCACCTCCTTTGTCTCATGTTCAATTCCTTTTGTGAGAACAGATACTTCAAGCTCTTATGATCTGTATAAATCTCAAACTTTTCCCCATATAAACAATGCCTCCATATCTTCAAGGCGAACACTATAGCTGCTAATTCTAAGTCATGCGTTGGGTAGTTCAATTCATGGGGTCTAATTGTCTAGACGCATAGGCTATGACCTTGCCATGCTGCATCAAAACACATCCCAGTCCTTTGTGAGATGCATCATTATATACCGTAAAACCATCCAATCCTGTCGATATAGTCAAGATTGGAGCCGAGGTCAATTTTCTTTTAAGCTCCTGCAAACTCCTTTCGCATTCCCCATTCCATTCAAACTTCACGTTCTTTCGAGTCAATTTTGTTAAAGGACCTGCCAATCATGAGAATCCTTCAATAAACCTTCTATAATAACTAGCCAGTCCTAAGAAACTCCGTATTTCAGTAGGTGTCGTTGGTCTCGGCCAATTTATTACCATCTCAACTTTCATCGGGTCTACTACAATTCCTCCTCTTGACACTACGTGCCCCAAGAATATTATCTGGTCTAGCCAGAATTCACATTTACTAAATTTGGCATACAGCTTATGATTTCTCAAGGTTTGCAAAACTATCCTCAAGTGTTGTTCATGCTCTTCAGGCCCTCTCGAATATATCAGGATGTCATCAATAAAAACAATCACAAACTGGTCTAAATAAGGCTTAAATACCCTATTCATTAGATCCATAAATGCAGCCGGTGCATTTGTCAATCCAAATGGCATGACTAGAAACTCGTAATGTCCATAACGAGTCCTAAACGCAGTCTTAGGAATGTCCTCTTTCTTAATTCTTAGCTGATGGTATCCCGACCTTAAGTCAATCTTAGAGAAGACCGAACTTCCTTGAAGTTGGTCAAATAGGTCATCAATTCCTTGAAGATTGGCAAGGAATTCTAGGATGCCACATTGAATGGCCGAAAAGTGGGTGATCGTGGGCTGGGTTTTTGGGCCGGCTTGGCCTAAGAATTTCGGCCCACTTCCCCTTTAATAATCTACTAATATCTTCCACTTAAATAAATACCTAATCACAAAATAATATGGCCAAAAACTTGCAACATTAAACCATAAGAATCAAATCTATAAGGTACATGGTCAAGAACCATAATCCTCCTTATCAAATTATCCTATAGCACCAACCTTAATTTACCCATGAACACAAGATACATTTCCATAGGTCTTAATGTATCTGAAGGTTGCCATGAATTTTGGGATGCCACAGCTGATCATCCTCCAATTCGGGTATGTTATCATTGATATCTCTACCTTGATCACCCCTGATGGACGATTGTGGTAACAATACTTTGATTGAGGCTGGGGCAGGAGTAAGTTTGCCTTGGATGGAGTCTATCTGCTTTGAGAGTTGTTGAAGCATATTAAAGACCGGCTTCATTTCGCTTTCCACAACCACAACATGGCTTGGTACATTCTCTTTGGCCATTCTTGCTCTTGTTTTTGAACGAGTTTGGATCGGTGAATGTTGATGTTCTGTGATTACCTAATCATGAATAAACAAGCATGCGTAAACACAAGGCATAAATAGGGAGTCAATTTATGATGACGACCAAATCCTACCCTTTTTGTTTATTCACGAAAATTTGTACATGGAGAGGATTTCCTAAGCATGGATTGGAAAAATAAAGACGTGTGACATGTTACCATGGACTAAAAAGATATCCAATTTGAAAGACGACAAAAGCATGAATTGAAAACAAAATTTGAAAAAAACTTCTATCCCTCTTTTTTTGGAAACAACAAGAAATCCCTTAGGAAAAAAGAAATTTATAACATACTTGAGGAAACAAAGGCATCAATTAAAAGTAATTTTGCAACAGTTTTCTCTTTATTTTTTTTTCAAAAAAACAATTCTATGACAATTACTTTCAAATTTAAATGACCATAGTATTAAATCTGTAATTAACCTAGACTAATCATGGACCGATCAGTACATACAAGAAGGTAAGTAAATTGCAAAGTGCAAGAATAAAAAACTTCATGTGAGCAAATTGATGACAATCACACAAACATGCACATGATACGTGTGGCTCAATGTCTAACTGAGAAGGTTTAGAGAAATTAAGAGAGTGTATGCCCATCGCAGTCTCATGCTGGCATCATACTCTCTTAACCTCGGCTCTACCTAAAGAAATTCAGGGAAAAGAAAGGCAACCTCTACATCGCAGTCTCACGTTCAAGGTCATATCTTTTTTAACACCATCTGAAATATCCTATGGTGGCCCAGATCTGGTGGCTAGGTTGTGTGTGCCACGTGTAGTGCTAAAACATGCACGGCAGTTTATAATCACAAAATATTTTATTCTAACAAAAATACAATTAATCTTTAAACTATTAACCTGCATAAAAGAAAAGAAAAAAAAATCCAAATTAATGAAGCGTTTAAACAAGATAAAAAAGGTCCAAGTCCACAAAAAAAGTCCCCAGTGGAGTCGCCAAGCTGTCGCGACCTCTTTCTCAGCACCCTCTTATGCGCGGGCGCTTGCGGAGGCTAATGGCTTGTTAAGTCTTTGAGGCTCAGCTTGGGCTCTCCTAAGCCCACCAATTCACGACTTATGGTCCGAGTTTTATTTTGCAGGTTAACTTTAAGTAGGAGTTGCCACTAATCAATTTGGGGTTGTTCGATTAGAAACCCGAACGGAATATTGGGAGAAATATTTCGCTCCCGCGCAACAAGAGAAATAAAGATCAATGATTTGATTAAACTAGTTAATCACTAATGCCCTTCCGATACCTAATCTTGTTTAAACCCTAAAGCTTTTTGGATTTTCAAGGATTTTTCTATCCATTTTGTGGAGAAATACATATTTTGGTCTTTTTCTAATTTTTTAACATAAAAAGCATTTTTTGGATTTTTTGTTCTTTTTTAAATAAATCATTTTTGGCTTTTTTATTTATTTTTGGGAAAACATAGAATATTTTTTATTTTTTATTTCTAAAAAACAAAATTTTGATTTTTTTTTGATTTTTTTGATTTTTTTATTTTTGATTATAACAATATAATATAAGCGATTGGGTCGGATTTCCAGATTGGGTCTGACCCGGGTCATTCAACAATGGCCCAAATGGTCCTACAGTGCAGGCCTAAACCGGGCCTCACTCCTTTATTAAAAAAACTTAGCCCACAAAACAAGCCCACGAATTTTGCAAAACCCACATGCTTTTGGCCCAAATTAGCTGAAACCCTACTCAGCTAAGACCCACACGCCCGACCCGGTTCGAATGAGTGAAACCTTACCCGAATACGACCCTCGCCCAACCCAATTTGCGACCCAACACCCTCTTCACAGACCTGCCTCTCTTGTGCCCTTGCTCTTGGTGATCTGCAGCGGAGGTGGCCGAGGAATAGGCAAACGTGATGGTAAGGTTGTGGGCAATGACGGGCTTAGTGGCGTGGGGACAGAACAATGAGTTCGGTTGACGTGGCTCAAGCGATGGGTAGTGAACAGGGACGATTCAGGCTGGTGGTGGTGCGAGCGGGCGTCCTTGGTGGCTGAAGCATGGCGATGTCGAGAAGCAGAACTGCGTTGGGATGGAACGACCATAGCACAACATCTCGTTGTCTTAGGGGCATTCCTGTAAGGAGTTTGGTTTTAAAAACCATCCGCGAATGGCATTCGTTGACTTGGAAGCATCCGAACTTAATCGAGCACTGTCCTGTGTAAAACACCTTAGGACGGGTTCAGACCTCGCGTGAAATGTATCAGGATCTTAGGTGATCACACAGGCATACCATCACATATTCATTTCTTATCTTTCTCATTTAACCCATGCGATGCTCATGCGATATGCAACTTCACTTGTCAAATGCCATTGTTCCATACACGTACATCACTTATATCACATACATACGCACCATTCACTTCCTAAACTCTGGACACTTAATCCACATGTCATGCTTAACCACTAATTCGAATGGCACATATTCCATTTATCATTTTTAACCATTAATCCACATGGCACATCATCCAAATAAATATTTAACCACTAAAACACATGGCACATCATTCAAATGACATGGATAACCACTAAACCACATGTCACATAACCCAAATAACATGGATAGCCACTAAACCACATGGTACATCATCCAAACAACATGTTTAACCCCTAAACCACATGTCACACAATCCAAATAACATGTTTAACTATAGAACCACATGGCACATAACTTAAATAGCATGTTTAACCATAGAATCACACGGCACATAACCTAAATGACATGTTTAACCATAGAACCACACGACACATAACCTAAATGACATGTTTAACCATAGAGCCACATGTCACATAACCTAAATGACATGTTTAACCATAGAGCCACATGGCACATAACCTAAATCATATGTTTAACCATAGAGCCACATGGCATATAACCTAAATAACATGTTTAACCATAAAGTCACATGTCACATCCCTTAAATCACATAGATTACCACTAATCTACCTTAAACTACTCCATAAATGCAATGAAAGCCGTAAACAAAGGCTAGAAAGCCACTCACGTATGACTCGAGCTTCGAAACATGTCAAGGGAGAGAGCTACAAGGCCGGACAGCAGCGGGATGGCGGTTCGGTGGTCGCACGGCGGTGATTCGACGACAGTACGGTGGAGCAAGAGGGTGGTTTGGCATCGGGGTTTGATGGGTGGTCACCGGTGAAGAAAATAAGTAAAAAAAAAAATGAAGAAATGAGCTTGAAATGAGGATAAGAATGGAGGTGGTGGCTTCGGTGGTGTCAAGGGGAGAGAGAGAGTGAGTTTGAGAGTATTCAAGTGAGAAAATGAAAGTGATAGTGAGGGAAAGGGAGTGGCCAACGTGAGGGAGCGGAAGGGAGGAGAAAGAGTGAGGTTAAGTCTCCACAAATGCCCATCAAATCCTTTGGGCTCATGTCAATCAAGGTGATCTATGAATAAGCAAAAATCTTAGCATTAAATGGGAGATAGTTTTCACTCAAGTTCATAGGTTGAGATTAGGCTAGGGTAGGTAGGCTAGATAGCCTTTTTCCCCTCCTCTTTGCCGCCTATTTTCAAGTGCCACCCCCTCACTTCCCCTATTCCATTTTCTCTTTTGTCTTTAGTCTATTAGGAGGGCACTTTGGTCCTTTCACTAAGATATTGCACTATTTATGTACTATTCATGTTCTTGCATGCAATAAATGCCAAGATTGTGCCATAATGGTCCTAAAGGCTAGGGAAGCCTATGGACTATCCCTTTGGGCCGTCCACCTCATGGGCTTAGGCCCTTGGGCCACCCATTAAGGGCGTGGGCCTAATTGGGCCTTGCTCTGTGGGCTTGGCCCCATTGGCCTGCCCAACGTGGGCTTAGGCCTACTTGGGTCGTCGCTTGTGGCCCGCTTCCACTTCTCCGAACTTGTATACCCTTGCTGATGAAAAACTAAGTTTTTCGCTCCTAAATGGCCTTTCCTGATGTCCTCGTGGTCTATCGATCCTTAAGAAACTCTTGTCTAACGACCATTTGTCGGAATAATTCCGTTTTGAATAACCGGGTCAGAACAAGGATGTCACAACCTCCCTTTCTAAGAATTGTCCTTTGTGTTTGACATTCCCTACACTTCTTGCGGGGATGATTCTTCAAGTGAATGCTCAAAATTATGTATGCCATGCTTTTGATTAAATTTCTTGAGCATAATAAACTAGCTAATTTGAATTCACAAATTTTTTCATGCTTGAGGCCAATAAACTCATAAAAGATCAAATTTCTTGAAAAGAATTTTGTATGGTGACTTTTACATGTTTAGTCCACTAACTCCACTAAGAAATGTCAAGAATGGGCCATTTTAATAAATGATATGAAATGGATTGAGCATGCTAAATGAGACATGTCAGAATGCTGAAAGGCAAAACCTATCTTATACATAGTCCCCTGCTTATACACTTGTGAGATGAGTGTAGAAAATTCCATATCCGCAAGGTAAAGAGTTCATTCGTGAAAGGCATGATGATCGAAATGATGAGGGATAGTTCATTTCTCTACCCTAAACACGACAAGTGATCCATTGCTTAACCCCTTTTAAGCCCCATACACTTGTGAAGATTTCTTTCAAATTACCCTGGTTAAGAACCACCCCACATTGTGGCAATACCGAAGGAAAGTTAACATTAGCAAGTGAATGAAATGGTTAACAATTTTCTTGCTTTCACTTGCATCAATTTTTAAGTGTTATTATTGTAGTTGAGCTCACAAGAAATTTAAGTACCTTGGGATGACGAAGAGTATTTCTTTCTTTATCCTACATACTTATATTCATTGCGTAGCCCACTCGCAACTGCAAATTTCATTTCTTTAAACTCAGTTGATGATCACCGACCAAAAAAAAAAAAAAAAAAAAAAAAAACTCAGTTGATGATCATCCCCCACATTGGGTCAATGCAAAAGACAATCATTCAAGCAGGACGGTCTAGTGCGTCAACAGAAGATGAAGACCTCCAAGAGTCCAAATGTTCAACCATTCCTTAAAAATAAACCAAAGCATGGTCGTTCAATGTATGCATTTAAGATAGCGTGTCAAAAGTCAAAAAAATAGAATTAAGAGGCATAAAAAAATAATGTGCCTGATAAAAAAGTAAGGCTGGTGCCAATAGACATAGAGTAAAAAACACAAGAAAATGAAAATTAAGGGGCTCAAAAAAGCAATGTGCCTGGTAAAAGGAAGGCTAATACATATAGGACAAAATGAAAAAAAAAGGGTTAAGATAGATAACTATCAATTATAAAAAGTTGTATCCATAATGGAACTGTACTCAAAGAAGTCAAATGTTGAATTTTTATAGTCAATCGAGCACATTGTGTGACATCCTGAAATTTCAATTATGTTTTCAATCAAATAAATCAGGCCTTTCATTGACACGCCTATAGTGCTATTCTTTAAGCTGATCATTCATGAGATAACTAGATTATCAGGGAAAACTATTAAAGGATTTTAATGCAATAGATTTGAGAATTCGACTAGGAATCGACTACTCGACCGTGCTCATCTGCAGAGATCATTACGGCACAATTAAAAATCGATCAGAGATTTGAAATAGGTCATTTCCATTGAGATAGGTGATCAAAGTGTGGGTGATTCCACCAATTTGGAAAATTCTCGTCGATCGGCACTAGGCCAATTTTTCTATCCTTTTGGTACTCTGTGTTCGTATTTGAAACCTCAAGATTTTCATGACAATCGAGGATTGCCAATGTATCGAAGAAGTACATTGTGACTTGAAATAAATTGATCATGGGTCAATCGCACCAAAAATTTCTAAAAGCTACCCGGTAGGCTGAGTCATGCTAAAATCGCGCCAGATTGAAATTAACGCGAATTTGAATCCGACATCAGAAATTGAAAGTTCTGTCATGTCACGAGTCATTTTAGGAATGTCGACTCATCATCCGAAGATTTTTCTACAAACCGAGATTTTTGGCGAAAAGTCAAAATAAGGCTGTTTTTGTGTAGAAAATTCAAGGGACCATTTTAAATCGCGTTTTTTGGATGCAAGTTGGTTCTATGGGCGAGAAAAAATGTCAATTTGATCGTGGGTATGTTGGTGGAATTTATAGGACCGAAAATTCGGGGGATGTGGTGTCCAAATTCGTATGCCATGGCTACCACCACCTTCGGACCATCTCACTAGCTTCGAAAGGAAGCTTTGTGGTTGGAAAATTGCTGAGGAAGACAGCCATGGTGGTGAGACCTCTTCTAGGGAGATAAATGGATAGAATGGATGAAGAGTGGCCCCCTCAAAGCTAGAGTTCTCCCCTTCTTCTTCCTCTGCATTTGATTTCTCCATTTTCAACCTTTATGAAGCTCAAGAAGTGCAGAAAATCGAGTAGCACACCCCTCCCTCACCGTCGACTGCTTGCCGAGCCACCTGCCCTTGCCAAGTTGCCGTCGCACCCTATGATTGCCAACTGCGCCAAGCCGCTTGTCCCGTGGTCCAGCATCCCTGGCCGCGAGTCCAGGCCATTCTCGAGCCTCCTCCATGCTTATCGAGCCGCTATCTAGCCACCTGAGCTGCCGTTAGCCTTCGCCTAGCCGTTGTAGCTGCTCGCTAACCCGTCTTCACCATTCAGCCCAAGCCGCCACCTAGCTCAGCCCTTCGACCCACCGTCCAGAATCCGAAACCTAGCAAGAAGTTGTGGGCTTCGAGGCCCTTTTTGGACCCTTTCCTAACCTTGCTTGGTGCTCCCGCTTTGGAGTTTGTTGCCCGCCTTCACGTCTCTATCGTCGTGGACTCATTAGATTTCAAAACTAGTGAGTTTACTCACTAATCTCCGCTTAGGGAGTTAATTATGCTTAAGAGTTGATTAGTTTAGGCTAATTAGGGATTATGTGGTTAGTTAGAATGGATTAGCAATTCAATTATTCATTTATGCATGTTAAGCGGTTAGAGTAGCGTAATTAGCAAGTAGATAGGTTGTATTATTTATCTAGATAGGTTCGGAAATTTTCTGGGCCCGTTTTGATATTTAATTAGGCTTTTCCGGCCTAAGTTTTCATTTATGGCATTTATTGGTATTTATTTAATTAATTTTAATAATTATTTAATTATTTATTATTTTTCAAAAATTACACCGAGATAGCCGATGACCGGAATTTTGTGCTAATCACAATGGTATGGTTGGTTTATTTAATTAAGTGCTAAATTGTGCAAATTGTGTGTTAATTGTAATTTTGGATATTTATCCCAAAATTTAATAATTTCATTTTTTAATTAGAAAATTATCAGGCGTCAGTTTATAGCGCCAAAAATGTTTTTATCGACTCTATAATTAGTGGATTTTATGAAATAACGATATTATATTTTGAGCTAAGGCTTCCCATATATCCATACACGAATATTTTATCGGGTACTATGAAAACAGTGAAATGGTTAGTTGGTGAATGTAATACCCATATATCAGCTTCGGTGAGCATATATCAGCTTCGGTGAGCTATACTATTTATCTTGATGAACTTTGGTGAGTTATACTATCTATCTATATCAGTTTAGGCGATCATTTATTAATATCATCTTAGATTGTTTGTGGTGATCGCTCAGTTTCTAATTCTGTGTGGAATTGGAAAGCAAGTGTCTGTATGAATCTACATAATGAGTGATCAGGAGCAAGGGACTCTTGGAAAGTGTACCATAAAACTTGCGACTCGGGGTAGGACGTCGACGAGAGTCAGTATCCGAGTAGGTTATGGAAAATATATTAGAGCTCGTAGGCTGATATAGTATACTGGTAATGCTCACTAACAACTGCTAAGGTATACTGCTCACCCAAAGCTGATACATCATGGCCCTTAGGCGGATATAGTATACCGGTATACTACTCACCTAAAACTGATATATCAGAGCCCATAGGTTGATATAGTATACCATTCTGACCATCTAACCAATTCACCATTTTATTTCATTCCCGATAAAAATAATCGTGTGTTGGTATACGGTCGGCCTTAGCTAAAATACAATTTTCTCCCACTTGAAAATCCCATTATTTATTATAGTGCCTAAAAACATTTTTGACGCTATAAACCAACGCCCGATGACTTTCTATTTAATTATTGAAATTAAATAAATTTGGGATAAAATCCCAAAATCACAAATCCCACTCAATCAACACAAATTATCATCCAGAAAAATAATCTAATCACACCATTGCAATCAAAATAAAATTCCGGTCACCGGCTATCCCGGTCTAATTTCTGAAAATAATTAATTAAATAAATAATTTCAAAATTTAATTATTAAATACCTAAAATGCTCACTTAGGCCCATAAAGCCTAATTAAAAGCCGAGATGTGCCAGGAAAATTTCTAAACCACTCTAGATAAATACTAGAGCTTGTCTAGGCTCTAATTACACTACTCTAACCACCTAACATGCAATAACGGTTAATTAAATTGTTAATCTATTCTAACTATCCACCTAATACAAGCTTAACTCAAACTAATCAACCATTAAGCGTCATTAATTTACTAAGTAGGGATTAATGAGTTAAACTCACTTGTTTAATGATCTGCTCGGATCAAAACGACGAGAGCACGATGGGGATCGATAAACTCCAAAGTGGCGGTGCCAAACGGAGGTTGGATTGGGCTGAAAATAGCCAACAAAGCTTGTGGTTGCTGCAGGAATTCCGCGGCTGTTGGACTGACTTTGAACGGCTACTTCAGTGGGGATGGAATGGCTGGATTTGCGGCTTCAAGCGAGCTGTTGGTGTGAAGAAATCGCGGAGCTAGCTAGTGGTGACAAGCGGAGATGGGCGGCAGTAGTTTCGGTGAAGTGGAGCAGCTGGTGTGGGGATGGGAAGAGCTTCGGAGGGAATGAAAAATGCAAGCAAAGAAGAAGTAGACGAGGTCGGGCAATTGGCAACGTGCAACATGAGAGAGAGAAGAGAGTGAGTGATCGAAAGAGAGGGGGAAAGGATAAGGGCAGGGGTTGTCGGCTGAAAGGGATAGGCAAAGATAAAAAAAAAAAGTCTAAGTCAAAAAGGGAAAAAGCAGGCGGTAGAAGGTGGTCGGATGGGGGGGGCGGGGAAGAAGATGCGCGAGAGAGAGAGGGAAATAGAGAGAGACCGAAGAGAGAGAAGGGAAAAAGTTTAATAAAAACCTCTACTCATATTTCTTAGTCCCACAATCTCACACACAAATTCTTTTGCCTCATAATACTTTCTTGCACATTAAATTCTACAAATTACCAAGTTGATGTCTGAATGTTGTAGCCCTAGTACCAGCCCACGAATTTCATCAATTAGACTTCAATTTCATCACAATCCTCTCCAATCGGATGTCCAGTTTTGCCGAGGAAGAAGTCTACACCCCTTTCCACACTTGGTCTCACCAACTAGTCCCTTTTAAAAGCCAAGAATTCCTTCAATTTGACAAATCCAAATTTCTGGTTTTTTCCGAATCATCCGAAATGATTTTTCGTAAAAATCCTGAACTCACTAAAAATTCCTTGAAAGATGAGTCGACATTGCTAAAATAACTTGTGACATAACAGAACTTTTAATTTCTGAAATCGGGTTCAAATTCGCGGTTAATTTCAATCTGGCGCGATTTTAGTGTGACCTAGGCTACTGGGTTGCTTTTAGAAATTTTTAGTGCAGATAACCTGCGGTTGATTTTCTTTGAGGCACAATGAACCTCTTCGACACATTAGCGACTTTCGGCGGTTGTGAAAATCTCGAGGTTTCAAAAACGGACACAAGGTACCAAAACGATAGAAAAATCATTCTAGTGCTAATCGATAAGAATTTTTCAATTTGGTGGAATCACCCACGTTTAACCACACATCTCAGTTGAACCGACCTATCTCTAATCCCTAATCGATCTTACTATGTCATAGTGATCTCTGCAAATGAGCACGGTTGAGTAGTCGATTCCTGGTCGAATTATCAAATCTAATGCACTAAAATTTCCGTAATGACTTCCGTAGATAGTTTAGTTATCTTAGGAGTGATCAGCTCTGAGAATAGCACTATAGGCACGTCGATGAAAGGCCCGATTAATTTAATTGAAAGCAGAATTGAACATTCAGGATGTCGCAACTTTTCCCCTTTTATAAAATTGTCCTCAAAATTTAAACCATTACAATACTTAAGCAAAAAGGTGGGGGTACAATTGTCGCATCAACTCTTCACTCTCTCAGGTTGCTCCTTCAGTGCCATGGCGAACCAGGCTTTGAATGTACGGCACTCTATCGTCCTCGTCCAGTTCTTCAAAATTAAGCACGTGGGCCGGGTCAGGCTCATACTTCCTCAACATCGATACGTGAAAGACGTGCATTTGCGCCAGTCTCAGCGGCAATGCAAGACGATACACTAGAATCTCGATTTTTTTAGAATCTTAAATGGGCCTACGTATCTCGGACTTAGTTTCCCTTTCTTGCCAAAGTGCAAAGTTCCTATCATTGGTGACACTTTCAGAAAAATGTGATTACCAACTTGGAATTCCAGTGGTCTCCGACGCTTATTGGCGTAACTTTTCTGTTGGCTCTGAGCGGTCTTTAATCTACCTCTAATAATTGCGACTGCATCCACTAACTACTAAACCAACTCTGGGTTTGTGATCTTTCTCTCCCTAACTTCATCCCAACAAACTGGTGTTCTACACGCTTTGCCATATAACGTTTCAAAAGGAGCCATCTGAATGCTCTGCTGATAACTATTGTTGTAGGCGAACCCAACTAGATGAGGCTGTTCCTCCCAACTTCCTTTGAAATCCAGACGCAAGCTCGCAGCATGTCCTCGAGGGTTTGAATTGTCCTCTTAGACTGGCCATCTGTCTGAGGATAATATGCTGTACTGTACTGCAGCTTCATACCTAAAGAACTCTGCAAGGTTTTCCAAAATGCAGCTGTGAATCTCGGGTCTCGGTCTGAAGTAATCATAACCGGCACTCCAAGCAGTCAAACTATTTGACACACGTACAGCTCTACATGTCTATCCAAACTAAGGTCCTTTCGCACTGTGATGAAGTGGGCCGACTTTGTCAGTCTGTCAACCACTACCCAAATGTAATCAATCCCTCTTTGACTCCTTGGTAACCCGGTCACGAAATCCATCGTGATGTGCTCCTATTTCCCCTCTGAGATCTCGAGAGATTGTAGAAGTCCTCCCAGCTTACAATGCTGAGCTTTTACTTGCTGATACGTCAGACACTTGGCGATATGCTTGGCGATGTCCACCTTCATACCCGACCGAAGAGAGGGAAGGGAAAAAGTTTAATAAAAAGCCTCTACTCATATTTCTTAGTCCCACAATCTCACAAACAAATTCTTTTGCCTCATAATACTTTCTTGCACATTAAATTCTACAAATTACCAAGTTGATGTCTGAATGTTGTAGCCCTAGTACCAGCCCACGAATTTCATCAATTAGACTTCAATTTCATCACAATCCTCTCCAATCGGATGTCCAGTTTTACCGAGGAAGAAGTCTACACCCCTTTCCACACTTGGTCTCACCAACTAGTCCCTTTTAAAAGCCAAGAATTCCTTCAATTTGACAAATCCAAATTTCTGGTTTTTTCCAAATCATCCGAAATGATTTTTCGTAAAAATTCCGAACTCACTAAAAATTCCTCGAAAGATGAGTCGACATTCCTAAAATAACTTGTGACATAACAGAACTTCTAATTTCTGAAATCGGGTTCAAATTCGCGGTTAATTTCAATTTGGCGCGATTTTAGCGTGACCTAGGCTACTGGGTCGCTTTTAGAAATTTTTAGTGCAGATAACCTGCGGTTGATTTTCTTTGAGGCACAATGAACCTCTTTGACACATTAGCAACTTTCGGCGGTCGTGAAAATCTCGAGGTTTCAAAAATGGACATAGGGTACCAAAACGATAGAAAAAATCATTCTAATGCCGATCGATAAGAATTTTTCAATTTGGTGGAATCACCCACGTTTAACCATACATCTCAGTTGAACCGACCTATCTCTAATCCCTAATCGATCTTACTATGTCATAGTGATCTCTGCAAATGATTACGGTTGAGTAGTCGATTCCTGGTCGAATTCTCAAATCTAATGCACTAAAATTTCCGTAATGACTTCCTTAGATAGTCTAGTTAACTCAGGAGTGATCAGCTCTGATAATAGCACTATAGACACGTCGATGAAAGGCCCGATTAATTTAATTGAAAGCAGAATTGAAAATTCAAGATGTCACAACTTTTCCCCTTTTATAAAATTGTCCTGAAAATTTAAACCATTACAATACTTAAGCAAAAAGGTGGGGGTACAATTGTCGCATCGACTCTTCACTCTCTCAGGTTGCTCCTTCAGTGCCATGGTGAACCGGGCTTTGAATGCACGACACTCTATCGTCCTCGTCCAGTTCTTCAAAATTAAGCACGTGGGCCGGGTCAGGCTCATACTTCCTCAACATCGATACGTGAAAGACGTGCATTTACGCCAGTCTCAGCGGCAATGCAAGACGATACGCTAGAATCCCGATTTTTTTAGAATCTCAAATGGGCCTACGTATCTTGGACTTAGTTTCCCTTTCTTGCCAAAGTGCAAAGTTCCTATCATTGGTGACACTTTCAAAAAAACGTGATTACCAACTTGGAATTCCAGTGGTCTCCGACGCTTATTGGCGTAACTTTTCTGTTGGCTCTGAGCGGTCTTTAATCTACCTCTAATAATTGCGACTGTATCCACTAACTACTAAACCAACTCTGGGTCTGTGATCTTTCTCTCCCTAACTTCATCTCAACAAATTGGTGTTCTACACGCTTTGCCATATAACGTTTCAAAAGGAGCCATTTGAATGCTCTGCTAATAACTATTGTTGTAGGCGAACTCAACTAGATGAAGCTGTTCCTCCCAACTTCCCTTAAAATCCAGTACGCAAGCTCGCAGCATGTCCTCGAGGGTTTGAATTGTCGTCTTAGACTGGCCATCTGTCTGAGGATGATATGCCGTACTGTACTGCAGCTTCGTACCTAAAGCACTCTGCAAGCTTTTCCAAAATGCAGCTGTGAATCTCGGGTCTCGGTCTGAAGTAATCGTAACCGGCACTCCATGCAGTGAAACTATTTGACGCACGTATAGCTCTGCATGTCTATCCAAACTAAGGTCCTTTCGCACTGCAATGAAGTGGGCCGACTTTGTCAGTCTGTCAACCACTACCCAAATGGAATCAATCCCTCTCTGACTCCTTGGTAACCCGGTCACGAAATCCATCGTGATGTGCTCCTATTTCCCCTATGAGATCTCGAGAGGTTGCAGAAGTCCTCCCGGCTTACAATGCTGAGCTTTTACTTGCTGATACGTCAGACACTTGGCGATATGCTTGGCGATGTCCACCTTCATACCCGACCACCAATAGTGTTGATGCAGATTCTGATATATCTTTATACTGTCAGGATGAATGCTGTAATTGCTACGATGAGCTTCTGATAAAATATCCTCTCTAAGCTCTACATCATCAAGTACAACAAATTGTCCTCGGAACTTCAGTGTTCCATCATTAGAAATTTGAAAGTCAGCCTTTCTCTTAAAAAAATTTCTGAACATTTGGGTCTGTCGGTTGAAGTGCTTTGATTTTGATCTGAACATCCGGCTCAATTCTGAGGGTCGCCATAAGATTTGAAAGGTGGCCTACCTCAAACTTGAACACCAAGTCTCGAGCTCGCTCGATTAAGTTCCACTCCTTAATCAGCATATGAGCGACTGAAGACTTCCGACTCAAAGAGTCGGCAACCCTATTCGCCTTTCCTAGGTGATATAAAATATCACAATTGTAGTCCTTCAGATTTTCTATCCAACGGCGCTGTCTCATATTCAACTCCTTCTGATAGAATAGATACTTGAGACTTTGATGGTCAGTGAAGATTTGGAATCTTTCTTTGCACAAATAGTGTCTCCAAATCTTCAGAGCGAATATAATTGCAGCGAGTTCTAAGTCATGCGTTGAGTAGTTATACTCATGAGGTTTCAACTGACGGGAGGCGTATGCAACAACCCTACTATGTTGCATTAGCATGCAACCCAGTCCTCTAAACAATGCATCACTATAAATCTCGTATCCTCCAGGACTAGTTGGAATGGTCAGTACAGGTGCAGTAGTCAGCTTTTGCTTAAGCTCTTGGAAACTACGCTTGCACTTATCTGTCCAAATAAACTTCTCTTCTTTCTTCAAGAGTCTAGACAACGGCAACACCAATGCTGAGAACCCTTCCACAAATCGCTTGTAATAACCTGCCAAACCCAGAAAACTTCTGATCTCTATCACGGTAGTTAGTCTTGACCAGTTAATCATTGCTTCAATCTTAGACGGGTCCATGGAGATTCCTTTGCCTGAAATCACGTGACCTAGGAAAGCAACACGAGTCAACCAAAACTCGCACTTGCTGAACTTAGTGTACAACTCGTGAATCCTCAGAGTCTACAGTACATTCTTAGATGACTCTCATGTTCCTCATCACTCCTTGTATACACCAGAATATCATCGATGAACACGATCACGAATTGATCCAGATAATACTTGAACACTCAGTTCATCAAATTCACAAAGGCAGCTAGAGTGTTGGTCAAATCGAACGGCATTACTGTGAATTCATAATGGCCGTATCGAGTATGAAACCTGACTTTGGAATGTCCTCCTTCTTGATCCTCGGCTGATGATATCCTGTCCTCAAGTCGATCTTCAAAAATATCGACGTTCATTGTAACTAATCAAACAAGTCTTCGATCCTTGGTAGTGGAAACTCGTTCTTGATCGATACCTGATTGAGTTGACGATAATCGATGCACAGACAGAACAAACCATCTTTCTTATTTACGAATAGAACTGGTGCTGCCCAAGGTGATGCACTGGGATGTATGAATCCCTTATCTAACAACTCCTACATTTGCACCTTCAGTTCTTTCAACTCAGATAACACTATCCGGTAAGGAGCCTTAGGGATTGGCTCTGTCTCGGGTGCTAACTCAATCACGAATTCGATCTCTCTCTCTGGTGGTAAACCTGGTAATTTTTTTGGGAATACATCGGGAAATTCTTGTACCACTGTGATGTCTTCAATCTTCAACTCTTCAACTGTCATATCCATGACAGTTGCTAGGTAACATTGACAACCCTCGTCTAACAAATGGGTTGCTTCAAGCGACGAGATCAATGAAATCGAGGGTCTTCCTCGACTTCCAACAAACTCTCACTCTCACTCTCTAATGGGTCAAACTAAATCGCTTTACGATAATAGTCCATCTTAGCTTGTTGCTTGGTGAGCCAGTCCATGGCAATTATTAAATCAAATTCATACATGGCTAGGACTAACAAGTCTATTTACCCCTCTCGCTCACCAATCACTAACTTGCAACCAGAACAACCCAATGCAGATAACACCTTATCCTTTAATGGTGTAGATATGCTAACCACTAACTCTAGGAACTCAGGATTTAATCCTATCAGCCTAACATATTGCTTGGCAATGAAAGAATGAGTCGCTCCAGGGTCGAATAAAGCATAAGTAGCATGGTTGTTCAGGGAAACCATTGGTGGCGGCGACGGTAATTGCGGTTGTCCTCTTGGCCTTCTAGGACATTCTCTGGCCATATGACTCGGTTGGCCACATTCAAAACAAATGCCCGGTTTTCGAGTTCACGGAGCTGTGCCATGTCGCCTTTCATAGAAGCGACACATACCATTTTGGCTTGGCCCTGCCTTGCTAACTCCACCCTTCCTATTGGGCGGGACATGGAATCTTCCTCTGGTCATGGGCTTCTTCCCATATTGATTCCCATCTCGATTTGAACCAAATTGCGATCCAGATGCGGCGGCTCTTTTGTTATGATCTCTCTCTATCATCTGGGCTTGCTCATACAAGTCATTATAGTTCCTCAGGTTGAGTAAGATCAGCAGACTCAGTTCTGGCCTGAGTCTGTCTCTAAATCTCCTAACTCGGTTTGCTAGATTCTCAACCAGTTCAGGAGCGTACTGCAATAGTTCAGCGAACTTCACCTCATGTTGATCCACAGTCACTAAGCCTTGGCGAAGGTGCTGGAACTCTACCATCTTCAGTTCTCTGGCAGTCTTA
Organism: Eucalyptus virginea; assembly: GCA_014182375.1. NCBI lineage: Eukaryota > Viridiplantae > Streptophyta > Magnoliopsida > Myrtales > Myrtaceae > Eucalyptus > Eucalyptus virginea. Next base: position 36,199,245 of record CM024519.1, on the reverse strand, counting down.
GAGAAGTATTTATTGTTGAAGACCTCAACGAAGGTATTCCACTTCGAGGCTGCACCTTTAGGGAATATCGTTCCTTGGGTGGTTCTCCACCACGTACTTGCGATTCTCTATAGTTGTTAGGTTGCAAGGACTACCTTCTCAATTTATGTGCACATCATAAGTGCAAAGGCCTTCTCCAAACCCTGAATCCACAAGGCTGCGGCTTCGAGGTCTCCTGCCTCAGAAAACTTCGGTGGATTCAATCTCGGGAATTGTTCCACCAACTTGTGTATTGGTTTCCTAGCGATCATGTTTCTAGTGGAACCTCAGTAGGTGTGGCGACAACAGCAGCAGCATTAGCATCTGTGGCGGCATTAGCGGCAGTTGTGGTAGCGGTGGCTGAAGCGGCGGCAGTGGTAGCTTGGATCTGTCCTTGTTGATCCATCCTGTTACCCATCACCTCTAGTGCTTGCATGATTGTCGCGACCTATTCTCGGGGGGAGGGAACATGCTTAGGGGTATTGCCTAAAGAATGGGCTTATGGCCCTCGATTAGGCACGGGCTCTCCCAAGCCCATACCCCACGTGGCATTGGGGTATTCTAAAGAATTTTGCAAAAAGGAGTAGCCACTAGCCTATTGGGGTCGGCTAGAAACCAAGTGAGGCATGAGAGCATACATCACTTCCTACGTAACTAGAGAAATCTAGGGTCGGGGACTTGATTACACTAATTGATCAATTAGTGCCCTTTCGGTACCTAATCTTGTTCATTTTAAGATTAAAGATCTTTGTTAGGCAGTTTGGATTGATTTTTGTATATATCCACTAACATGTGAAGTGATCATGTAATTGCGCAATCATTAAAATAATAATCATAGTTACCAATATCCTAATTGCAGTAAAATTGAGCAAGTACAATTAAACATCCGCAAACATAATCAAATATATGAATTAAACATGTAATATAATCAAGCTACAAGAAAATAAAGGCCTAATTACGCTAAAAAGAAAAGACATGGCAATTCCTAAGCAAACCCTGCATTTTTAAATTTTCGAAGTTTTTAATTAATTTTTTTTAAATAATGTTTTTTAATTTTTTAATTTTTTAAATAATGTTTTTTAATTTTTTAATTTTTTAATAAATAATTTTTTAATAAAAATGGGCGAACCGGGTCGGTCCGGGTCCGAATCGACTCGGTTCGGCTCGGGTCGACGTGGATCGGACCGGGTGGGCTCGAAGCGTGGGCCTAGCCCCAGAGGTCCCCCTCCTCTCTTTTTAAAATAAACCAGGTCCACAAGCTCACACTAAACCAGCCCAAGTCCACAAGTCCAAAGCAGCCCAGGCCCGATTTGTTCAAAAAACCCTATGTTTCACGACCTGTGCCCAACTCGCTTCGAAGAAAGCCTTACCCAGATCCGCCTCTTCTCTCCCCTACTCCTTTGCGGCACTGACGAGGGTGCTCGGGGACGGCGGCAACTCGGCGACGGCGATGTAGTGAGCGGCGGTAGTGTGGACGGCGGCAGCGACACGACGGGTGACGGTATGGTGATGGGCAATTGCGGAGACGAGCGGAGGTGCGGCTCGGACGGCGTCAAGCGAGTGGTAGGTGGGGACTCGGATAGCGTCTGGAGCTGGAGGCAAGACGGGGCACGGTGGTGACTAGCGAAGATGCGGCTAGGAGTAGCAGCGAGGAGGTGCAGGCTGATGCGGGGCTCACTCGACGGTGGAGCAACGACTAGCTTAGATCTGCCGTCATTAGGGCTCTTGAGCGTGAGATCGGTGGTGGCATGACTTGAGGGAGCGACACGGGCGGCGTTAGGGTCAAAGGTTTGGCGGCTGGCATCAGCGGCGGTGGCAGCAAGCGCCACAAATCGGCATTAAGAGGGCAGAGACAGCGTTGAGGCTTAGGGCAGAGGAAGGCACGGCGGTAGGGGGCGGCGGCACGGTGGCAGAGTCTTAGCATTTGACTTGGGCGGCCTGGTGGAGTACTGTGAGTGAGGCGGATGCGCGGCAATTGGCTCAGGATATGTCAGCGTCGGGCGTAGCGACACTGGTGCTCGGAGACGGCGAGTGGGGGGCTCAGCTATTGCAGGTTGCACGGCAAGGCACAGTGGTGACGCAAGCTCATAGGTGAAGTGGTGGTGTGAGCTCACAGGTGAGGAGGAACTCCGACGGCTAGCGAGATGGCAATCGACTCGGGTGGAGCGGCAGTGGCGCGAGGAGGCTCAGACGGCATCGGGCAGGGGGCGGCGGCTGGGACGGCGTTGGGCAGCGCTGCCGCTACCCTCCTCCCCTCCATTCCTTCTCTCTCTTCTCTTCTCTCCCTCTGCTCCTCTGGTTGCTTTCCGCTCGAGCTCTCTATCTTCTCCCTCAAGCTCTCTTTGTCCCAGTTCATCTGTTCTTTCTTTTTTCTCTTAGGGTTTTCTCTGCCCCCCTGTGTGCTCACGCTAAGACACAGAAGGAGGAGAAAGCTCTCCTTGGCGCGGGCCTGGCTCAAGAAAAAGGAGTGGTGGGCGGCGGGCCGGGCCAATCCTAGATCCGGCCCGACCTAACCTCTAGTTTTTTTTTTCTCTTTTTTTGTTGTTGTTGTTTTGTTGTTTTTTTTTCCTCTTTTTCTCCTTTTTTCTTTGGCGACTAATTCCTAATTTTGTACACAATTAAATCTTAAATAAAAATGTAAAATTTAGGTGTCAACATTGCCCCTTTTTGAATGGGAGCTTGAAGAGGTTGCATTCAAAGACAAAGACATGTAATTTATTTTGACGACAGAGAGACCTTAAATGCACAGGCACGCATCAGGTTGATGGAAATGACTCATAACTATGGAAGAGGGACCCCGGGCTACAGAAGCTCTCTGTGTCATAGGAAGAATGATTCCGGGTTACAAAGCTTTCCGGGTTACAAAAGCTCACCGTGTCATAGGAAGAATGACTCCGGGCTACAAAACTCTTGGGGCTACAGAAGCTCTTCGTGTCATAGGAAGAAGGACTCCAGGCTAGAAAGCTCTCTGGGCTACAAAAGCTCTTCGGGCTATAAAGCTCTCCGTGTCATAGGAAGAAGGATTCCAGATTACAAAGCTCTCCAGGCTACAAAAGCTCTCCGGGCTACAAAGCTCTCCATGTTAGAGGAAGAAGGACTCTGGGCTACAGAAGCTCTTTGGGCTGAAAATGTATGATTTGAGAAAAACCAATGAACCTTTATAGATAACATGGATTAAGGTTGACCATGAACCTTTTGAAAAATCATAGTTTAAAGGTAGACTCATGAACATTTTAAAAGCGTGGTTTAAGGATGACCCACGAACCGTGTGGTTTAAGGAAGGATCCACAAACCCTGTGGTTTAGACTGGAAAAGGGGTCTCACCGTGTAAAAATGGGTTTCAACTGGAAAATGATGGTCTCACTGTGTATGAATGGGTTTCGATTGGGAGGAAGGTCTTACCGTGTACAAACGGGTTTCGACCAAGTATGATATCTCACCATGTACGAACGGGTTTCGACCGAGTATGATATTCTCACTATGTATGAACGGGTTTCGACTGGGTATGATAGTCTCACCGTGTACGAATGGGTTTCAATCGGGTATGATAGTCTCACCGTGTACGAATGGGTTTCAACCGAGTATGATAGTCTCACCATGTACGAATGGGTTTCGACTGAGAGAAATGTCTCACCGTGTACCAACAGGTTTCGACCGGGCATGATAGTCTCACCGTGTACGAACGGGTTTGGACCGAGTATGATACTCTCATCGTGTACGAACGGGTTTCGACTGGAGGAAGGTCTCACTGTGTACCAACGGGTTTCAACCGGGTATGATAGTCTCGCCGTGTACGAACGAGTTTCGACTGGGAGGAAGGTCTCATCGTGTATGAACGGGTTTCGACTGGATATGATAGTCTCATCATGTACGAACGGATTTTGATTGGGAGGAAGGTCTCACCGTGTATGAACGGGTTTTGACCGGGTATGATAAGCGTGGTTTACAGATGAACCACAAGCCGTGTGGTTTAGGAAAAGCCACCAACCCCGTGGTTTTAAGAATAGACCCACCAACCTTGTGGTTTAAGGATGACCCACGAACCGTGTGGTTCAGGAAAAGCCACCAACCTCGTGGTTTTAAGGATAGATCACCAACCTTGTGGTTTAAGGATGACCTACGAATCAAGTGGTTTAGGAAAAACCACCAACCCCGTGGTTTAAGGATAAACCCACAAATCTTGAAAATGATATGGTTTAAGGTTGACCATGAACCTTTGGAAATGACATGATTTAAGGTTAACCATGGACCTTTGGAGATGGCATGGTTTAAGGCTGACCATGAACTTTTGGTTTTTAGGGAAGCATCCGCTAACCCCTTGAAAATTGCATGGCTTCATTGAGGAATCCTATCAAACTCAACTTGAGCAAATGTCATTAGAGATGTCATCAAGAGACGTATTAACAATATTGCAACATTAATTAAACAAGCTAATCAAGCTAAGTCCGACTTCTTTAGAAAAACATTTGATGTCAATCAACATCATGTGGTGCAAAACTGTCATCTTGCTCGTGGATATATCATTAATCATCAAATTCTCTAGGAGTCACGTTCTTATCAGAATGACTATGACTTGTGAAAATGACTCATTAAGCATGCCAAACTAGAGTTTCTTAGTCAAAAAGGGCTTCTTACACACTCTTGATAAAATGGCTGCTTGATCCCATCTATTCGCGTGGGAACTAGCTGATTGCTGAGGGTATCTCACATAACCCATGTCAAAGGCTTTTAGAAACATTCGTGATGAGCACAATCTGATCAATCAAAAAAGTCTTTTGAAAGGACCGCAATATAGGTATGGTCAAGGACTTACACAAAGGGATTATTGCTTTGTGGCCAAGAAAATAACATTTGTCTCTATGTTCATCTGGTTTACAAGTTGAGAACTTGGAAGATAAGACAAGACATAATTACCTCCACTCCTTCAAGCAGTAGCTTCTTTGTGGCATTCTCATTTTCACTCAAACCATCCCAATTAGAAGAGACTTCGGAAGAGGGTTGTAATGTTGGCTTGGGAGAGGCTTGAAAGGCTTGAAATTTTCAAGAGGGTTTTTAAGAGTCGGTGATCATCTTGGCATCGTGACTAGGTTACTCGACCTTTCGAAAGTATTTGGCTTTTGAAACACATCACATTTCGAAGTCCCTTGACTAATTATTTCTACATGGGAGCTTTACCCCTTTTTCTAATTTCCTTCGCTATTGTGATGATTTTTTTACGCAAGCACTTGGACTTTGATAATTTTTTTCACATAAGATGTAGCATTTTGGTTCTTTTTCTTGATGGCCATTGGTCTTGCTTTTACTAGGCACATTGTTTTTTTTCATGCCCCCTAGTTTGTCGAATTTTTTTCTTTTTGAACTTTTGTAACTCTTATGACTTTCGAGATGCTTTTCACATTTTCTCGTAACTGTCAATTGTACTTAGTCAATTCTTATGCTTTGCCCTAGTGAAGGGAGATGATCACCACTCGGGGTTCAGAAATGAATAATTAGGCCCAAATTGGTTAAAGCAATGGGTATTAGTGTTTGGGTAGAGAATGAAATGCTCTTCTTCACCTTGGGACGAGTCAAGCTCTGATGAGAATCCTTCTAAAGCTATCACTAGAAGATTGATGCAAGTGAAAGTAATAGAATCTTTCTCAATCATTCACTCTACAACACGACCGTAACCTCCTATGCTGCCCCAAAATATGGTGTTCTCAACAGGGGTACTTTGAAGGATCATCTTTATTCGGCCTAAAAGGGTAGCAAGATGTTAGCTCGGTGCTTGGGATTGATAAAGAAAACGCCTTTATCATTTCGATTTTACACTCAATGCGAATGAATCATTCGTCCTAAGAGAATGTTATTTTTCACTCAACTCTCAAAAGTGTTTGAATGATGTGTTTAGAAATGGCTTGCTTTTACTCATCCTAAGTATCCTCTGCTTGGCATGGTTAACATCTCCATTTCACTCTGCTGAGATCGTCTGAGTAGATCAATCTCCATAGGGAAATTTGATTCAAAATGAATAACCCACAAGCCGAGAAAACAATTTTGAGATAAAAATGATGCTCAAAAAGTTTGTAAAAAGTTTTTTTTTTTAATTCATTTTTGTGCTTGTCTCTGGGAAAGCGCAAAAGGTTCTTTTTTGTAATAGAATTTTATTATTATTATTATTATTATTATTATTATTATTATTATTATTATTATTATTATTATTTTATTTAATTTTTTTTTTTTGCATTTGAGAAGAAGGGTACTTACCCACAGCATGGTGACCTAGTAACCTTGTAAAGAATGTAAAAGAACATGTTAGTGCAAAAATCTTTAGGGATTGAAATGTTGGAAACGATACATTATTACCCTTCATTCGCTTTCATCCTTCAGGCGCTAGCATCTCTTGGATTCACTTTCATGAATATTTGGTAACTCGACAATACCCTTTCCTTGCAGGACTGCCTTTAAGTGTTTGATGTTTTCCGATTCCTTGGTAGAAGGTGCTGCTTCTATGGTCAAGGTGCAACTTTTTTTCCATTTATCACCCTGTAAGAAGGGGAGATGAAACGAGTTATCTCCATTCTTAGTTAGGTTCAACTGCGGAATGATACATCCTTCTTGATGAATTTGACAATATTGTTCCAGCACACTTCATTGGTGGGGAGATGAGAGATTTTTTCTAAATCAAACGTTGCTCTCCCACTCTTTATTTGACAAATCTTTGTTTTGTTCGAATCCGTCCTATATCAAAGACAAGGATATGTCAGTTTTTATGCTAAAGGGAATCAAGTTTAGGAATGAGATACTCCTTTTCAAAGTCGGGTGATCAACATCCCAAGGTATCTCTCATGGAGGAATTGATAATATTGCCCCTCTGTTTCATTTGAATCTTTCTTTGTTTAAGATGAACATGACTAAAAAATGCTCCATCACATTTGTTGGGAAAGTTACAAAACTTGGCACTCTTGATGTCTCATTGACAATGAAAAGAAATTCATGTCAGAAACGATATCAGAAATGAATAACTAGAATCGATATAGTTTACTCTTCCTTTGAATTTGTCTTTTTGGATGCTTGGCAACTCCCTTCATTTGTCTCATCATGCAAAGTGAACGAGATAGATGGGCTATTTTGGCATGTAACGCATCTCCAAATAAAGAAACTTCCCAAAATGGAATTCAATTTTGTTTCGCCGATATTGGAAGATTGGCTTTGATAAAGCCTTGACGCATGCTTGCTTCTCGGGTTCCATGATACTACACTTTTATCTTTTGGAATGGGCAGATGCTGATCTCAAATAAGCACCTCATCCTTCCTGAGAAGGCGACCACGTGAAGAGAGGGCCTTAAGTAAAGTTTTCTTGGAATTCATTTTGGAAGGTAGACATAAAGGTTTGCTTGAAACACTTCTGAATTTGTTTTGTTTTGGTTTTTTTTTTTTTTAAATGATTTTCATGAAACTGAATTCCATCATTTAAAAAATGTGAGTTGCATGATTTACAAAAGCAACAATTGGATTCACAATCAAAACCCAAAATAGAAAACAAGATGCTTAATAAGAATAAAAATAATGATAAATTACTAGAAACTCTTGCACAGATGAAAGTAAAAATCAACTCTTGTCCTAGCTCTTGAATTCACTTCTCTATGTGGTCAAACACGAGAACATCAAGGAGCATCACGCATAACCTGCAAAAAGGTGACAATGTCAGCATGTGAATGAGAAAATGATCTCTCAATGAGGTCGCTTCTTACAACAAAATCGAGGCGACGGTACATGCCCCATAGTCTTTATTATGGGGTTTTAGTATTTCGCCAAGATTTATCATAAGATAATACATCATTAAAATAATCAGTCGACGGCCATCAATCAAATGTCCACTTTTATTCCAAAAGTTTCGTATGCAAAAGCGTCATTGATTTTTGAAGGATTGATTTGTGATTTTACTCCTAGAAAAATGAAGTGACTTCTATTTTGAGAAATTTGTACACAAAATGATTTGCATTTTAGTCCCAAAATGTGAGAATGAGAGAATTTGATAAAAAATGCAATTTCAATTTTTGTGCCCTAATATAAAATCACAACTCGAAAGATTTTTTTTTTTCAAAATGATTTCGAGCCCATAACTAGACATTTAAACAAAACCATGTGTTCAATAGAGCCAAATCAAACTGTTTAGAACTTGCATTCAATGTTCACTTGTCAAAAATGATTGCCAATTTTTTCAATTATAAGCTTACAGCACCAAGGGCAATCGATTGATGTTCGTGAATTTCAAGATGGAAGTTCAATACAAAATGAGCAGATAAAAAGGAAAATGATACTTACAATGGGTGCCGACCTTTGTCTCTCTCTCTCTCTCTTTTTTTTTTTAATTACATAGACATGCACGTGGGATGTGGTTCGATTTCTACTTTATATGGCTCAAAATGGAGCCATGGGATCACAAGATTGAACCAACAAGCTCGCGGCTAGGTCATGTTACCCATGACTTCGGCTTCGTTAAAGAACCGACCCGTGTTGCATGCTTGCAGACCAGGGTGGGGACCTCTGACATCAAGAAAGAAATTTTGGGGTTGAGATGGGCGACTCGTACTACATGCTTGTAGTCAAAGTGGTATTCACCTCAACATCATCCTAAGTGATCCTATGCGGCCCAGGTCCAACAGCAGGTTGTGCATGCTAAGGTGTAGTGCAATATAAAAGATACATGCACAACAATTTATAGGCAAGCAACACTCCGTACATAAAAAATAAACCATACATTCATACACCTCCCTACAAAAGAAATGTGAGTAAACACTTTCCCTTATACCTCCCATTCTGCAAAAACATTTAACACCTTTAATGTTAGGGGCGTACCTGGAATCCTCGCTGCTAAATAAAAATATTTTTGAACAAGATTAATCTTGGCCTAAGTCCTCTAAGGTCTAAAACCAAGTTTCCAGCGGAGTCGCCAAGCTGTCACGACCTACCCTCGGGGGGAGGGAACATGTTTAGGGGTATTGCCTAAAGAATAGGCTTATGGCCCTCGATTAGACACGGTCTCTCCCAAGCCCATACCCCACGTGACATTGGGGTATTCTAAAGACTTTTGCAAAAAGGAGTCGCCGCTAGCCTATTGGGGTCGGCTAGAAACCAAGCGAGACATGGGAGTATACCTCACTTTCTACATAACTAGAGAAATCTAAGGTCGGGGACTTGATTACACTAATTGACCAATTAGTGTCCTTTCGATACCTAATTTTTTTCATTTTAAGATTAAAGATTTTTGTCAAGCAGTTTGGATTGATTTTTGTACCTATCCACTAACATGTGAAGTGATCATACAATTGCGCAATCATTAAAATAATAATCATAACTACCAAGATCCTAATTGCTGTAAAATTGAGCAAGTACAATTAAACATCCAAAAACATAATCAAATATGCGAATTAAACATGCAATATAATCAAGGTGCAAGAAAATAAAGGCCTAATTACGCTAAAAAGACAAGACATGGCAATTCCTAACCAAACCTTGCATTTTTAATTTTTCAAAGTTTTTAATTAATTCTTTTAATTTTTTAAAATAATTTTTAATTAAAAATGGGCAAACCGGGTTGGTCCGTCGGGCCGGGTGGGCCCGAAGCATGGGCCTAGCCCAAGAGGTCCCCCTCCTCTCTTTTTAAAATAAACCAGGTCCACAAGCCCACACTAAACTAGCCCAAGCCTACAAGCCCAGAGCAGCCTAGGCTCGATTTGTTCAAAAACCCTACACGTTTCATGACCTGTGTCCGACCCGCTTTGAAGAAAGCCTTACCCAAGATCCGCCTCTTCTCTCCCCTACTCATTTGCAGTGCTGACGAGGTGCGGTCGGGGACGGTGGCGGTGACACGATGGGTGACAGTACGGTGATGGGCAGCTGCGGAGACGGGCGGAGGTGCGGCTCGGACGGCATCGAGCGAGCAGCAAGTGGGACTCGAATGGCGTTTGTAGCTGGAGGCAAGACAGGGCATGGCGATGACTAGCGAAGAAGCGGCTAGGAGCAGCAGCGTGGAGGCGCGGGCTGGTGCAGGGCTCGCTCAGTGGTGGAGTGACGACCAACTTAAATCTGCCGTCGTTGGGGCTCTCGAGCGTGATATCAGTGGCAGCACGGCTTGAGGGAGCAACACGGGTGGCATCGGGGTCAGAGGTTTGGCGGCTGGCGTCAACGACGGTGTCGGCGAGCGTTGTAAATCAGCGTTCAAAGGGCAATGACGGCGTCGAGGCTTCGGGTAGAGGAAGGCACGGTAGCAGGGGGTAACGGTTTGGTGGCGGAGTCTTAGCGGCTGACTTGGGCGGCCTAGCAGAGCGTTGTGAGTGAGGCAGACGCACGGCAACCGGCTTAGGATATGTCAGCGTCGGGAGCAGTGGCAGTGGTGCTCGGAGATGGCGAGTGAGGGGCTCGGCTGCTGCAAGTTGCGCGGTGAGGTACGGTGTTGACGCAAGCTCGTAGGTGAAGCGGTGGCGCGAACTCGTGGGCAAGGAGGAACTCCGGTGGCTAGCAGGACGGCGGCGACTCGGGTGGAGCGGCAATGGTGCAAGGAGGCTCAGACAGCATCGGGCAAGAGGGCGGCGGCTCAAACGGTGTTGGGCAGCACCGCTGCTGCCCTCCTCCCCTCCCTTCCTTGTCTCTCTTCTCTTCTCTCCCTCTGCTCCTTTGGTTGCTTTCCGCTCGAGCTCTCTCTTTTCTCCCTCGAGCTCTCTCTTTCCAGATTACTCTCTTCTTTCTTTTTTCTCCTAGGGTTTTCTCGGCCCCCCTTTGTGCTCACGCGAAGACACGGAAGAAGGAGGAAGCTTTCCTTGGCGCGGGCCCGACTCAAGAGAAAAGGAGAGGCGGGCGACGACGGCCGGGCCAAGCCCAGATCCGGCCTAACCCGACCTCTAGTTTTTTTCTCTCTTTTTTTAATGTTTTTTTATTGTTTGTTTTTTTTTTTTCTTTTCTCTTTTCCTCTTTTCCTCTTTTTCTCTTTAGCGACTAATTCATAATTTTGCACACGATTAAATCCTAAATAAAAATGTAAAATTTAGGTGTCAACAATGATCCCAGCAAATCTTGGATCTTTAAGGGCTACAACCCTAACACCAACGGAAGGCAGTGCTACTCCACTCGCACTAGGCTGAGCTGGCACTTTACCTCGGCCTCCTTGGGTACCGACCCGGGTTGATGTCCTACCCCGAGTAACTGGCCCAATAGTACGCTTCCTAGGAGTCCACTGCTCCTAATTGCTCATCTTGCAGGGTCTTTAAAGAAATCGACCTTTCAATTCCACATAGAATTAGAAGTCGAGTGATTCACACAAATAAACAATTTTCTACCAACTAGCTATCATAGACATGCATTAGCTTGAAATAAAGGCCATTCCTACTAACTATCCCATAAACTTATCGCACCTTATCACTCCAATCTCTAACTTCACTCCGATACCATTAAACGGGGATGTCACGCCCTGATCCTCCGATCACGAGCCCATCCCTGCATGGTTGATAAAATAGCGACATCTCAGGACGCATCGCGACCCATTCATTTTAATACGCATGTGGAAGCAGATAAATAATCCCAAACAACAATTCAATGGGATAGCAAAGTGGGGCTGTAATTTTTCAAATTGAAACCATAGCACACTTATATATATATAACAAACCAAATCATATAAATATACAATACAAGCCGACCTATTTATAATGTCCACAAAATAGGGGGCTTTCTCAAACAACAACTAATCTTCTTCCTCATCTTCATCGGAGCCTTCGGCTGAGTACACAGGGGACTCAAGGTCTGTCATGTCCGGCTCCATGTCCACCACTGAACCTTCGGGAGGATCTGCTGTGCCTTTCCCAAAGGCGACCTTTAGCACATACATGGGGACCTCAGACTCAAGTATGAGACTCAAGTATGGAACCTTCTCCCTCCTTATCTTGAGCCTGAAGATACCATGATTTGTACTGATAAGGTACCTTATGGGGTAAGGCCTCATCAACCCAGACCATGGTCTTCACCAACTCATAAATCCATCCTCTAGGGTACCCATGCCGTGGGATAAAATTCTTATGCTTTGTCACCTTCTTAGGTTGACCAAAACGCTTTAGAGGAGCTGCCATCTAGGGACCTGAAATGTTATTCCACAGCAGGGTGAGACGACATCACAACGAGTTCACCCCCTAAGACCCGACTAGGAAAAGAATATGCCCCAAGGGCTGCCTAAGCACAAATACAAGTCAGAGGACTTACCTTGGCCTCAGTTCCTTCCTGTAAGTCAATATAATTCACAATTTTATCAGGTCACATCAATCAATCAAATCATTCAATCAGATCGAGCCATCGATCAATTGACCTAATCGATTCCATGTCATCACGACCATTTCCGGTCATCTCAGTCAATACTATCTATCCAATTCGATCATATCAATGACTGCTCACCTTAAGCTGAAGATAGATAATATAGCTCACCCAAAGCTGATAACTGAGTATACTGCTCACACAAAACTGACATATCAGAGCCTATAGGTTGATATAGTATATTAGTAATGTTCACTAAAAGCTGTTAAGGTGTACTGCTCACTCAAAGCTGATATATCATGGCCCTCAGGCAAATATAGTATACCGGTATACTGCTCCCCCAAAACTGATATATCAGAACCCGTAAGTTAATATAGTATACCATCCTACCCATCTAACCAATTCACCATTTTTTTTCATTCTCGATAAAAATAATCGTGTGTGAGTATATGGTATGGCTTAGCCAAAATACAATTTTCTCCCACTTGAAAATCCCTATAATTATTATAGTGCCTACAAACATTTTTGGCACTATAAACCGACACCTGGTGATTTTCTAATTAATTACTGAAATTAAATAAATTTGGGATAAAATCCCATAAACACAAATCACACTCAATTGGCACAAATTATCAGCCAGAAAAATAATCTAACCACAACATTGCAATCAGCATAAAATTCCAGTCACCTGCTATCTCGGTCTCATTTTCGGAAAATAAATAATTAAAAAATAATTTTGAAAATTAATTATTAAATACCTAAAATGCTCACTTAGGCCCGTAAAGCCTAATTAAAAGCCGAGATGGGCCTGGAAAATTTCTGAACCACTCTAGATAAATACTAGAGCTTGTATATGCTCTAATTACACTACTCTAACCACCTAACATGCAATAATAGTTAATTAAATTACTAATCTATTCTAATTATCCACCTAATCCAAGCTTAGCTTAAACTAATCAACCCTTGAGCATCGTTAACTTACTAAGCATGTATTAGTGAGTTAAAATCACTTGTTTAATGATCCACTCGGATCAAAACGATGGGGGTGCAACGGGGATCGAGAAACTCCAAAGTGGCGGTGCCAAACAGAGACTAGACCGGGCCGAAAACAGCCAACAAAAGCCCGTGGTTGCTATAGGAATTCCGCGGCTGCTGGACTGACTTTGAGCGGCTGCTTCGGTGGGGATGAAACGGCTGGACTTGTGACTTCAAGTGGGTTGTTGGCGTGAAGAAATCGTGGAGCTGGCCGGTGGAGACAAGCGAAGATGGGCGGCAGTAGCTTCGGTGAAGTGGAGCAGCTGGCATGGGGATGGGAAGAGCTTCGGAGGGAATGAAAAATGCAAGCAAAGCAGAAGCAGATGAGGTTGGGCAGCTGGCAACGTGCGAAATGAGAGAGAGAAGAGAGAGAGAGAGTGACTGAAGGAGAATAGGAATGGATAAGGGCAGGGGCTGTTGGCTGAAAGGGAGAGGCAAAGATAAAAAAAAAGTCCAAGTCAAACAGGGAAAAAGCAATGGGCAGAAGGTGGTCAGATGGGGGCGGCGAAGAAGATGCGCGAGAGAGAGAGGGAAATAGAGAGAGACCGAAGAGAGGGAAGGGAAAAAGTTAATAAAAAACCTCTACTCATATTTCTTAGTCCCACAATCTCACACACAAATTCTTTTGCCTCCTAATACTTTCTTGCACATTAAATTCTACAAATAACCAAGTTGATGTCTGAATGTTGTAGCCCTCGTACCAGCCCATGAATTTCATCAATTGGACTTCAATTTCATCACAATCCTCTCCAATCGGATGTCCAATTTTGCTGAGGAAGAAGTCTACACCCTTTTCCACACTTGGTCTCACCAACTAGTCCCTTTTAAAAGCCAAGATTTGCTTCAATTTGACCAATCCAAATTTCTGTTCTTTTTCGAATCGTCCGAAACGATTTTCCGTAAAAATCCTAAACTCACTAAAAATTCCTCGAAAGATGAGTCGATGTTCCTAAAATGACTTGTGACATAACAGAACTTTCAATTTATGAAATCGGGTTCAAATTAGCGGTTAATTTCAATCCGGCGTGATTTTAGCGTGATTTTAGCGTGACCTAAGCTATCGGATCACTTTCAGAAATTTTTGGTGTAGATGACCCGTGGTCGATTTTCTTCGAGCCACAATGAACCCCTTCGACACATTGGTGACTCTCGGCAGTCGTGAAAATCTCGAGGCTTCAAATACGGACACATGGTACCAAATCGATAGAAAAATCGATTTAGTGCTAATCGATGAGAATTTTTCAATTTGGTGGAATCACCAACGTTTAACCACAAATCTCAGTCAAACCAACCTATCTTTGATCCCTAATCGATCTTACTGTGTTGTAATGATCTCTGCAGATGAGCACAGTCGTGTAGTCGATCCATGGTCGAATTTTCAAGTCTAATTCATTAAAATTTCCTTAATGACTTCCCTAGATAGTCTAGTTATCTCAAGAGTGATAAGCTCTGAGAATAGCACTATAGTCGCATTGATGAAAGGCCCGATTAATTTAATTAAAAGTAGAACTGAAAAATTCAGAATGTCACACTCGTGGCCGAGCTCCTCCATTTCTGCGGCTTTGTGGATCGCTGCACCCACACCACAAATGAAGCTGCTGTGCCATCGCTGATCGAGAAGCTCCCCACGACATACTCTAACCCACGCGTTTAGTAGCCGTAGTCTATCTTTGCTTCGCCCTACTGAGCCATGACCAGCACAACTTAGGATCGTCCGAATCATCATCATCATATTTTAGAGCCAGTGAGACTCCTGTGGAATTTCATCTAGCCCGACGTTGTCTTGAAGTGTTTTTCTAATTGTTCCAACAACATAGGCGATCATCCAATTAGCCTTCGTGATTTTGCTCTTATTCTCTTTTGCAGGATTCAACGATGTCCAGCAAGGCCAATATCTCTCCACATACGTGAAAATCATGCCAGATTTTTGTGGCCATCGCTCGCGAGCCTGAAGTTAGAGCCGCATCTCTCATTGCCTCGAAGTCCACAGTCAAAACAATTACCAGGATTTTGGTGAAATAAGCCTAAGTGGTGGTGTGGCTTTTTGTGAGTTTATTTCATGCATGAAAAGGAATATTTTCTAGGGCAAGGATAATGTGAAGAGCTTGGTCTGTAGTGACGTACAAATTTTGGAAAAAGGTAAATAGCCAATGCTTCCTTGTCTAGAAGCCATCACTAATGGAAGTAATTTGAAAGTGAAATGCTCACAACTCACACAAGAAAGAGAATAAGATAGATAGATAGGCTTGTAGATTTATTTCACCTTAACAAAAAACAATTACAAGACTCCCTTGTTTATAGACTTATTACGTGACCTTTACTTCCTAATAGATAAAGCTAAAACTAGCGTTTCAGATAAGATGTAGAAACTAACAAAATAATTATCATATCTCACCTTATCTCTAGAAACAATCATTATCTCTAGAAATACAAATAGATTCATTAAAGATAACACTGCAATTATAACTCTTCTTCAACGCGGATAACGAACTGTTATCGGCATTGTTGAATTTGATTTAATTTCTAACACTCCCCCTTGAACCAAATTCTCTTTTATTGATCATTCCAAGCAGGCTTTTGAACTTTCGAAAAGCATTGATCTTGAGAGGTTTAGTAGAAATGTCCGCCACCAGATCTCCTGTATTCACATGTAGCACTTCAACCTCATTCTCTTTAACTTGTTCTCGTATGAAGTGATATTGAACATCAATATGTTTGCTTTGTTCATGAAAAAATGGATTTTTTGCCAATGCAATAGCATAAACATTATTGACAAAAATCTCAGTTGCTTTCTTCTGCTCCATAAGAATATCTTTGAGTAGTCTTCTCAACCATATTGCATGACAAATACATGAGGATGTAGCTACATATTCAGCTTCATATGTCAATAGAGTGACACTTGGTTACTTCTTTAATGACCATGTAAAAACAATGTCACACAAGAAAAATACAAAGCTTGTACTGCTCTTTCGATCATCAATATCTCCACCATAATTACTATCTGAATAAGTTCTAAGTTGAAACGATTCAGAGCAATAGTAGTTTAAGCCATGAGAAGTAGTACCTTTGATATACTGAAGTATCCTTTTTCCAGCTTTAAGATGAGATAACTTTGGCTTTTCCATATATTGAATCACAATTCCAACACTATACATATTATACGGTCTCGTGCATGTCAAATATCTCAAACTCCCAATCAAACCTCTATAATGTGTTGAATCAACATCGACACCATCATCAAACTTCAAAAGCTTGGTTCTGCACTCTATTGTTGTATTGACCGGAGTACAATTCTTCATGTTGAATTTTTCAAGGATATTTTCTGCATATCCTTTTTGTGAAATAAAAATCCCCTTAGCACTTTGCTTCACTTTGATCCCAAGGAAATAACTCATGAGACTATTATTAGTCATCTCAAATTCTTTCACTATTGATGCCTTAAAAGCATCAATCATCGCTAGATTATATCCTGTAAAAGCAAGGTCATCGACATATAAATGGGCAAGCAAAACATCATCTTTTTCTTGCTTCAGATAGAGTGCGTATTCGTATGGACATTGAGAAAATCTATTTGCTTTGAAATATGCATCGACTCTAGAATTGCTCTCAGTGCTTGTTTAAGTCCATATAGAGCTTTCTTCAACTTCAACGCTTTGTCTTCATGACCTTTCACAACAAACCCTCGGGTTGTTCAACATAAATCTCTTCTTCAAGGATGCCATTAAAAAATGCTGATTTGACATCCATTTGATAAATTTGCCAATCACTTTGAGTAGCGATAGAAATAATCAATCTAATTGTTTCCATGCAGATGATAGGGGCAAAAATTTCATCATAGTCGATTTTAGCTTTTTACTTGTACCCCTTCGTGACTAATCTAGTCTTGTATTTTGTCACTTCTCATTTCTCATTCTTTTTGGCCTTGTACACCCATTTGACTCTAATCGATTTATTGTCCTTTGGTATATCAGCAAACTCTCATGTTTGATTCTTCTTAATGGCATCGATTTCTTCATTCATGGCTTTTCTCCATTTTTCTTCTTTGGTTGTATCATCATAGACAAGTGGTTTACAATCTGCAATAAGACATACAAGGTGAACCTTATCAGTAGCTTCATAAATGTCAAACAATCTCCTTGATTTTGGCACTAATGGTTCATCAACACAGTTTGAAGAGGTTGGCGATGATGAAATTGAAGAAGATACTGGAGAAGAAGGTGTAGAATGATCCTTCAACTCTGTTTGATTGGCATCACCACAAGTATTCGCTTCATTTTTTGGGTTGTCTCCCCACTTGCCATCTTCATTGAACTTGACATCTTGTTTGTATACACTTTCAAATTGTTAGTATCAAGTAATTGATAGGCATTGGATGATGAGTCATACCTAATAAAAATGAGCTTTTTGCTCTTGTCTTCCAGCTTTGATCTTTTCTGCTCCGGCACATGAGCATACGCAATGCTCTCCAAAATTCTCAAGTACGAAACACTTGGTATTCTCCTAGTCCATGCTTCCTATGGAGTTACGCCTTTGAGTTTGAATGTGGGACATCTATTTTGAAGATAGGCTGCACACGAAACAGCTTCAGCTCAAAGCTCTTTGCGCAAATTTTCGCTCTTCAACATGCTTCAAACCATGTCAAGAACGGTTTTATTTTTTCGTTTAGCTACGCCATTTTGTTGAGGAGAATATGGAGCCATCAAGAAACGCCGAATACCATGATCTTCATAGAATTTGTTGAATATGACTGAGGTGAAATCTCCGCCACGATTGGTCCTCAAAGCTTTGATAAAATAGCCGCTCTCCTTTTCAGCAAGTTTCTTGAATTGTTTGAACATATCAAACATTTTTGTCTTTTCTTTGAAAAAATACACTTAAGTTTTTTGAGTAAATCATCAATAAAAATAACAAAATATCAATGATTACTATGTGATTGAGGAGTGATTGGGCCACGTACATAAGAATGAATCAATTTGAGTGCCTTCTTCGATTGATAAGTCACTTCCTTCGGAAAGCTAGTTTTGGAATTTTTAACAATAACACATCTTTCACATAATTGATCGGGATGATCAATATGTGGTAAGCCATAAACCATCTTCTTGTAAGAAAGCAAATTGAGTCCACCAAAATTGAGATGGCCGAACCTCAAATACAACAACCATGAAGGATCATCCACGCATGCGATTAGATATCGAGACATATCATTCTTTATATTGAGAATAAACGTCATGTTTTTCGATATCTTCACATTCACAATTAGTTTATTATTCCTGTCTCTTAGCACAAAACTAAGATCTTTCATATGAACGGTATAGACTTTTTCCCAAAGTTATCCCAAACTCAAAATATTGCTTGATATTTTCGGGACATAATAAACATTAGTGATAAACTGACGTGCACCAATCTTCAAGTGAATCAGAATTGTACCTTTGCCTTCAATAATAATTTTGGGGTTATCACTGAAAGAGACTTTCCCTTTAATTGTCTCATCTAACTTGGTAAATATCTCCTTTCTCCCACACATGTGATTGCTTGCACCGGTATCCAAATATTACGTATTAGTTTGACCTCCTTGGTTTTCTTTGAATGCCAATATTAGAACTTGATAGGCATCATTCATCAAATTTTCCTTTTCATCTACTTTGCTACTCTCCTTATTCCAATAGTTAAAAGCATAATGGCCAACTCTATTACAATGATAACATCAAATTTTGGATTTATTATACCATTGGCCTGTCAAGTTCTTTCCTCTTCCACAAACACCTCTTTGCTATTGGTATCTACCGTCACTTTGAGCAGCATCTCCTCTGCTTCATCCACGAACTCTTCCTTGAAAGTTACCTCGGCCTCGACCACGATCACGATCTTGGTTTGTCCGGCAAGTTTGCATGGGTTCTTTTCTTTGCTTTTCTAATCTCAAATGGTTAGTCACGTTTTTTTGGAGAAGTTCTTCCACCAGTTCAATCTTTTTCTTTCGAACCTTGCTTCATGGGCTTGTAATACACCCATAAGCTCATTGATCATCATGGCATTGAGATCTTTGGATTCTTCAATCGCAACAACATTGTAGTCATACTTCTAGTCTAAGGATCAAAGTATTTTCTCGACAACACAAACATCTGAGACGTCTTCTCCATTTCTTTTCATTTGGTTGACAATTGCCAAAACTCTTATGAAATAATTAGCAATTGATATAGATTATTTCATATGAATTACCTCGAATTGGCTTCTCAAGGTTTGAAGATGAATCTTCTAAACTTTTTGTACTCCCTAATGTGTGTTGTGAAGAATCTTACATGCCTCCTTAGCAGTAGCAGCATTCGAAACTTTTTTGAACATGGAATCATCTAAAACTTGATAGATGATTGACAGGACATATTGATCTTTCGAACAAATCTTCTCCGAGGCATTCCTCTAATTCTAGTTCAATGTAACTTCATCCTCTGGCTCATCATAGCCAAAGTTGATGAGTCTACATACACCATAGGCGCTAGGTGGAGCTTTCATTTTAACAGCCTAGTTATTATAGGTGTCTTTGGTAAGACAAGGGTATTGAAGAGGAAGTTGATTATTTGTTGACGCCATGATCACAAATCGTAAGCTCTGATACCAATTTGATGGATGTCGTTTGAAGGTAAAACACTCACAACTCATACAAGGAACACAAAAAGATAGATAGATAGCTTAGTAGATTTATTTCACCTCAACAAAAAACAATTGCAAGACTCCTCTATTTATAAACTTGTTACATGACCTTTACTTTTCCTAATAGATAAAGTTAGCGCTCCGGATAAGATCTAGAAACTAACAAAACAATCACCATATCTCACCTTGTCTCTAAAAACATATATCTAGAAATATGAATAGACTCATTAAAGATAATGATGAATTGACTCATTAAAGATAAAGCTACAATTATAACTCTTTTTCAATCCGAGTGCTAAATAGTTATCAACATCGATGAATTTGGTTTAATTTCTAATAATCACCACCAAGCTTCACCACCGAGAACTTGCTATTTCCAGCCTACACTACGGGACAATTTGTCATTACCATTGCTGATCTTTCACCAAGCTATGGAGTTGTTCCTCTATTTTGTAGGTTATCAATCATCGACGGACCACTCCGAGACTACTATGCCGAGCTAGCCTTGCCACTCTAGGTGACACCATGGTGATCCATCCGAGCACCATTGGTCTACATCATCACGGGTAATCTTGTGAGCTTGCTGGATACTATCACCATATAGCTCGTGAGCCAACCACATTGCCGAGACCACCACTATCGCCTGCCGTCTTGAGCCACTTGTCAGCTTCAATTTGGAAACAACATCAAATTAGGCAACAATCATTACCTTCAAATGTCACTGCCTATTTTAAATGATTGTTATCTAGCTATGATTTCGTGAGATTTTAGGCATTACCAGAGAGGATATTATTGGCAAAAAAATGCATTATAATTACTAATTTAATCCATAAGACTTCAGATCACTTTTTTTATTATTTTGATTTTTTTTCTTGTGCCTTGTGACGTACGGGTTTAAAATTATTATAATTACTAATTTGATCCGTAAGATTTCAGATCATATTTTTTAATTATCTTGATTCTTCTCGTGTGTTGGTGATGTTTAGGGTTAAAATAATTGTTAATCTAATCCATGAGACAATGGTTATTTTTCAATTATCTTAATCCTTTGTGTGAAATCTTGATTAACATCTTGAGTTGGATTGAATATGATGCTTATCTGTGATAACTACTTGTTTTGGAAAATAAAAAAAAAAAAAAAAAAAGACCAAATTGCATGACAAGTAGGGTAGTTCCTAAATATGCTTCTTAGGTTTGGTAGTCAATTTTCATTAATTATTTATTTTAAATTTTAATGACAATACCAAAAATATCATATGCATGTCATCTAGTTTGCATATTAGGTTCATTTAATTAGAAATTGCTTGTCAATACAACTAGGTCATGTATTTGAAGTGCATGCCATATAAGTAAGAATGAAGTAATTCTCCCGTTTTTATTTTTTATTTTTTTTATTTGGGTTTCTAATCGATCCACTGAAAATAGGTTATAAGTGACTCATAATTGAAAACCATTTGTATCTTAAATAACTTGAACCTAAGTTGCAATTGGTATGGGCTTGGGAAAGCCTGAGCTAATTTTAGACTTAGTAATGCATTAGCCAAAACCTAGGTGGTCCACTTGAGATTAGTTCCTGACGTACCACGTAAATTTACAATTTTCAAGCTTATTTAAATTGATGATCTTTTCTTCAGTTCCCTCCTTTGTATATTCTGATTCTTCACATAAAATAAATAAATTAAAGTACACCAAGCTTGGTTTGAACACGAATCAAATAAACTAGTGAGTACAATGGTTGTTGTTGCCTAGGGGTGTGACCAATGTGGGATAGTCACATAAGTACGACAACCACAATGGTGGTTGTGTGCTAGCCAAAATAAAAGAAAATAAAAACATAGGGCAGCCAAAGTTCAATCAATAATGCAACACTCAATAATCAAACCAACAAATAAATTACTGAAAAGATTTTTTTTTAAAAGACCTGTAATGCATAATATAGAATATAAAAATTAAAGAAAATGAAAACATATAAAAATTAATATATTTTTTTTTAAATTGCAAAAATTGTCCAAGTTAGTGTCATCTATGTCATGTAGGGGGCCTACATTCACGTTGCTTATTTCCGATAATTGACCTAAGGAACTACATTAATAAATTATAAAATGGTTTAGAATTAAATTGGCCAAATTAAAAAGTTAAAATATTAAATTAGCATCCATATAATATATCTAGGACTTTTTTAGTAATTATCTTAAAATAAACAATCACCCCTTTGAGTATGCATTTTTTAGGTTTATTTAAATTGATGATCATTTCTTTAGGTTCCCTCCTTCGTATATTTTGATTTCTCCACATAACTTTAATTAACTATATTAAACCGAGCTGTGGTCCTAACACAAGCCAAATAAACTAGTGAGTATGATGGTCATTGTTGCCTAGGGCCTGGTGGTGTGACCAATGTTTAGGTGGTCACGTTAGTATGATGACCATAATGACGGTTGTGTGCTAGCTATAGCTAAACTCTGGGCCCATTTGTATATGGACCCACTTCAATTCAGATATTTATTGAGGTCCTAATTTGTATGTTGATAGTAATAAAGTTGTCAATTGAAGTAATCTTGATAAATGGTCCCAGCATGTTTGATGAGTGTTCGTTCCACACTCCTGTTATGTTAATATTGAGCATTGAGATAGATTTCATATGTGCCTGAATGACTTTTATATATTCCTTTTACTTAATCAAAATCTTGCATTGTACAATTTGACTTTCTCTTTCTATCGATATAATATTAAATTTGTATAATATACGAATGTTAGCACGTAAATTTGCCGTATAAATTTTTTTTTTTTTGGTGATTATTTGAGATTCAAATAGTATTTTAGGTTTTCTTGTGGGAACTTAAAAAGGTGTCCATTCCCTTCTGTCAATAAGGAAAGGGTCACTAAATTTTGTCTGCTGCAAAGTTAAAGAGCAAATCATTAGTCATGCATGGCACCGATGATGTAGCTTGCAAAATTATTACTCATGCACTGCACCGATGATATAGCTCGTAAAGCTCGTGCAACTGACAAAATATTAGTTGCATTAAATATGTGTCAAACCATACATAAATTGAGCTCGTAAAGCTCGTGCAAATGATAAAATATTAGTTGCATTAAATATGTGTCAAACCATACATAAATTGAGCAAACTCTTACTTATGCACGGCACCGATGATATGGCTCGCAAAATTGTTACTCATTAAAGGCGCCGACGATGTAGCTGGCGAAGCTCTAGGTGCATTAAATGTGTATTGAACCATACATAAATTGGCACAAGGCAAAGTGGACTCCCCTGTTTGAAAATTTTTGCTCCTCTCTCCCCTTTCTCTCACGAGAAAATATTGGACGAGTGGATATTCCACGTAGGCTGTGTAGAAAACCATTGAACAAGTGTTGTACGGGCTCACAGAAAATATTTAAAAAATTGCCGCAGATCCTCTGTCTCTCTATCGATCTAGGTCCATGTTTGCAGCCTCTCTCTCCTGTACTCTCTCTCCCCGATGTCGCTTTGCTCCGTTACAAAACCATTAAAAGAAGAAATTGCTCTCCCACCCTCTCTGTTAAAAATCGCTCCGGAGCTCACATTTTTTCCTCTCCTCCACCCTGCCCTTCTCTTTCCTCTGAGCGATGCCGCCGCAACTGCCTCCGCCGTCTCCACACGCTTTTTCTTGCAGGACCTTTTTCTGATTATTTAAACCTCAGTATCAATAGAGGTGATTGAAAAATGGGTAAACTGAAGTTAAATACTCCAATATTTCTAGTGCATAAAGAAGAGTTTCGGCGGTCCCACTTCTGTGTGATTGGGGACGGATGGGAGGAGCACGAAGTGGCAGAGTTAATGAGGTTGCCGTTCGTCCAGATCGATTTGCGACCAAACAGTTCTCACACATTTCTTGGCCATTAGACCTGAGCAGGTCTTTAAACTGCTCAAGGAAAGAAACAGGCGGAGGGACCCGTCCTGGGTGGGAGTCCCTTCGTGTCTGTCTTCCGTAAAGGCAGGGTTGGGCATTGAAAAAGATTCCTGGCTATAAGTGAGAACGTTGGGATTTTAGGCAAACTCCTCTAATAATCCTCCAATCCTAAGTATCCAAAAACAAGAGTCATTTTGAATTCCCCATTTCCTTGAACTACAACACAACTTACCACGTAAAATATTACAAATCCACCACCATGTTGTCGGGAAAACACGTTGTCGTCATTCCCTTCCCGTTCGGCGGCCAAGCTTGGAACGTTGCCAACCTGGTCCTCAAGCTTGCCCCAGCCGCCCCGGATGTCCGCTTCTCTTTCTTGAATATAGCCAAGTCTAATAGCCTCATCTTCCCTCCGCCGTTGAGAGCCAAGCTACCCAGCAATGTCAAAGTCTATGAAGTCAGTGACGGCTTGCCAGACGGCCACCACGGGCCGATGGAGCATTCCGGAGAACATGTGGAGTTGTTCTTGAAAGCAGCGCCTGAGAATTTTGGAGCGGCTATTAACGCCGCAGAGCAAGATGTGAGGAAGAAGGTGAGTTGTTTTCTGACCGATGCTCTCGTGATTTTTGCAGGCGAAATGGCAAAGAAAATGCAGGTTCCCTGGGTAGCCTTCTGGGTCCCCGCTCCATATTGTTTAGCGGCGCACGTGTACATTGATGTCATAAGTGAGCTCCGTCGTGAATCCTCTGGCGGTGGCACCTCCTCTAAAAATGACAACAATGATGACAAGAGCCTGGAGTAATCCCAGGATTATCTATGATGTGCATTTCAGATCTAACTAAGGAGCTAATCGATGATCAGGATTCATCAAGGAGTGCATGCATGCTGCGTGAGGTGGGGCGTGTGCTCCCACATGGCGCCACCGCTGTTGTCATGAACTCTTTTGCGGAAGTGACCCCAACACCTCTGATAGCAGACCTGAAATCCAAGTTCAAGATGCTCCTCCAAATTGGGTGCCTTGCGGTGTCATTCCCCCCGCTACCACTGCCGTCGAGCTCCACCTCTGACACTACCGGTTGCTTGACGTGGCTCGATGCCAGAGATCCTCAGTCTGTAGCGTACATATGCTTCGGGACGGTGTCAATGCCATCGCCAAGTGAGCTATCGGCTATTGGGGAAGCCTTAGAATCTACTAAGACCCCATTTCTATGGTCCATTAAGGAACGTGCGATGGCGTTCTTGCCCGAGGGGCTCCAAGAGCGGACGAATGCGTACGGGAAATTTGTCCCATGGGCTCCACAGGCCCAAGTGCTAAGCCACCCGGCGTGTGGGGTCTTTGTGACGCACTGTGGGTACAACTCGATGTTTGAGAGCATGGTGAGCGGCATGCCTATGGTATGCAAGCCATTCTGGTCGGACAACATGATGAATGGGAGGATGATAGAGGAAGTGTGGGGGATTGGAGTGAAAGTAAAAGGTGGGACCATAACCAAGAGTGGGATAGAGAAGGCACTGGAGGTGGTGTTGAGGGGTAAGGATGGGAAGGAAATGAGAAAGAAGGCTAGTGAGTTGAGGGAGAGATTGGTGGAGGCTGCAGGGCCTGATGGGATTGCTGAGGCTGATTTCAAGGTCCTTGTGAAACTCATCTCCACTTCATGAAGCGCATTGTGCACTAGGGCCAATTTGCAGCAGATTCTAATCGATCTACTAAGTGATGTGTCTCAAACTATCATTGGTCGTGAAAGACCCTCTACTTGCTTAAGGTCTATTTAAGTCCAACGTAATATTTAATAAATCAATCTCATGTACTCATGGTTAATGCTTTTGATGCTCTAAGTATGATATGAACTCTCCATTCTAATTTTGGTATGGCCTTGAACAAGTTTTAATATAGGCTTTGCTAGTATAATAGTCTTTGTATTACTGTGAGAATAACAGTTTGTTATAAGTCACAAATACTTAAAAAAGTGAACCCCACAGAAATATATAATAATTTGTTATTTAGTTTCTCGTGGTTATAAAAAGACCGTTGTTCTTATAGTAGATTAAAAGACTGTAATCGAATCATTTCTCTTTTAATATCTTTTTGCTTCATTTATTCCTCCATCACTAGTTGGAGGAAAACATGATATTTTATCTCTTTGGTTTTTGTCATCGAATATAGCATTCCAAAAATATCAAACTTTGCTCGTAGCTAGGATATAGTTTGCCAAAACGCCAAACTCTTGAAGATCATAATTTGTAGATGAAAATGATAGAGAGAGCCATAATATGATAGGACTCTGATGTGGTTGTGTGACAGGCAAGAGTTGTTTGGAGTGGTTATGACTAATGCGTGAGTGTATGTGAAGAGATGTCAATGGATTAATATGAATGCATGATAGATAACGATTAAAACCAAGGCATATAGGATACGCCCCTAGCCAAGGATCAAAATTGGGATTGATAAAGTTCACTACCAAGACTAGTCTAGACGCATGACTAAACTCGCGTCACAATAACTATGATGAAATATTTATGGAGAGGGAATACATGATCAAGTAGCAACTATGTTCAGAGCTTCCGATTGGGCGTTTTGATAAATCTGTAGGCTCAACAAAAAATAGAAGTTTGAGAAATGAGAAAAAAGAGTGAAATAATGGTAAGCAATAACACCAAGTTGTGCCTTAATTGATAATTTATTTCTTCAAGATATTTGAAAATGTGTAATGCTAAGACCCATAAGAGATTTGTGAAAAACATGTTCGTCTTAACCTTTGCACAAAAAACAGAAAAAGAAAAAACTTGGACCAACCTGATCGTTTGGGTTGTATGTCTTTCGGGTCTAGGGTTAGGTCAAGTCAAGCACACTCCGACAGTGTTTTCGATTAGGTATCATGGAAACCTAACCCGTTGACACATCTACTAATGGTCTTGTTACTGTCCCTGCGCTCCCATTTGGCAGCCCCCCTTGGCCTCTCGCCAACCTCCTCCTCAAGTTGGCTAGGTCCACCCCCAACTTCCACTTCTCTATCTAAAACACAGCCAAGTCCAATGGCGTCATTTTCCCTCCATTGTTGAGAGCCAGTCAACCCTAGACATCCAAGTCTATGACGTCGTCAACGTCTTGTTGGATGGCCACCGCGGGGCAATGGAGCATCTGAGAACACCCACGGGGTTGTCCCTGAAAGTGTTGCTAGAGAGTTTCAGAAATGTCGTTGACACCGTGGAGTGGGGTGTGAGGAAGAAAGAGAGCTGTTTATTGACCAACTCTTGTTTGATTTTTGCATGAGAAATGGTAGAGAAAATGAAGGTTCTTGGGGGAGCTTTGTTGTAAAATTAATGAGAAACTGATAGGATTTTGCAATTTAAATTAATACAAAAACACCAGAGATTTACGTGATTCAGTTTCAAGTGTCGGTACCTTTTCCTTAAGGAGAATCAGCAGTAAATAATCTATCGGAGTTATAATCACCGATGCTTGAGTGATTTCCACATATAGATTAAGCTCAAACCTACAATAAACAATTTAAGTAGATGTAAAGCTCATGGCATAAAAAATCATTGTTTGGAAAGCACCTTCGTCTTTCACTGGGTGGCTCGAAGAAAGTGAATTACTGTATGTTTTCCAAAGGACTCACTCTTCTTCTCGGTTAAAAAAGGAACGGCGTAGTATCCTAACAAACCTTTAAGTTTATCTCTTGTCCCGAGTATGTGTTTTGGCTCATAAGAATTTACCTTCCAATGCGCAGTCAACAATTTACCCCGAAACAATCGTTGAATTGCGGATGAATGACAAACAAAAATACTTCACGTTGGTCTGAATGTAGTCACGAGGAAAAATATCAAATTTCCATAGCGTAAATGCCAATTGTTTTCGTAAAGGAGAAAATGAACACCTTCTTTTTCTTTGATGGAAAGGGGACAAGAAAAAAGAGAAGAGTTTCTTTCTGAGCGTACGTTCTACTAACCGTGCCAACGATTATCTTCAGAAGAATTTTATATGACTCCCTTATACCCTTTCAAATGGTGTATTTCCATCATAGCAAATCAAAACGAAATTGTGCATTCTAATCGCACCCCATCATGGACGTACTAATAAAGTATAACATTTCCCACTCGGACATGATGGGCTTGATAGCACTCTATCAATAATATAAGCCATTCAACATTCATCAACTTTAGAAAACAATTTATACTGGCAAGAAAGCCATGCGACCAGCGAGTACACTTGCACTTGGGAGCTCAAATTATGCACCTATTAGGGATGACATAATGGCTACAACCCTAAAAAAATAAAATAAACAATTGATGTCTCACAGTGCCCCAGACATATTCTGTTACATCAATCCAAGTATACCTATCCCTTAAAGGCTATACTTGACTATTCTCATAACACCATGTATTTACAATTATATCCACAATCACGAAGGCAATATAATTGGTCGACCAGTAAATACATGTGATATATGTAAAACAACAATAGCTTTCCTTCACACTCATATCTTTCTCCATTTTAGAACAACTGCTTTCCTAGACACGTCCCATAAAGCCATATCTATTCATGACCACCGGTAATATGCTAAAATAGAAACATTGATCTTTCACTTCAAGAACATAGTTAGAAATAACATAGGGCACAAAATGAGGCCAATTATAGATTTACCTCAAGGGCTCACATGATGAGTAAATATGGATAATTTCACTCACATTCCCTTGTCGGTCGAACAATGCACATGTAGTATGAATTACATGCTATAGTGGATTTCTCTTTTTATAAGAGTGTATGTCATTTATTAAATATATCCACTATATGGATTTTTGCCTAAATTAATTACTCGCATTCGACATCTTTCAAGCATACATGATTATGGGACTATCATGTTCAGTCTCATTATATATATTACATACCTCATCTTGACTCAAATCAAGGTGGCATATTTTATGTGTGACATCCTGAAATTTTCAGTTTTGCTTTTAATTAAATTAATCGGACCTTTCATTGACACACCTATAGTGCTGTTCTTAGAGTTGATAACTCTCGAGATAACTAGACTATCTAAGGAAGCCATTAAGGGATTTTAACGCAATAGACTTGAGAATTCGACTAGGAATCAGCTACTTGACCATGCTCATTTGCAGAGGTCATTACGGCACAATTAAAAATCGATCAGGCATTAGAGATAGGTCGGTTCGATTCAGATGTGTGGCTAAACGTGGTTGATTCCACTAAATTATAAAATTCTCGTCGATTGGCACTAGACTGATTTTTCTATCGTTTTGGTACCCTGTGTCCATATTTAAAACCTCGAGATTTTCACAACCACCAAGAGTTGCCAATGTGTCGAAGAGGTTCATTGTGGTTCGAAGAAAATCAACCATGAGTCATTTGCACTAAAAAATTTTAAAAGCTACCCGATAGCCTAGGTCACGCTAAAATCACGCCTGATTGAAATTAACCGTGAATTTGAATCCAATTTTAGAAATTAAAAGTTCTGTCATGTTACGAATCATTTTAGGAATGTCAACTCAGTCTTCAAAAATTTTTCTGCAAACCGAGATTTTGGCGGAAAAAGTTGAGATAGAGCCGTTTTCGACTAGAAAATGCAGAGGACTGTTTTTTATCGTGAAATTGAGATGCAAGTAGGATCTATTGGCGAGAAAAAAATATCAATTGAGTTGAGGATACGATGGAGGAATTTTTAGAGGCCAAATTGAATTGATTCAAGGGAGAATTAAATCCAATTTGAGGAAAATACTTTCAAAATTTGTAACCCCCCATGGACACCAGCTTTGGACCACTTCCAAAGCTTCCAAGGCAAGCTAAGGGGCTGGAATTTTGAATGAGGAAGCTAGCTTGCAAGGTGGAACCAAGCCAAGGAGGCAAAGGGATAGGAAGGAAGCATAAGGGCCCTCCAAGCCTTGTTGGTCTCCCCTTTCCTCTCTCCTCCTAATCGGTCAACCTGTCCCTTCATTTGTGCTCCTTGAAGCTTCAACAATTCCAGAAAACCGACCAATAACCCCCATTTGCCATCGTAACCACCTGTTAAGCCGTTGGCCCGCCCTTCGCAGCCGCTTGCTCGCCCGTACGCCACCCGCACTCATCCAGCCTGCCCGTGTCTCCAGCCGCTCATTCCGCTGCTGCTCGCAACTATCCAGAGTCGCCAGGCTGTTGTGCGTCGCCGTCGTGGTCGCCGGAGCCGCTGTGTGCCACCCCCTTCACCCGTCCAAGCTACAGCAACTCATCCCTGCCCATTTCAGCTTCAACTGGCCACCATCCAACTCTTCTCGACCCAAGACCAGCACCGAACAGAGATCAAAGCTAGTGGGTTTCCAGCCACTGTTTGGCTTGTTTTGGTGGCCTTCCAGACCTCGAAAGGCGCACCCATTTCGGAGTTTTGTCGATCCTCTCCACGTCCCCATCGTTGTGGTTCGAGCGGATCATTAATCAAGTGAGTTTAACTCACTAATCTCTGCTTAGTAAGTTAATGACGTTTAAGAGTTGATTAGTTTAAGTTAAGTATGGATTAGGTGGATAGTTAAAATAGATTAGCAATTTAATTAACCGTTATTACATGTTAGGTGGTTAGAGTAGTGTAATTAGAGCCTAGACAAGCTCTAGTATTTATCTAGAGTAGTTTGGAAATTTTCGGGGCCCGTCTCGGCTTTTAATTAGGCTTTTCGACCTAAGTTGTGATTTTTGGTAATTATTTTCCAAAAATTAGACTGGGATAACTAGTGATCGGAATTTTGTACTGATTGCAATGGCGTGATTTGTTTATTTAATTGACTGCTAATTTGTGCAAATTGAGTGTTTTGTAATTTTAAGTATTTATCCTAGAATTTATTTAATTTCAGTAATTAATTAGAAAATCACCGGACGTCGGTTTACAACGCCAAAAATGGATTTGTGGACTGTTGAAATTAGTGGGATTTTCAAGGGGAAAATATTGTATTTTGGCTAAGGCTGACTGTGTACCCACACACGATTATTTTTATCGGGAATGATAAAAATGGTGAAATGGTTAGATGATCAGGATATCAACCTGCAGGCTTGATATGTCAACTTAGAGTGAGTAGTATACCGGTATACTATATCAGCCTGCGAGCCTTGATATGTTAGCTTAATGTGAGCAGTATACCTTGGCAGCTTCTGGTGAGCATTATTAGTATATTATATCAGTCTGCGGGCCTCAATATATCATCTTAGTGCGAGCAGTATACTATTTATCAATTTAGAGGGAGCTATACTATCTATTATCAGCTGAGAGTGAGTAGTCCTGGATATGATTGAACTTTATATATAGTATTGATTGAGATGACCAAGGGATGGTCTCGATGTCATGGAATTGACTAAGTTGATCGATCGATGCTTCGATCTAATTGGTTGAATTGTTTGAATGATTATTTGAATTATATTTACTTGTAGGAAGGAACTAAGGCCAATGTAAGTCCTCTAACCCGTGCTTGTGCTTAGGTAGCCTTTGGGGCATATTTTCTTCCTAGTTGAGTCTTAGGGGGTGAACTTGCTGACTTGTTGTGGGATAACATTTTCAGGTCACTAGATGGTGAGAGAGCTAGTATGAGCACCTAGAGGGGGTGAATAGGTGCACAAATAACTTTTGCAGAATATAGTATAAAACTTTACTTTTAACTTGAGTTTGGTTGATAGAGAAAATTAGACTCTAACAATTAAATAGAGTTGCGAGCAAAATAAAAGAGTTTATGGAATAGAATAAGAACACAAGGTTTATAGTTGTTCGGCTTAATCTAAGCCTACATCCACTTTCCCGCACTCACAGCCCACTAGCTAGATTTCACTATGAATCAAAAGAGTCGTTACAGTATTACGTCTTCGATTCCACAATGTAGAGACTCTGCTACACTTCCTTAAGGTCTCACAAGTATCAAAACTCTCTTTTGAGTACAAATTTACACTTAGCAATTGAATCAGCAAAGAACAAAGAGCTTCAGACTTTGTAATTTTTCTATCGCGCACACACTTGAATAACTAGTGTGTCTTCTTTATATGCTCCTCCATGCCTTCATAACTATTGGCACCTTCCAGAGGAGTTCTTCCAATCTAACCGTTGGACAGAATCAATTAGGGAGATCTCGAGTTATTTAAGAAATGTGAAGAAAGCCCACTAATCCTACTCGTCCATACAATCAAGATCTAGGTTTCCATAAGTAGAACCTTCAAAGTAAACTTCGTCAATCATCGGATCCAATTTACTCGTATTGATTTCAAAACGAATAATAGATCTTGGAATGTTATCTCCAGCCGTGAGAACTTCTTTAGCCGCTCAAATCAAATCCTTAAAGAAATACTCAATTCTGGATAAGTCTTCTTCGTCGGTCTAGAAACTGTCAATGAGGGTAGACTTTAAATCATGAGTCTAGCGGTCTTCAAACTTTGATGAAAGAGTCTGCAAGTCTTCAAACTAGACTGATAGAAACGTTTTGTCAGCTTCAAAACAAATAATGAAGTTTTCTCCAACAATCTCCCCATTTTTTATGGTGACAAAACTTTCCTGCAGATTTGGATACTTTTGACCTACAAGACAATACTCAAGCAAACAAAGATATCTCATAAAAGATAAATGGATTAGGATAAAGATAGTATCAAATCTGCATCCATAGGAAATGAGTTAGTCCTATAAAAATAACTATAGTTGCCATGAATACCAACACTGCTTAAGGTACTGCAAACATTTAAATGATCAAAACACAATGCAAAAACAACAATCGAAACCATAAAAACCAGTCACAACCAGACAAGAAATCACAGTCAAATCAAATCAAATCTGCACCAACTTCTTCCCCTTTTTGTCAACATTAAAAAGGTAGAGAAAAAAAGAGAATTGGATTAAGATTGTTTTGGAACGTGAATAAGCTGGAAATCTCCCATTGACTTGACAATCTCCTCTAGCTTTCTCATATTCTCCTTCAGTTGTTCTATTTCCTCACCCTTGGCAATTGCTTGAACTTGAAGATTAAGGGCCTGAACTTGATTGAGCAAAGAAACTGAAGAGGCTTGATTAGCATTTTGCATATTCTGAAATTCGCATCCCAAGGCATAGCTAGCCTCGCATCTCCATAAGAACATCAAGCGATCTTCGAAAGTCTGCTAAGTTGTCAGTTTGAGTGCTTGCTTCAGCATGATCAGTTTAAGGAGTATTGGCAGATGATGGCATTTTAGCATGAGCACTCAGATTCAGAGATGAAACCTCATGACCTTCTTCAGGAAATTGAGAGGCATATACATCTTCTGGATCGACAGGAGAACGACTGACATCACTAGTAAAAGCAAGTGAAGAAGTACCTCTTTTCTCAGCAGCTCCCCCTGTTTTAGTGCCTTCAGGTGGAGAGAAGTACTCTTCATGCTTTGCCTCTTCTTCATCGATAGGATGATCTTGTTCTCCTTTTTGCTCTTCTTCTGCAGTTCTTTCTTCCTCTGCTGCTTTCCTCATCATTTCCCTCTCTTCACTCCTCTACTCTGTTTCTTCTCTGTCTCGATCCTCTCTATCTTCTGTCTCTAGAACAAAACGCTATAAATTCCTTAAGGCAAGAGTAGAAATGGTAACATCATCTTCATCTTTTTCATCCTGCAAGATGAGTGCTCTTCTTCTTTTTGATGAAGCTGTCATGGGCTCCTTGCCTTTCCTTTTTACAGCCATAGAGTCTTGATGAGTTTTAACAAGAGTCTTCTCCTTAAATCTCTCCAAAGCCTTGTTTAGCTCCTTCAAATGCATCTTTGAAACCATTTTCAGTCCCACCACCATTTGATCACATGTTCGAACACATAGAATTTTGGGAGGATGAATGTTAAAGTGTCTGAATAGCTGAGTAACAAGTGCTGAATAAGGAAGTTGACCCTTATCCTTCACCATTGATCTATACATATGAAACATGATAGTGTGTGGTAGAGAGAACTTTTTACCAGCGTTGATAGCATACATAAGCTTCGCTTCTGAGTTGGAGACATCGGTCTTTAATGTACATTTGGGTCTAAGATAGTTAATCACAATCTTGTGAAGCAAGATATTTGAGGCACTCATCCTCAAATACAAAATCCTGCCTTCTGCCATTCCATATCGAACAAGCTCCACAGTTGCTCGACCAATAGACACACTAATTGATTGGAACATCCCTCTCTCTACTCCAATCACATCAGCTAGAGTGTTCATATCAACCACATAATCCTGGTCTCTAACACTGAAAGAAAATCTATTTGCATCCAAAAAGCTTAGATTGGAATAGAAATATGCAGTAAGTTCTGGATGGGCTATAGTAGTTTCAGAGCAAAATCGTTCAAGTTGAAGTAATGTAAATTTGTCCCGCAACTTTACATTCAGAGAATCGAGGAAATCAAAATCCACACTCCTTGGGTTCATCACCCCTCGCTTCAGCAACTTAGAGTAAGTTCGCTTGTGTTCCTCATAACGAAACATATCTGCTCTTTTTCCTCGAATTTTCACAACAACACCCATTCTAGACTTAAAATGAATGAACATCTTTTCATCATCATTTCGATCAGGTTGACTAAATCCTCCAACACGTGGATCACTTGGGATATTTGCAAAAGCTCTTTCTGCCGAGCCCGCAGGAGTAATTCCCAAACGTTCCATTGTTCGTAAAAAATGGGTTTCATTTCGTTACTCCTTTTCTTTCAAAAATTCATCAATAAAGTTCAATGGAAAACCTCCATCCTTTAAGGAAGAGTAGAGTTTGAAGTTAAAAGCAGGCTTTTGAGTTCTTACAGGTTCGGCATCCTCAATAATTTCTTCCTCCGCTTGTTGTTGCTGAACATTCTGTGGTCTAGCTTGAGGAGAATGGCGTGGTTGAGAATGTTGTGGACTCTGCTGTTGCCTTGGAGATTCTTCTTCCTTGGTAAGGTCAAAGTGCATAGGACCCTCACGCATATGCTGTGGTCCCCTACTTGCAGGCCTTGAAGACTTTCTTTGGAAAGACATTCTCATAGTCTTTGAGAGATTCTGAACTCGATTCGCGAGAAAGATGAAAACTTTGAGGATTAAACTAGAGAGTAAAAGTAAGAAGGTGATGTTCTGTGCTTCTAGGGTTTGTGAGTAAAAAAGAAGAGCACGAACAGTATATAAAGCGATTGAAACGGGATATACGGATCGTCACAAATGGAAAAATAAAAAATGTCTTTTAAAAAGTAACTGCCTTTTTAAAAACAGATAACTGTGAAAGAGATAACTTCTTTTTCGAAAAGGTATGATTGCTATAATTACAAAAACTTGGGAAGATAGAATCAATCAACTGCAGATTAATAGACAATCATACCTTTTCGTGTTTTTATTCGAAAGATAAATTTCTAAAACTGAAATAACTTACAGTCGTGTTCCTTGATCTTTTGAGTCTGAGCATCTTTAGACTTTTATCCTCGAGTCTGAGCTTCTTCAGACTTTAAGATATTAAGTCTGTATCGAATAGACTCAAATTGACTTTTCTCCTGAGGTTTTGTAAATATGTCCGCCAACTGATTCTTTGAGTCAATGAATTGAATCAATACTTCTCCATTTTAAACATGGTCTCTAATAAAATGATGTCGAATCTCTATATGCTTTGCTCTTGAATGAAGAATTGGATTCTTGGTGAGATTAATCACGCTGGTGTTGTCACATTTGATCTCAGTGCATGAATCTTCGATTCCAAAGTCTCTTAGTTGTTGTTTTATCCATAAGATTTGAGAACAACAACTTCCAAGAGCCACATACTTTGCTTCTACTGTTGAAAGAGCTACAGTACTTTGCTTTCTTGAAAACCAAGATGCTGTTTTGTTTCCAAGCAATTGACAAGTGCCTAAAGTGCTCTTTCTATCAACTCTGCATCATGCTAGATCTGCGTCTGAGTATCCAAGGAGAGTAAAGTCTCATTCTTTAGGATACCATAGACCTAACTTAGATGTTGTTGTAACGTATTTGATGATGCATTTCACAACACTTAGATGAGATTCCTTGGGATCTGATTGAAATAGGGCACAAATGCAAACACTAAATAAAATGTCAGGTCTAGAGGCAGTAAGATAAAGAAGTGAACCAATGATACTCCCGTATAACTTCTGGTCAACTTTCTTTCCTCCTTCATCTTTGTCCAGCTTCGAAGAACTTGCATTGGTATATCAGTCTTTTTGCAATTCTCCAAACCGAACTTTTTAACAAGTTCTTTAGCATATTTTTCTTGGTGAATGAAAGTCCCTTCCTTCAATTGTTTTACTTGTAGTTCGAGAAAGAATGTTCATCTCGAATTCATCCTGCATAGACTTAGAGAATTTCTTGCACAGATTTTCGTTAGGTAATCCAAAGATAATATCATCAACATAGATTTGAACAAGTAGAAAGTTTTTATTTTCTCTTTTAATAAACAGAGTAGTGTCTACTTTACCTTTAACAAAGCCATTTTGGATTATAAACTTACTTAACATTTCGTACCAAGCTCGAGGTGCTTGCTTTAAACCATATAGTGCATTTTTTAGTCTGAATATAGAGTTTGGTTGCCTTGGGTCTTCGAAATCGGGAGGTTGTTCTTTATAGACTTCCTCTTGGATAAATCCATTTAGGAATGCACTTTTGACGTCTATTTGGAATAACCTGAAATTCTTATAACAAGCAAACGTAAGTAATAATCTAATTGCTTCTAACATTGCTACTAGTGCGTAAGTCTCATCATAGTCTATCCCTTCTTCTTACGTATATCCTTTGGCTACGAGTCTTGCTTTGTTCCTTATAACTTTTCCTTTCTCGTCCATCTTGTTCCTGACAACCCATTTAGCTCCAATAACAGATTTACCTTTTGGTTTAGGAGTCAATTCCCAGACATCGTTAATACTGAACTGCCTGAGTTCTTCTTGCATAGCTTCAATCCAGCTTTCATTAATTAAAGCTTCTTCTATGCTTTTGGGTTCTATTTCAGAAATAAGAGCCACAGCGCTAGACTCTTCATGCCTTTTGGATCTTGTACGAATTCCTTCATCAATGTCTCCAATAATGAGTTCTTTAGGATGACTGGACTTGTGCTTCCAGTTGTTGGTTAGTCTAACTGACTACTGATCTTTTTCTTCATTTGATTCTTCAAAATTCGTTCGTTGTTGACCTTTTGAAGTCTGAGCTACTTCTGGAGATTTAGACTTTGTAGGGTCTGGAGTAGTTTTAGATTCTTCAGGTTGAGTCTAGATCCATTGAATTTGTATAAGGTCTTGAAATTTGACATTCATCGATTCTTCCACAGATTGAGTCTTTTGTTGTATACTCTATAAGCTTTGCTGGTGGTTGAATATCCAAGGAAGATTCATTTGTCTGACTTTTCTTCAAACTTACTAATTCGATCATTTGCATTTTTCAATATAAAACATTTGCAACCAAACACATGAAAGTAGGAAACAATTGGCTTCTTTCCTTTGAACAACTCATAGGGAGTTTTCTCCAGAATCGGCCTTAAGAAAACTCTGTTAATGATATAGCATGCTGTAGAAACTGCTTCAGCCCAAAAACGTGAAGAAATATTGCTTTCAATTAAAAATGTTCTAGCCATTTCTTGCAACGATCTATTCTTCCTTTCCACAACTCCATTTTGTTCGGAAGTGTATGGAGAGGAGAACATATGCTGAAAACCAGATTCATCACAGAATTTAGCAAAGTCTTGATTTTCAAACTCACCTCCATGGTCTGTCCGTATACTTGAAATAACATATCCCTTTTCATTCTGTACTTTCTTAGCAAACTTTATAAAATAAGAAAAAGTTTCAGACTTACTTGTTAGGAAGTATATCCAAGTAAATCATGAATAATCATCCACTATTACAAGGCAATATTTCTTTCCACCAATGCTTTGAGTTCTAGTTGGCCCAAAGAGATCCATATGTAGGAGCTGCAGCACACGATTAGTGGAAACTTGATTTATTGGTTTGAAAGAACTTCTAACCTATTTTCCCAACACACGTGGTGTGCATAATTCAGACTTTTTGTATGTCAGGTTGGGTAGTCCACAAACAAGCTTCTTTGAAGAGATCTTGACAATTAGCTTCATGTTGATATGGCCAAGTTTTCGATGCCAGAGATTAGCTTCCTCTTGAATTGAAATTAGACATTGAGATTTTTCTGGTTTGATATCCAAAAGATAGATGTTCCCATGTCTTCGTCCAGTGAAGGTTTGAGAGAAGTTTTTACTGGTTCCCGAACATATTCCTTCTTGAAAATTGATTTTGAACCCTGTGTCGCACAGTTGACTGATACTCAGCAAGTTGTAATTGAGTCCTTCTACTAAGGAGACGTTGTTGATTGTGAGACTTCCAATCTTTACTGTTTCGTATCCAACAATTCTTCCTTTGCTATTTCCACCAAGGGAAACTTTTCCACCATTAACTTGCATAAGCTTTATGAAACAACATGAATCTCCTGTCATATGTCTTGAGCATCCACTATTCAAATACTATTTGACCTTTTTCTTGATAGTGACCTGCATTTAAAAAAAAAAAAAAAAAAACTCAAGCTTTCTTTGGAACCCACACTTTCTTGAGTCCAATGGAATTAGTGCAATATACGATTTTCGCCCAATCCTTCTTAACAGCTTTCCAAAATCATTTTTTCTCAAAATGTTCTGAGTTGTTGCATTTTAAACATTTAAGAGCACTACGACCAACAGGTTTTACTAAGACTTTTTGAAAATGATTTCTATAGAAGGCCTTTGTAGGTCTCTGTTTGATTATTTTCTTTACTTTTGGAAAATCAATTAGAGGAATGGTTTCAGAAGTCATTCCCAAGCCCGATTTGTTAAAGTAAGGTCTTTGCGCTGAAAGAATCTTTTCCAATTCAGATCCTAAAGAAAACCTTTTTGAGATACTTGAAATATCATTTTTCAAAAGTGTATTTTCTTTTGAAAGAGAGTCTGCATTTACTCTCATGTTGTTTTAGTGTAGAATTTTCCCTTTTTAGCTCAGAAATTCTCTTAAGAGAGGTTTTGAGATTAAGACACAGTTCATCAATGTATTTAGGAACTTCAGTAGGAATTTTTAAATTACTTACCTCGATTTTACTGTTTGAGTCTAAGTCTGTATTTGTCTTAGTGTCTAAATCTGATTCTGACTTTGCCATTAAACAAATATTAGCATAATCATCATAACTTTCTTCGCATTCGGTATCACTCCAAGTCTCTGCTTTGAGTGCCTTTCTGTATTTCTTAGCTTTTCCTTTCTTTTTCTTCAGCAAGGGACAGTTGGGTCTGATGTGTCCATTTTTCTTGCATTCAAAACAAATCACATCTTTATTGGATTCATCGTCCTCGGTTGATTTCATTTTGAAACTTTTGAAAGCTTTGTTTCTTCCAATTGAATCTTCTTCCCTTTTTGTTCAGTTTTCTGAACCTTCTTATCATGAGAGCAAGCTCTTCATCGTCCATATCGTCTCCAGAATCTGTAAAATCAAAATCATCATTAGATTTTAAAGCAATAGATTTTTTACCTTTGGAATCTTCATCTTCATTGATTTGCTCCACTTCATAAAACTGAAGAGTGCCAACCAATTCGTCAACAGAGAGTAGCATGATCCTTTGTGTCTCCCTTATTGATGTCTTTACGTGATTCCAATCTTTGGAAAGTCCACGTAACAATTTTTTAACCTTCATGGGTCCTGAGATTGGTTGACCTTGATACTCAAGACCATTCACAATTTCTATAAAACGACCATTCATAACCGTTGGCACATTCCAAAGGAGTTCTTCCAATCTACCCGTTGGACAGAATCAATTAGGGAGATCTCGAGTTACTTAAGGAATGTGAAGATAGCCCACCAATCCTGCTTGCCCATACAATCAGGATCTAGGTTTCCATAAGTAGAACCTTCCAAGTAAACTTCGCCAATCAACGGATCCAATTTACTCGTATTGATTTCAAAATGAATAATAGATCTTGAAATGCTATCTCCAGCCGTGAGAACTTCTTTAGCCACTCAAATCAAATCCTTAAAGAAATACTCAATTTTGGATAAGTCTACTTCGTTGGTCTAGAAACTGTCAATGAGGGAAAACTTTAAATCTTGAGTCTGGCGGTCTTTAGACTTTAACGAAAGAGTCTGCAAGTCTTCAGACTAAACTAATGGAAACGTTTTGTCAGCTTCAAAACAAATAAGGAAGTTTTCTCCAACAGATGGGAACTCCTCCCGAGCGTTTTGGTCAACCAAAGAAGGTGACGGAGAAGAGGTATTTTATTCCGCTTCATGGTGGAAACCCGAGGGGATGGGTTTATGAGCTAGTAAGGTCCATGGTTTGGGTTGATGAGGCCTTACCCCATAAGGTACCTCATCAATACAGAACATGGTACCGTCGGGAGAGGAATGGTCAAAGAGAGGGCGCCATACCGGAGTCTGAGGTCCCAATGTCAGTACTAGAGGTTGCCTTTGGGAAAGGCATGGCAAATCCTCCTGGTGGTTTGGTGGTGGATCTGAATCTGACGGACCTAGAGTCCCTAGTGTATTCTGAGGAGGGCTTGAATGATTGAAGACCTGTAGTCTATACCCCCCTGTTTTGCAGACCTTGTTTTTATAGAATGGTATTGTGTATGACATGGCTTGATATATGTATATATAAGTGTGGTTTGGTTTTCAAAATTATGGCCCTACTTTCCTATCCTATCTTGTTGTTGTATGGGGATTACTTATTCATTTTTGCATGTGCATTAAAATGAATGGGTCGGCGATGCATCCTGAGACGTCGCTATTTAATCAACCGCAGAGGGATGGGCATGTGCTCGAAGGGTCGGGGCGTGACATCCCCGTTTAAGTGGTATTAGAGCATGGTTTAAGATTGGAGTGATAAGATGTGATGGTTTTTGGGATAGTTAGTAGAAATGACCTTTATTTCATGATGGTGCATGTCTGTGATAGTTGTCTGGTAGAATTGTTTGCTTGTGTGAATATCTCAGCTTCTGATTCTGTGTGGAATTGGAAGCAGGCTTCTTTAAAGAACCTTCAGAATGAGCAATTAGGAGTAGAGGACTCCTAGGAAGCGTACTATAGGGCCCGTGACTCGGGGTAGGATGCCGACGAGGGTCGGTACCCGAGGGGGCCGAAGTCGAGAGCCAGCACAGGCTTGCGTTAGTGGAGTAGCACCACCTCCTATTGGTGTTGGGGTAGTAGCCCCTGGTGATCCCGAGTTTTAGGGAATCATGCAGGCTCTAGAAGCCATGAGAGATTTTATGGGACAGTAGGCTCAGAATCAAGCCACCACCATTGTCGCAGCCGCTCAAGCTGCCGCTGCTGAAGCCGCCGCCGTTGCTACACCTGTCGAAGTTCCAGCTAGGAACGTAGTTGTGGAAAGAGAGAGACTAATCCACAAGTTGGTAGAGCAATTTCTGAAGTTGAACCCACTAAGGTTCACGGGTAATGGAGACCCCGAGACCGCCTCGCTGTGGATTTAGGACCTGGATAAGGCTTTTGCATTTCTAAGGTGCAATGAAGAGGAGAAAGTGGTCTTGGCAATGTATCAACCACAAGGTAACACAAATATCTGGTGGAGAGCCGCCAGAGATACAGTGGTTTCGGAAGGTGTGGTCCTTGTATGGAAATTTTTCCTCAGAGCTTTTAACGACAAGTATTTTTCAAGTAGTGCCCGAGAACAAAAGATGGAGGAATTTCAGCGTCTTTGCCAAGTAATGATGATAGTTATATAGTACGAGGTCAAATTCATGGAGCTTTCCCAGTATGCTCCGAGGTTGATAGAGGATCCGGAAGAAAAAGCTCAAAGGTTCAAGAATGGCCTTCGACTAGAGTTGAAGCAACCGCCGGTGCCGTTTGATTTGAAAGACTATCGTGAAGTCTATAGCCGAGCTCAGCTGCTTGAGAGAAGTCTGAACGAGCAAGCCGCCTCGTCTGGATCGAGGTTTAATTCAAGTAGAGAAGGTATCCAACATGGGAAAAGGCTCATGATTGGAGGAAAGTTTCATGTTCCGCCTAACAAGAAGGGTGGAATTGGAAAGTCAGGGCCAAGTCAAAATGACTTGTGTCACTTCTATGGAAGAAGACATGGTACAGTCCTGTGTCCTCGAAGGATAAGCGCTTGTTTTGAATGTGGCTAATAGGGTCACGTGGCCAAAGATTGTCCTAAACGACCAAGAGGAGAACCGCAGTTACCGCCGTCGCCGCCGTTGGGACAAATTAGAGGGTACGCGCCACAGAACGCACCATAGGGTGGATAGCTCCGACCACCAGCTCAAGGAACAGTTTATGCCATCACCAGAGATCAGGCAGATGACGCACCTGATGTGATTACAGGTATGGTTTCGTTAAACGACCATTCTGCTTATGCTTTATTTAACCTAGGAGCAACTCATTCTTTTATTGTCGGGCAATATGTTAAGCTGATAGGATTAAGTCCTGTATTATTGGAGTCAGTGGTTAGCATATCTACATCGTTGAATGATAAGGTGTTGTCTGCTTTGGGTTGTTCTGGTTGCAAGTTAGCGATTGGTGAGCGAGAGGGGAAAATAGACTTGTTAGTCCTAGCCATGTATGACTTTAATTTAATAATTGGCATGGACTAGCTCACCAAGCAACGAGCTAAGATGGACTATTATCGTAAAGCAATTCAGTTTGACCCGTTAGAGCGTGAAAGTTTTGAGTTTGTTCGAAGTCGAGGAGGACCCTCGATTACCTTGATCTTGTCACTTGAGGCAACCCGTTTGTTAGATGGGGATTGTCAAGGTTGCCAGGCAACTATTGTGGATAAAACAGTTGAGGAGCTGAAGATCAAAGATATTGCAGTGATGCAAGAATTTCCAGATGTGTTACCGAAGGAATTGCCAAGTCTACTACTAGAGAGAGAGATCGAGTTCGTGATTGAGTTAGCACCCGGGACAAAGCCAATTTCTAAGGCTCCTTAACAGATATCATTATCTGAGTTGAAAGAACTGAAGGTGTAGATGCAGGAGTTGTTGGATAAGGGATTTTATACATCCTAGTGCATCACGTTGGGGAGCACCAATTCTATTCGTAAAGAAAAAGATGGTTCGTTGCGTTTGTGCATCGACTATCGTCAACTCAATAAGGTGACGATCAAAAACAAGTATCCACTCCTGAGGATCGACGACTTGTTTGATCAATTACAAGGAGCGTCGATATTTTCTAAAATCGACTTGAGAATAGGATATCATCAGCTGAGGATCAGGAATGAGGACATTCCAAAGTCAGCGTTCCGTACTCGGTATGGCCATTATGAGTTCACTGTAATGCTGTTCGGTTTGACGAACGCCCCAGCTGCTTTTATGGATCTGATGAACTGAGTATTCAAGGAATATCTAG
Organism: Eucalyptus virginea; assembly: GCA_014182375.1. Taxonomy (NCBI): domain Eukaryota; kingdom Viridiplantae; phylum Streptophyta; class Magnoliopsida; order Myrtales; family Myrtaceae; genus Eucalyptus; species Eucalyptus virginea. The sequence goes on along the minus strand of CM024519.1, from coordinate 36,156,083 downwards.
ATCAGTTCGTGATCGTGTTCATCAATGAGAGTCATCTGAGAGTAGTACTACAGACTCTGAGGGTTCATCAATTATGTGCTAAGTTTAGCAAGTGTGAGTTTTGGTTGACTTGTGTTGCATCCCTAGGTTATGTGATTTCAGACGAAGGAATCTCCGTGGACCCATCCAAGATTGGAGCAGTGATCAACTAGCCAAGACCGACTATTGTGACAGAGATCAGAAGTTTTCTGGGTTTGGTAGGTTATTACAGAAGGTTCGGAGAGGGGTTCTCAGCATTAGTGTTGCTGTTGACTCGACTACTAAAGAAGGAAGAGAAATTTGTTTGGACAGACAAGTGCGAGTGTAGTTTTCAAGAGCTTAAGCATAAGCTGACTACCGCTCCTATGCTGACCATTCCATTTAGTCCTAGAGGATACGAGATCTACAGTGATGTGTCATTTAGAGGATTGGGTTGTGTATTGTTGCAACATGGTAGAGTTGTTGCATATGCCTCCCGCCAGTTGAGACCTCATGAACAGAATTACCCGACACATGATTTAGAACTCACGGCAATTATTTTCGGTCTGAAGATTTGGAGACATTATTTGTGTGGAGAAAGATTCCAAATCTTCACTGACCATCAAAGTCTCAAGTATTTATTCTCTCAGAAAGAGTTGAATATGAGACAGCGCCGCTGGATGGAACTTCTAAAAGACTATGATTATGATATTTTATATCACCCAGGAAAGGTGAATAAGGTCACCGACGCTTTGAGTCGGAAGTCTTCAGTTGCTCATATGTTGGTTAAGGAGTGAATTTAATCGAGAGAGCTTGAGATTCGGTGTTCAAGTTTGAGGTAGGCCACCTTTCGAATCTTATGGCCACCCTCAGAATTGAGTCGGATATCCATGTTAGAATCAAATTACTTCAGCCGACAGACCTTGACGTACAAAAGATTCTACAAGAAGACACTAACAAGAGAAAGGCTGATTTTTAGGTTTTTGAAGATGGAACACTGAAGTTCCGAAGATGATTGGTTGTACTTGACGATGCAGAGCTTAGAGAAGAGATCTTATTAGAAGCTCATCGTAACAGTTAGATCATTCATCCTTGCAGTATAAAGATGTATCAGAATCTGCGTCAGCACTATGGTGGTCTGGTATAAAGGCAGACATTGCCAAGCATATCGCCAAGTGTCTAACATGTCAACAAGTTAAAGCTTAGCATTGTAAGCCGGGAGGACTTCTACAACCTCTTGAGATCCCAGAGTGGAAGTGGGAGCATATCATGATGGATTTATGTGATCGGATTACCAAAGAGTTAAAGAGGTAATGAGTCCATTTGGGTAGTGGTCGACAGATTGACAAAGTCGGCTCTTTGCAGTACGAAAGGGCCTTGATTTGGATAGGCATAGAGGGTTGTGCGTGCGACAGATTGTTCGATTGCATGGAGTATTGGTGACGATTACTTCAAACCAAGACTCGAGATTCACAGCTGCATTTTGGAAGAGTTTGCAGGCTGCTTTAGGGACAAATTTGCAGTACAGTACGGTATATCATCCTTAGATGGATGGCCAATCTAAGAGGACAATTCAAACCCTTAAAGACATGCTGCGAGCTTGCGTGTTGGATTTTAAGGGAAGTTGGGAAGAATATCTTCATCTGGTCGAGTTCACCTACAACAACAAGCTATCAACAAAGCATTCAGATGGCTCCTTTCGAAGCAATGTAGGGTAGAGCATGTAGAACGCCAGTGTGTTAGGATGAAGTTGGGGAAAGAAAGATTACAGGCCCAGAGTTGGTTCAGCAATTAGTGGATGTAGTTGTAGTCATTAGAAGTAGACTAAAGACTGCTCAGAGCCGACAAAAGAGTTACGTAGATAAGCACCGGAGACCATTGGAATTTCAAGTTGGTGATCACGTTTTTCTAAAGATGTCACCAATGAGGGGTACTTCGTGCTTTGGCAAGAAGGGAAAACTGAGTCCGAGGTACGTAGGTCTTTTCGAGATTCTAGAGAGAATCGGGACCCTAGCGTATTGTCTTGGATTGCCACCAAGATTGGCACAAGTGCATGACATCTTTCATGAGGAAGTATGAGTCTGACCCAACCCACGTGCTTAATTTCGAAGAATTGGACATGGACAACAGAGTGTCGTATGTTAAAAGCCCGGTTCAGATAGTGGATTGAAATGAACAAATTCTGCGTACAAAGACCATCCCATTGGTCAAAGTGGTCTGGTAACATCACAATACTAAAGAAGCAACCTGGGAGAGCGAGGAGTCGATGAGACAATTGTACCCCCATGTTTTTGCTTAAAGTGTTGTAATTGTTTAAATTTCGATGACGAAATTTTTATAAGAGAGGAAGAGTTGTGACATCCTGAAATTTTTAGTTCTATTTTCAATTAAATTAATCAGACATTTCATCGACGCACCTGTAGTGTTGTTCTCAGAGCTGATAACTAGATTATCTGGGGAAACCATTAAGGGATTTTAACACAATTGACTCGAGAATTTGACTAGGAATCAGTTACTTGACTGTGCTCATCTGCAGAGGTTATTATGACCCGGTTAAAAATTGATCAGGGATCAAAGATAGTTCAGTTCGATTGAGATGTGTGGCTAAACGTGGGTGATTCCACTAAATTGCAAAATTTTCGTCGATCGGCACTAAATTGATTTTTCAGTTGTTTTGGTACTATGTGTCCGTATTTGAAACTTCGAGATTTTCACGACCACTAAGAGTCACCAATGTATCGAAGAGGTTCATTGTCACTCGAAGAAAATCGACCACGGGTCATTTGCAATAAAAATCTACCCGGCAGCCTAGGTCACGCTAAAATCGCGCCAGATTGAAATTAACCATAAATTTGAATCCGATTTCAGAAATTGAAAATTCTATCATGTCTCGAGTCATTTTAGAAACATCGACTCAGTCTCCGAAGATTTTTTTGCAAATCGAGATTTTGGTGGAAAAAGTCGAGATAGGGCCGTTTTCGACCGGAAAATGCAGATAATCATTTTTTATTGTGAAACTGGGATGCAGGTAGGATCTATTGGTGAGGAAAAATGCCAATTGAGTTGAGGATACGATGGTGGAATCTTTAGAGGCTGAATTGAATTGATTCACGTGAGAATTGAATCCAATTTGAGGAAAATACCTTCAAAATTCGTAACCCCCCATGGACACCACCTTTGGACCACTTCCAAAGCTTCCAAGCCAAGCTAAGGGGCTGGAATTTTGGCTAAGGAAGCCAGCTTGCAAGGTGGGACCAAGCCAAAGAGGCAAAGGGATAGGAAGGATGCATAAGGGGCCTCAAAGCCTTATTGGTCTCCCCCTTCCTCTCTCCTCCTAACCGATCGACCCCTCCCTCCATTTGAGCTCCTTGAAGCTTCAACAATTCCAGAAAATTGACCAGCAGCCCCCCTTTGCCGTCGCAAGCATCCACCAAGAAGCCGAACCACCCCTTGCAACCGCTCGCTCGCCCGCACGCCACCCACGATCATCAAGCCTGTGGCATCCCAAAATTCATAATGACCTCTAGTTACATTAAAGTCTATGAATAGGTGATGGAAGTACCATCAAGTCATGGCCATTTAATCCATAATTTGCAATAAGATTTATGGCCCAGCTTTTAATGGATAATTATGTGAGAGGAAAGAAAATTCTATCATTGGCCATGTGCATGATAAATTGGAATTTATGGATTTGTGACTATAAGTTTAATGGCCTTATTATTTTTGCAAGTTAGGTATTTATTTAAGTAGAAAATGTTAATGGATGATCAAGGTTGGTGCTATAGGACAATTTGATAAAGAAGACTTTGTTCTTGATTGTGCACTTTATAGATTTGATTTGATGGATTAATGTCACAAAGTCTTTTGGCCATTTATTATGCAATTAGATATTTATTTAAATGAGGATTAAAATGTATTATTAAAAATTAACTTGGGCCATTTAAGTTTGGGCTTTAGGCCCAAGTGAGATGGGCCTAAAGTGGGCCATAGGCCCGGCCCATAGAGCCCATTGGGCTGTCGGCGCATGGAGGGGGAAAGAGGAGCCGCATGGCTTCCTCCAAGTGTCTTCAACAAAGGAGACACTTGTCTCCTTCTTAGGGACAAGTGTCCCCCATGCAAATGAGGATGCATGCAAGTATATAAGCCACCAAAAAGAAAGAGAGAGAGAGAGAGTGGCTGGTTTTGAGAGAGTGAGAGAGAGGGAGAGAGTTGCCGGGAGAGAGAGTGAGTTGCGAGAGAGAGGGAGGCCGAGGAGGAGGAGGAGCTCGCCCGTCGCCGCCCGCACGCCGTCCATCCGTCGCCGGTGTGCCGTCCGTGTGCCGCTGTCCGCTTGATCTTAGAGGCAATTTGGGATTGATTTCCACTCTTGCATGTGTGTCTTGCATGTGTGGTTGAATTCTTGGATGTTTAGAGGCTAGAAATCGAAGTACATGAGGTTTGTTCTTGGAGATGCTTGCTGTTTTCGCATGAACCACCTGACCCAGAATCTTGTGGAGGTTTGCATGCATGTTTCGAGTTGGATTTTGACTTTTATTTCTTCTTGAAAGTTGTAGCCAACATCTTAAAATACAACATAATAAAATTTGGGACAAAATGATGGAGATTTAAGGGGTCAAAACCTCATCCTACGAGGACACCAGATCTGGAACGATTTCACTGACCTTTCGCTGGATTTGTGGTTGCATGTTGATTTTTACTAAGAAGCTCTCTTCGACTTCTTCATGAAACTTGTAGAGAACATCTTGAAGTTTAACATACTCAAATTTTAAGTAAAATGAGAAAGTGTAGCCTAGTGAATCGACTTACTCTTGAAAACCGTAGATCTGGAGACGCGGTACTGGACACCCGAGACTTCACGGACCCATATGATGATTATACTCTGGAAATTTGACTTATATCCCTTAATTAAAGTTGTAGGGGACCTCTTGAAATAAAACATATCCAAATTTCAGAGGAAACGAAGAAGATTAAAGGGGTGGAAACTCAGTATTTCGGAGAAACGTACACTGGACGTTTCGGTGCTAGATCCAGAAGTTTCGTATGACTATAGAAAATAATATAAAACGAATTTGGCTTAGAAGTCTTCATGGAAAATATACTTTAGTGTCTTGGCGATAACCTGGTAAAATTTCATAATTTTCGGAGGTCGTTTGGATATTTTAATCAAATTATTTCGGAAACTGTGCATTCTGTTTCTATCCGAAAATTGCATGATGTTTTGTGTGAATTGTACTTTCTTGTGTGGAACTCTATTGGGCACGTGCTTTTCATGAAATTGCTATCTTATTGTCTTGTTTATCACATGTCTTAATTTCATGATTTTTGAGAAGCATATGGATATTTAATTTAAATATTTTCTAAAATGGCACATGCTGGAATTTTGTAAACTTTGAAAAGGCATGAAATATGGACCATTTTAAATGGTATGGACTCCATGAATGGCATTGTTATGAATGATTGTGTCTTGCCGTATTGTATGATGATGATTAGAGATGCATGGATGAATCAAAGGATGAAAGTGATCTTGTTTGCCATTATATTGTGCACCATGCTGAGTTGAGGCATGAATTGGTAAACATGAACGATGATAAATGAGGAAACTATTTGAGGCGGATGATAATACCCTGGGAGTATCAGGATGCCCGGGATGGGGGGTGCCGGATGGCCGGAATGTATAGAGATACATGGCCGGATGTCCTCGGGAATTTCGAGATGCCCGGAGAGTGGGGGAGCCGGAAGCCCTGGAGGTTTGTGCCCAGGGGGATGCCTCATGATGCTAGTTGGGATGCGAGATGCCCGGCCAGGGAGTGTAAATGCCGGATGTCCGGTTGTATCTTGGATACATGCTCGGAGGTTCCTCGTGATGCTAGTTGGGATACGAGATGCCCGGAATGTGGGGGGTCGGATGCCCGGTTGTATCTTGGATACATGCCCGGATGGTTCTCGCAATGCCAGGATTGGGCGCGAGTGATGAATGTGGGATGCAAACATTTGTCCCGGGAAAGAGAAATGTGGCGGTCCAAAATGAAATTGAAATCGAATTATGCATGATGATATGCATGGATGATGATATGTGCATGGATGCATGGTAATGATGATGGCACATGTGATATGATGATGATATGTGCATGGATGCATGGTAATGATGATGGTACATGTGACATGATGATGGTAAGTATATGACATGATGGTGATGACTATATGATGATGTATGTACACGAGGTATGATGACATGTGCATGATATCAAGGTAAATTGTGCATGGATGCTTTAATGTCATGTAATGCTATGATTGTGATGATTGTGGGGCATGATGCATTGAGTGGTTTATTGATCATTTACCTGCTGAGTGGCTGTACTCACCCCTTTTGAGGACCAACATTTCAGATTAGTAGATGGTTTGAGCGGTTGGATATGACCGCAAGGAGAAGGATAGCAAAGGAGGGAACTTTTGGACACCGACTCTGGTTGATGGACCTTAAGCATACGATTGTGGGAGGAGATGTCGGTCATCTTTTGAAGTATAGCCGAGTATAGAAGACTGCAGCATTTTGATGTATCGATGAATGATGTCCATCTAGTTTAAGTAAATAAAAGTATGCGGCTTTTACCTATAAATGTTTAGTTGGTGTGCATCGTTTTGAATATGGAAGGGAGTTGTTGGATGTGCTTCCGTATATAAATTGCGCAAGGGACCGATCTAAAAGATGTAAACCCCCAGGTTGTATGGACCCGCTGCAATTGAAATGGTATCAGAGTGACATGTGGTAAGCGAACTGTGGTGACCTAAATCGGATCGGGGGCCATCGAGGGGTGCCACAAAGCCTGGTCGCGTCTCCAGCCGTTCATTCCGCTGCTGCTCGCAACTGTTCAGAGTTGCAAGGCCGCCGTGCTTTGCCATTGTGGTTGCCAAAGCCGCCGTGTGTCACCCTTTTCACCCGTCCAAGCCATAGCAACTCATCCCTGCCCGTTTCAGCTTCAACCGGCCACCATCCATCCCTTCTCGACCCAAGACTAGCACCGAACAAAGACCAAAGCTAGTGGGTTTCCAGCTATTGTTTGGCCTGTTTTAGGTGGCCTTCCGGACCTCAAAAGGCACACCTGTTTCGTAGTTTGTCAATCCTCTCTGCATCCCCGTTGTTGTAATCCGAGCATATCGTTAATCAAGTGAGTTTAACTGACTAATCCCTGCTTAGTAAGTTAATGAGGTTTAAGGGTTGATTAGTTTAAGTTAAGTATGGATTAGGTGAATAGTTAGAATAGATTAGTAATTTAATTAACCGTTATTACATGTTAGGTGGTTAAAGTAATGCAATTAGAGCCTAGACAAGCTTTAGTATTTATTTAGAGTGGCTCGAAATTTTCCGGGCTCATCTCGGCTTTTAATTAGGCTTTTACGTCCTAAGTTGTGATTTTTGGTATTTATTAATTAATTTTCGTAATTATTTAAATAATTATTATTTTCTGGAAATTAGACCGAGATAGCCGATGACCGGAATTTTGTGCTGGTTGCAATGGTGTGATTTCTTTATTAAATTGACTACTTGTGCAAATTGAGTGTGATTTGTAATTTTGGGTATTTATCTCAAAATTTATTTAATTTCAGTAATTAATTAGAAAATCACCGAACGTCGGTTTACAATGCCAAAAATAGATTTGTGGACTGTTGAAATTAATGAGATTTTCAAGGGGAAAATATTGTACTTTGGCTAAGACCGACCATGTACCCACACATGATTATTTTTATCGGAAATGATAAGAATGGTGAAATGGTTAGATAATCAGGATGGTATACTATATTAGCCTGCGGGCTTAATATGTCAGCTTAGAGTGAGCAATGTACTGGTATACTATATCAGCTTGTAGGTCTCAATATGTCAGCTTAGTGCGAGCAGTATACCTTGGCAGCTTCTGGTGAGCATTATTAATATACTATATCAGCCTGTGGGCCTCGATATATCAGCTTAGTGCGAGCAGTATACTATTTATCAGCTCAGAGTGAGCTATACTATCTATTATCAGTTTAGAGTGAGCAATCCTAACTATGATCGGACTTTATAGATAATATTGATTAAGATGACCGGGGGATGGTCTTGATGTCATGGAATCGACTGAGTCGATCGATCGATGCTTCGATTTAATTGGTTGAATTGTTTGGATGGTTATTTGAATTATATTTACTTGCAAGAAGGAACTGAGACCAAGGTGTGCTTAGGCAGCCCATGGGGTGTATTTTCTTCCTAGTCGGGTCTTAAGGGGCGAACTTGTTGAAACGACATCTCACCCCGTTGTGGGATAACATTTTCAGGTCCCTAGATGGCAGCTCCTCCCGAGCGTTTTGGTCAACCAAAGAAGGTGACGGACCATAAGTATTTTATTCCGCTTCATGTTAGAAACCTGAGGAGATGGGTTTATGAGCTGGTAAGGTCTGTGGTTTGGGTTGATGAGGCCTTATCCCATAAGGTACCTCATCAATACAGAACATGGTACTGTCAGGAGCGGAATGGTCAGAGAGAGGGACCCATACCGGAGTCTAAGGTCCCAATGTCGGTGTTGAAGGTTGCCTCTAGGAAAGGCACGGCAGATCCTCTTGGTGGTTCGGTGGTGGATCTGAATTTGACGAACCCAGAGTCCCCAGTGTATTCTAAGGAAGGCTCGAATGACTAAAGACCTGTAGTCTGTACCCCCCTGTTTTGCAGACCTTGTCTTTATAGAATGGTATTGTGTATGACATGGCTTGATATATGTATATATAAGTGTGGTTTGGTTTTCAAAATTATGGCCCTACTTTTCTATCCCATCTTGTTGTTGTCTGGGGATTACTTATTCATTTCCGCATGTGCATTAAAATGAATGGGTCGGCGATACGTTCTAGGACGTCGCTATTTAATCGACCGCAAAGGGATGGGCAAGTGTTCGGAGGGTTGGGGCCTAACATTATGTACTAAATTTGCTTTTCAGCATTTATTTGTACATAATATCTCACATCAACATGCTAACTATAGTACTTGAGGTGATTGCTCGTGTGAGTGAGCCAATCATTTCTTCTTGACATACTTTCCAATAATATATGTGTGTTTATGCTAGTCTCATAGTAGATTCGTACTTATAGATAAAACATCAAGTCATTAATAAACAAACAAGTACAATACATATGTCCATATATACATAAACCAATGATCCTCTACAATAACACATATCACATTCTACGTAATTCTAGTGACATCGTATGGGTCAAGAATATATCTCTAGGAATAGCCTTCGTAAATGGATCAACAACCATTCTATTAATTGAAATGTATTGTAAGATCACTTCTTTTGACGCTATTATATCTCTGATAAAGTTGTTCTTTATGTCAATGTGCTTCGTCTTTCCATGATACTTGGAATCTTTCACATAGACAATGACTATTTGACTATTGTAATAAACTATCACCGGTCTTGGAACTTTAGTGATAGTGGCTAAATTTTCCAAGAAACATTTTAGCCATATTGCTTTTTGCACTGCGGTAGAGTGTGCAATAAATTCTGCCTCTATCGTAGACAAGGCCGTGTATGTCTGTTTTTTTTTATTCCAAGAAATTGCACCTCCATTGAGCAAGAACGCATATCTAGAAATCGATTTACGCTCATCTAGGTTTCCACCCCAATCAGCATCTGAATAGCCTAATAGGTGTAAATCATTCGCTTGGCAACAAAGATGATAGTCCATGGTGCCTTTAAATATCTCATGATCCTCTTCACTGCTTTCTAATGTTCTTGATCGGGATTTGATTGATATCGGCTTACCAATCCCACGGCATAATATATGTCGGATCGAGTACACATCATAGCATACACCAAACTGAAAGTGCAAGTAAGAACACCTAGAGGGGGTGAATAGGTGTTCAAAAGAAATCTTAGCAAATAAATGTGGAAAGAAATAAGTTGTGAGCAAAGTTTGAATAAGAATCAGAGACTAACAAACGAGCCACCAGACTTCTGATAGATGTTTAGAATCTGTTATGCGATGGATCAGACTTCTGAAATAACCTGTAAGTATGCAACAGACTTAAATATGAAGAGTTAAGAAATGAGAATTTTGCACACAAAATTTATAGTGGTTTGGTTTAGATTAACCTTACGTCCACTCTCCGATGCTAATAGCCTTCTAGCTAGATTTCACTATGCAATCAATAAGAGATTACAACTTTGAGTGCAAACACTTAGTGGTAGATCACACAATCTCACTAAGTCATTATTTTGGTATTTCTTTCACGATCACAAACGTTTAAGCTCACCAAAGACAATTGTATGATCGAAGTTTGCTCGGACTTTGGAATTATAAATTCTATGCTCCGTCTCTTTCTTATTCATCGGTCCTTGGTCTCCTTAAAAACTCTCCACTACCAAACTAGCCATTAGACAATATCTAGAGGATTGTCTTTCAATTTACCCATTGGACAAATCTATATCTAGAAGATTTGGTAGCCGTTGAGTGATAGAAATAGAATCCCAAATTGATTCCGATCGCCCATACAAATAGAATCTTGGTTTCCATAAGTAGAGGTTTTTCGTATAGAAAGTTCTTATCTTCAATGTCCAATTGTCAATCAATTAGATTGAGTCAATCAAATCTATTTTGATATAGAATCTAAACTAGATCACTAGCCGTTATATGTTTGGAGCTTATGTTACGTTCTATCAAGTTTTCTCATTCTGAACAAGCTTTGTTCTGAATCTATTACGTTATGAACTTGTGTCTCATTCTAGACCTTGTCACGTTCTGGACTTGTGTCTCGTTCTGTATATAAAATCTGAGAGTATTCTCTTTGAAGTCTGAGTGTCTTCTGTCTGAAATAGACTTTACAATATAGATGTAAGTCTGAACATATTCTTCTTCTGAACATATTTAGCCTTAAAGTCTAGACATAGTTTGAATAAGTTCAGCTTTAGCATAGAGTCTATTTTCTAATTCTTCCAAGTATAGACTTTGATAATATCATTTACACGTTCTATCATCTGCATAGCCTATTACTCAACCATTAAACACATTAGTAGCCTTTGATTTATTTTGTCATCTTCAAAACATCATAAGGGATTTCCCTAACAATCTTCTCATTTTTTATGATGACAAAACAATATCTAAATATGTAGATGTGTAATCATACTTTTAAATGCTTTTAAAGATAATAAATCAAGGCAATCTTAAGCACATAAAAAGTCTTTAAATATAAGTATTCAAAGAATGTAATTCAAATCAAAATATAGCAGAAGATAGAAAATAGGTTGAGCATAACAATATATAAAAAAATAATCACAACTCAATATTATGCAATAATATCAACCAATCAATACATATGCATATTTATATTCTCTCCTCGTTTTTGTCATAATAAAAAAGCGATAACAATAGAAATAATATCACGTAGAGAATATAAAACGATAACAAATATATCTTGCATGAAACATAATTTCCAAAAAATCAACTTTTACAAAGTAAATCGAATGTAAAAAATATGTAATATAGCCCATTTCGATCATATATATCAGCAAATATCCAATAAAAATCACTGATGTATTATAAAATTCACTTACCCTTTTTTTTATGATAATATCAATAAGAGATTTGTTGATGACAAAAAGTAATAAAAGATGCACTAACCGGATTTTGTAGAACTTAACAAGTTCTGTCACTTTTACCTTTTCCTTCCTTCCATAATAATCAAGATCACGATCGATTCAAAAAGATTTTTCCATAATTGATCAATGCTCCCCCTCAATTTGTTGCCTTTTTGAGGTGATCACAATTCTTTCCTTTTCTTTTGGATTCACTTTCTCCCCCCATCATCATGATAATATTTGCACGTTGAACATAATATATTTCCATTATTCCCTTCATAGCAACAACATCTGCAACAATCATTTGCTTTTTAAAATTCAAGGCAAAAATTTATTTTCTTCAATTAAGCTCTTCTCGAATTCAACCTGCATAAACTTAAGGAACTTTTTGCACAAATAAGCTGTAATGATATCCACATAATATATAATGCCCTTTCTTCAAATAAATAAATTGAATAGCATATATGAAATTATCAATTATTAAAATTCAGAACTACTTAACCTTTGTACCACACCTTAGGGATTTCCTCCATAATTTGCAAAAACTTTGCACAAGGAAGGGAATTTTTTAGCCTCCAAAAAATAGTACAGAATTTCCACAATTTTTGGATTGAGCTTTCCAAAATCCATATGAAGTATTATTTTTGCCATCTGCAAATTCTTGTATAACAGATAACAATCCTTGCAAAAATATCACATAATACCTTACTCCGATTTGCGGATCAACTTGCTAGATATAAGATATCTTCTAAGAATATAGCAAGAGTATCCATGAATATGCAATAATATCTTCCAAGATCAAAGGGATTTCCTTGAGCCTAAATCTAAAAAAATATATTATTGATGCATTTCGCAAAATGAAAGTAAATATTTCTATCACGTGCCGAATCTAGCAAAGAAAATGCATTGCCTTATATTTATGACAAAAGATAATTTGCAATATATAATTCATATATTATTCATAGGCAATCATATAAAATCTTCATAAAATTGAGTAGAAATTTGCAAGGCGGGATGATAAAAAGTATTCTCTTACCCAACGTATATGTTTGAAATATACCATAGATTAAAAAAAAAATTGATCATTGCCAATCTTCACATGAGATATTTTTCTGATTGCACCAAAATCTGCGTAGATTCGAAATCATTCTTCCTTTATAGAATTTCCTACAATCAACTCATTTCCTTTTTGGTATCCATCAATTTGGATCCTTCCATTTCGTTAGAACAAAATATAACATCTCCATAGATAATCAAATATTCTTTCTAAACTCATCACAACATGTTATTTAAAGAAAGAACATTATGCACAATAATATCTTGAAAAAAATTCTCACTTAGTCAAAGCACAATAAAATCAAAAAGAATATCTTGCATAATAAATTAATATTACTTAAAATAGGTTTTCACTTTGCAAAATATGACAAAATCTGAGAGTATAAAATTAGACAAAATAATCTAAATTATCTCTAAGAAAGATATCAAATCAATCACACATATTAAATCAAATCTCAACTCACGAATTACAAAAACAAATCACATGATTCTTTTTTCAATCAAACCAATCAAAGAATATGATCATTATCAAGGCACGAAGAGAATATAAATATAATGAGAATTTTTAAATTATGTACCCAAACCAATGTGAGAATTAAAAATTTATACATTCCTTACCAAATTCTCTTTCTTCTTTTCCTTCATTTTCCCACAAAAACAACTCATCTTTTCTTTGGTACCCATATTTTCTTGGGTCCATGAGAGTTAGTATAGTATGGTATTTTTACCCAATCTTTCTTAATAGGTCTCCAGACTTTAGGACATTCTTTCTAAAAGTGTTCTGAGTCTCCACAATTTGAACACTTTAGGGCATTTCGACCAACAGGTTTTGTAAAGATCATTTGAAAATGCTTTTTGTATGCAAGTCTAAGAGGTCTTTATCTAAGTCTCTCATTGACTTTGAGAAAATATATTAGAGAATCACTTTCCTTATTGAAGCCAAGTCCCAACTTGTTGTAGTAAGGTACTTGTATGGAAAGGATATGCTCTAATATTTTTGAACCATTTGAAAATTTTGTCGAAATATTTAAAAATTATTTCTTTAAAGAATCATTTTATTTGACAAGTAAATCTCCACTTTGTTTTGTTTGTAGAAAATCTTTTTGCAAAATTTCAAACTTTTCTTTTTGAGAAAGATCTTGTTGCGTAAGCTGTGAATTCTCATTTTTTTTAGTTCGGAGATCCTTTTAAGAGAAGATTTAAAATTTAAGCAAAATTCATTTATATACTTAATGATAACGCTAGTATAAACACCTAGAGGGGGTGAATAGGAGTTTAAGAAATTTTTACAAGACTTAACAACTTAACTCGATTTGCAACAGTAGATAAAAGATTATAAACTAATATATAAGACTGCAAATTAAGTAAAGAGATTAGGGAAAGAGAATTTAAACACAAGGTTTATAATGGTTTGGCTTAGACCAAGCCTATGTCCACTCTCCCGCACTGACAGCCCACTAGCTGGATTCCACTATGAATCAAAAGAGATTTTACAGTATCACGTCCTTGATTCCACAGTGTAGAGACTCTGCTACACTTCCTCAAGGTCTCACAAGAATTGATCTCTCTTTTGGGTACAATTTAAGCTCGATAAATTTGAAACAGCAAAGAACTAAGAGTTTCAGCCTTTGAAAATTTTCTTTCACGCACACACTCGAATAACTTGAGCATCCTTCTTATATACTTCTCCATGCCATCATAACTGTTGGCACCTTCCAAAGGAGTTCTTCCAATCTACTCATTGGACAAAATCAATTAGAAAGATCTTGAGTTATTTAAGGAATGTGATAATAGCCCACCAATCTTGCTCACCCATACAATCAAGATCTAGGTTTCCATAAGTAGAACCTTCCAAGTACACTTCATCAATCAACGGATCTAAATTGCTCGAATTAACTTCAATACGAATAATAGATCCCGAGGTGCTATCTCCAGCCGTGAGATCTTCTTCGTCCGCACAAATCAAATCCTTAAAGATATGCTTGCATTTGGATAAGTCCTCTTCAACGGATAATACTTTCATTCGTCGGTCTGGAAGCTATCAATGAGAGTAGACTTTAAATCTTGAGTCTAGAGGTTTTCAAACTTTGATGATAAAATCTGCAAGTCTTTAGACTAGACTAATGGAAACGTTTTGTCATCTTCATAACAGATAAGAAGTTTTCTCCAATAATCTCCCCCTTTTTTATGGTGACAAAATTTTCCCGCAGATTTGGACACTTTGCCCTGCAAAACAATACTTAAGCAAACCAAGATTTCTTCTAAAAGATAATTAGAGATTAGGATAAGATAGTAGCGATCTGCATCCAAAGAAAACATGTTAGTCCTATAAAAGCAACTATCTTTATCAAAATAAATTAAGTTACTAGCAAGCATCGTCAGACCAAACCAATTCATGTCATAACCACACCGAACAGAAGATAAAGTCCAAAACAGTCCAAAAACAAAAAGTCAAGTCATCAAATCAAATATGTATAAAACTTCTCCCCCTTTTTGTCAATAGCAAAAAGTGGAGAACAAATGAAAAGTAGTTGGTCGAAATCATGGGTGTTTGGGAAGGCGAACAAGCTTGAATTCTCCCATAGAATGCACTGTCTCTTCTCAAGTCTTTCAAAATTCTGCTTCAATGACTGAAAGTCTTCACCCCGCACAGTAGACTGAACTTGAATTTTCAGGGCGTTCAACTGATCATGCAAAGACACTGAAGTGGCCTTAAAAGCATTCTTGAGATCTTGCATCTCATATCCCATAGCATATTGCTGTTTTCTGACGTCCAATAGAATTTCCAACAATCTCGAAAAGTCTGCTATTTGAGTTGTCGCTTAACTAGGACTAGCTGAGTCAATTCCAGGGATTTTGAGAATGGATGGAACTTCAGCAGATTGATCACCACGACTATCTTCTGGGTAATGCGAGGCATATACATCCTCTGGGTCTACTGCAGAACGGCTTGCATCACTAGCAAATAAAGGTAAAGAAATACCTTTTGGTCCAACAGCTCCCCCTGTTTTGTTGCCTTCAGGTGGAGTAGGTAAGTTTTCTTCTTGTTCAACTTCAGCTTCAAAGTGATGAATGTCAACAGTTCCTGCCATCTCAGAATCGCTTGATAGGGAGACAGCCAAAGTTGGCTCGAAAGAGTCTCCTTGACCTTGATCTTGTTCTCCTTCTCTCTCTCCCTCTTCTTCTTCTTCTTCCTCTTCTCTTCTTTCTTCCTCTGTCCTCCTTTGTTCGTCATCTTCCTTCTGTGTCTCTTCCCTCTCTTTTTCTCCTTCTTTTGGCTCTTCTCTTGTCTCATTAAAGCTAACAAAACTCTTTAAGTTTCTCAAGACTGAAAGAGTCATTTCATCTTCATCTTCCTCATCTTGCAAGATGAGGGTTCTTTTCTTCTTTGTTGGAGCAACCATGGGCTCCTTGCCTTTTCTCTTTGCTGCAACAGAGTCTTGTTTTGCTTTGACGGGAGACTTCTCCTTCACACATTCCAACACCTTGTTCAACTTTTTCAAGCACATTTTTGTGACCATTTTGAAACCAATCACCATGGGAGAAATGGTTGTCAAATATAATGGTGCAGAGATGTGAATTTTAAAGTGTCTGAAAAAAATGCATGATAAGAGCAAAATAAGGGAGTTGTCCCTTGTCTTTCATCACAGATCGATACATATGGAACAAAATAGTGTGAGGCAGAGAGAATTTAAATCCACCATTGATGGCACACATCAATTTCGCTTCAGACCGAGAGACATCGGTCTTGGATGTCGATTTGGGACGAATGCAGTTGATCACAATATTGTGTAGCAAGATGTTAAAGGCACTCATTCTTGTATAAGAAATCTTGCCTTCAACATCCCTATCTTTCACCAACGACAGAGTAGCATGAGTAATAGACACACTAATTGGTTGGAAACTCGTTCTTTCCACCCCAATTATGTTAGCCAATATGTTTGTATTCGCCAAGAATTCCTTGTCCTTCACAGTGAAGATAAAGCTGTTTCATCCAAGAAAGATAAGTTCGAGTAAAAATATGCGGTGAGTTCTGGATAGGCAGTAGTGGATTTAGAACAGAACTGTTCTAATTGCAATAGAGCAAACTTTTCCCGCAGATTGACCTTTATCGAATCAAAGAAATCAAAGTGAACTCTCCTAGGGTTCATAACCCCTCTCTTCATAAGATCCGAATAAACCCTTTTGTGACTCTTCAATCTAAACAGATTAGAACCATCAGCAATATTTACAGCCACTCCCGTTCTAGGCTGAAAATGAGTAAACATCATTTCATCGTCATCCAAAACTTGTGGTTGATTTGTAGTACCATAGAATGGGTCACTCGGAAAATTCTCAAAAGTCCTTTCAGCCGTCCCTTTCTCTATAACTCCTAATCTTTCAAACATAGGAGAACATGGTTTCATTCTTGTAACCTCTATTTCTTAAGAATTCATCGATTAAAGACATCGGCGTTCCTCCTTGCTTCAGATTAGAGTAAAGTTTAAAAGCACCCTTGGGAGTTAGCGTTCTTACAAGTTCAGCCTCCTCAATAACTTTGTCGTCTGGTTAAGTTGGTGGAGGAGATTGAGGTTGCTAAGAAGGTTGTTGCTGACTTGGACGTAATGGTGGAGAAGAATCTTCTTCCTTGGTTAAGTCAAAATGCGTAGGACCCTCGGGTGTCACACCCCGAACCTCGAGCGCGCCAACATCCCACCATGGTCATGCAAATGTGACATTCCCAGGTAGTATCGCCGATCCCATTAATTTATTATTGCGCAAGCGGAACGTATTATAAAACCCCTGACAATGAAATACGGGATAGAAAAGCAGGAAGCAAAACCACAACATAACACTTTCATGATTCAACAGAATTACAAATAGAGATCTACGGCCAAAAGTTTACAAAAGACCGGCTCTCAAAAAGGAACTATCCTACGACCTACAAGTCGGACACGCTCTCCAATCCTTATGACTTCACCTCTGCAACTCCTCAAGGCCAACCAAAGCTATCTGGCCGCTCCGTCTACCAGGGACCTAAAATTTTAATCCCACAACCAGGATGGGACATTGTCTCAGCAAGTTCAACCTCCTAAACCCCTATTAGAAAGAAAATACACCCCGGGTGGCCTAGCCACATCACACAGAAGACTTACCTCGCCTCAGTTCCTTCCTGCAGGTTAGCACAATTCAAATCACTCAATCATAGATAGTAATAGGAACTTAAACAACCAGAACGCATTCACTTTCATATAACCAACAACCTCGGGGGTCCTGATTATAAGACTAAATTGTTATGGCACGTCCCATTCCATGCCACACAATTCCGTCCCATAATCCGACACATCAACAACACTCAACATGCATTCCAATTGTTATTCACTGCCACACAAGGGCATAGCCTACTCGCAGTTCGGCTATCTACTAGCATATAGCCAGGCATCGCCTCCCCACCTTGGAGCGCGGCTTCGTCAGTACGTCAACGGCGTTCCCGAAGGAGCATGGGCCCAGAATTAACTGCGACCCGCAACCACTGCATGGGCATCCCATATAGGGGCAAGTTCGGCTCAACAGCCCATGACAATCTCCTCTTAATTATCACACAATAATTCATATTCGGCTCGAGACACTTTGCATTTCACTCAATGCTTCCACTTAAAATAGTGATCCTGGCCACTTTTCTTCGTATTAAAAATAGTCCAGAAATTAACCACGTGTGTGGGGGCACGTTAATTTCGATCCAGAAAATCAATATCTCACTTTTTCAAACCCCACTATTTAATATAATATTGAAAATCCAATTTTTGCATTAAAACCCGACACTTGGGTTTTTATGAATAAAATCCCTATTTATCACAATCAACACTCAATTTACCACATCCATTCATCAAATTCAAATTCTAAATACACAGCAACGATCAGCACAAAATTTGAGAAAATAAGGTCACGAAATAATTTTCGGAATTTATTAAATAATTAAATTTATTCCGAAAATTAATTAAATAATAATATTCATATTTTTCACGATCCACACTCAATTTATGATATCCAATCATCAATTTCAAAATCTGACTACACAGTAGCGATCAGCACGAAATTCTGAGAATTTAGGGTCCCGACAAAATTTTGGAATTTCATAAATAATTAAATTTATTCCGAAAATAATTAAATAATAATATTTTAATAATTTCGAATAATAATATATTATTAAATTATTTAATAATTTCGAAATATTTAAATAAATCAAAAGTAAATTCCTTTATGTCACATCAAAGCTTATATTAATATAACCACTCACTTAGCCTTAAATTAAACACACTTTAAGTTAATTAAGCACATTAATATAATCTACACTTAAATAAATTAAACCAACCACCTAATAACACTTAACATAAACTAAGCACACCTAAAGCATAATTAACCCTCTAATCAAGGTTTAGTGAGCTAAACTCACTGGATTAGCAAACCGAGCGAACCAAAACGACGAGGACGACGCGAGGATCGACTTTCCTCAAGGCGGGCCGAGCATCCGGGCTCGGGACGGTAACTAACGGCGACAAATGGCGGTGATGGAGGCTCCGGCGACGACGAGCAGCTGCTGGCGAGGAGGGACGACGACGCCGGAGGCTCAACGGACGGAGGCGG
Organism: Eucalyptus virginea; assembly: GCA_014182375.1. Taxonomy (NCBI): domain Eukaryota; kingdom Viridiplantae; phylum Streptophyta; class Magnoliopsida; order Myrtales; family Myrtaceae; genus Eucalyptus; species Eucalyptus virginea. The sequence continues at coordinate 36,136,806 of CM024519.1, read as the reverse complement.
GGCAGCTCGCACGCAAGACAGTGCGCGGTCGTGTGCGGACGAGCGGCGACAACGAGCTCCGGCGGCGAACGGCAAGCGGCGGCGATTGAGCAGGCGAAGGGGGCGTCGGCCAAGCTCAACCGGTCGGTTTTCTCCACTCTCTCTCCTCTTTTCAAAATCCAACCAAGTCCCTTGATTCAAGGAAGAAGATGAAGTGAAAGCCCACATTTTCAAGAGTCAATCTCCACCCTCCACTTGTCAAGATCCTAGCCACTCTTGCCCCCACACCATGACATCACCAAGTGATGTCATACTCCACTAACTCAATCCTCTACAACCTCTTCCAATAGGTTCAATTTCATTTTCCGCCGGGGTCCAATTCTTGTACATCCAATTTCTTCAATTCCCATCAATTCTCTTCCAATTGAGTCCAAATTAAAGTTCATAATTTAATCCAATGTTCCTAATAAAATTTGTGACACACTAGGACTTCCAATTTCAGAACTCAATCTCAATTTCACGGTTAATTTCACTTTGGCACGATACTAGCGCGGCCCAACCTACCGGGTAGCCTTTAGAAATTTTCATGCATTTGACCTGTGGTTGATCATCTCAAGCCACAATGTACATCTTTGAAACATTGGTGACTTTCGGTTGTCGGGGTAATCTCAAGATTTCAAATACGAACACAGAGTACCCAATCGATAGAAAAGTTGGTCCAGTGCCGATCGACAAGAATTGTGTAATCTGGTGGAATCACCCACACCTGATCACATGCCTCTGTCGAGTCGACCTATCTCCAATCTCTAATCGATTTTTAATTGTGCCGTAATGACCCTTGCAGATTAAATCGGTCGAAAGATCGCTTCCTGGTCAAATTCTCAAGTCTAACGCATTATAATTTCTTAACGGCTTCACCTGATAGACTAGTTTTCACATGAGTGCCCGACTCAAGGAAAAGAACTATATGCGTGCCAACGAAATGTCCGTCTCAATTTATTGAAAATAGAATTGGAAAATCGGGATGTCACATCGGGCATATGTCTTGGTCCCCTGCTTGCAATCCTTGAAGACTTTATTGAAGACATTATCGCTTCAAGGGAGGAATTCACCAACTTGCTCGAAAAGGGTGAAAACTTTTGGACAGATCGAGAGTGAAAGCAAATAGGAATTTTGTAATCTAGGGTTTCAGTGTAAAAGAAAAGAAGACGAGTCTCGGCAGTATATAAAGTAAGTGAAGCGAGATAAACGAAACGTCGTAAAAGGAAAATAAAAATACCTTTTCAAAAACAAATAACTTCCCTTTTTTGAAAATAACTGTCTTTTCAATTTTGATAACTGCCTTTTTGAAAAAAGAGAAACTTGGAAAGATAATTTCAATCAATTAGTAATTAATAGGTAACCGTACTTTTCAAGTTTAAAATATTGAAAAAGGAGCAACATACAGTCGTAACTCTTGCTCTTCTGAGTCTGAATACCTTCAGACTTTACTTTTGAGTCTTGAGCACGTCCAGACTTTACTGGATAAGAGATGTGATGTTTAGTCTGATGCGAATAGACTCAAATAGGCTTTTCTCCAAAGGCTTTGTAAATATGTCTGTCAGTTGATTCTTTGAGTCAATGAATTGAATCATGACTTCTCCACTTTGAACATAATCTTTAATAAAATGATGTCGAATCTCTATATGCTTTGCTCTTGAATGAAGAATTGGATTCTTTGTGAGGTTAATTGCGTTGGTATTGTCACATTTGATCTCAGTGCAAGAGTCTTTGATTCTAAAGTCTCTCAGTTGTTGTTTTATCCATAAGATTTGAGAACAGCAACTTCCAAGAGACACATATTCTGCTTCTGCTGTTGAAAGAGCTACAGTGCTTTGCTTCCTTGAGAACCAAGATACTAACCTGTTTCCCAGCACTTGGCATGTACCAGATGTACTCTTTCCATTAACTCTGAAACCTGCTAAGTCTGCGTCTGAATATCCAAGGAGGGTAAAGTCTCCTTCTTTGGGATACCATAAACCTAAATTTGAAGTAGTTGGAATGTATTTGATAATGCGTTTTGCAACGCTTAGATGAGACTCTTTTGGATCAGATTGAAATCTAGCACAAATGCAAACACTAAACAAAATGTCAAGTCTAGAAGTAGTAAGATAAAGAAGTGATCCCATAATACTCTTGTACAGTTTCTGGTCAACTTTCTTTCCTCCATCATCTTTATCCAGCTTCGAAGAACTAGACATTGGTATCTCGGTCTTTTTGCAATTCTCTAAACCGAACTTTTTAACTTTCGCATATTTTTCTTGGTGAATGAAGATTCATTCCTTCAATTGTTTTACTTGTAATCCGAGAAAGAAGGATAGTTCACCCATTATACTCATCTCAAATTCATCCTGCATAGACTTAGAAAATTTCTTGCATAGGTTTTCATTAGGCGATTCAAATATAATATCATCAACATAAATTTGAACAAGCAGAATGTTTTTACCTTCCCTTTTAATAAACAGGGTAGTATCCACTTTTCCTTTGATAAAACAATTTTGCATTAAAAATTTACTTAACCTGTCGTACCAAGCTCGAGGTGCTTATTTTAAACCATAGAGAGCCTTTTTCAATCTGAATATTGAATATGGTCTCTTTGAATCTTCAAATCTAAGAGGTTGTTTCACATAGACTTCTTCTTGGATAAATCCATTTAGCAATGCACTCTTGACGTCCATTTGGAATAACCTGAAATTTTTATAACAGGCAAAAGCAAGTAATAATCTAATTGCTTCTAACCTAGCTACTGGAGCGTAAGTTTCATCATAGTCTATCCCTTCTTCTTACGTATATCCTTTGGCCACGAGTCTGGCTTTGTTCCCAATCACTTTTCCTTTTTCATCCAACTTGTTCCTGAAGACCCATTTAGCTCCAATAATGGATTTACTTTTTGGTTTAGGATTTAATTCCCATACATCATTAATGATAAACTATCTGAGTTCTTCTTGCATTGCTTCAATCTAGCTTTTGTTAGCTAAAACTTCTTCTACGCTTTTGGGTTCTATTTCAGAAATAAGTGCCACGGAACTAGACTCTTCTTGCCTTTTGGATCTGGTGTGAATTCCTTCATCAATATCACCAATGATGAGTTCTTTGGGATGACTAGATTTGTGCTTCCAATTACTTGATGGTCTGGCAGGAAGCTGTTCTTCTACTTTAGTTGAATCTTCAACTTCCTTTTACTAATCTTCAGAGGTCTAAGCTGCTTTAGGGGAGGTAGACTTTGTAGAGTTTGGAGCAGGTTCGGATTCTTCAGAATGAGTATTAATCAGTTGATTCTGCAAAGATCTTAGAATTTGATATTTGTAGATTCTTCCACAGACTGAGTCTTTTTATTAAATATTCTATAGGCTTTGCTGGTGGTTGAATATTCAAGGAAGATTCCTTCATCTGATTTCTCTTCAAACTTACTAGTTCGATCATTTACATTTTTCAAAACAAAATATTTGCAACCAAATACATGAAAGTATGAAACAATTGGCTTCTTTCCTTTAAATAACTCATAAGGAGTTTTCTCCAGAATATGCCTTAAAAAGACTCTATTAATAATATAACATGCCGTAGAAATTGCTTCAGCCTAAAAATGAGAGGAAATACTGCTTTTTATTAGAAGAGTTCTTGCCATTTCCTACAAAGATCTATTCTTTCTTTCCACAACTCCATTCTGTCCTGGAGTGTATGGAGAAGAAAACACATGCTGAAAACCAGATTCATCACAAAATTTTGCAAAGTCTTGATTTTCAAACTCACCTCCATGGTCTGTCCGTATGCTTGAAATAACACATCCTTTCTCGTTCTGAATTTTCTTAGCAAACTTTGAAAAGTAAGAAAAGGCTTCAGACTTACTTGCTAGAAAGTAAACCTAAGTAAATTGTGAGTAGTCATCAATGATTACTAGACAGTATCTCTTTCCACCTATGCTTCTTGTTCTGATTGGCCCAAAGAGATCCACATGCAAAAGCTGCAAGACATGATTAGTGGAAACCCAATTTAATGGTTTAAAAAGAACTTCTAACATGTTTTCTCAATACACATAGTGTGGATAAGTTAGATTTTTTAAAACTTCAGGTTGGGCAGTCCTCGAACGAGATTCTTAGAAGAGATCTTGACAATCTGCTTCATATTGACATGGCTAAGCTTTCGATGCCAAAGATTTACTTCATCTTGAATTGAAATTAGACATTGAGACTTCTCTGGTTTTATATCCAGAAGATAGATATTCCCATGTTTCCGTCTAGTAAAAGATTGTGAAAGATCTTTACTAGTTCCCGAACATATTCCTTCTTGAAAATTGATCTTGAATCTAGTATCGCACAATTGGCTGATACTAAGCAAGTTGTAATTGAGTCATTCCACTAAGGAAACGTTGTTGATTGTGAGACTTCCAATTTTTACTGTTCCACATCCAACAATTTTTCCTTTGATGTTTCTACCAAAAGAGACTTTTCCACCATTAACTTGCATAAGCTTTATAAAATAGCTTGAATCTCCAGTCATATGCCTTGAACAACCACTATCCAAATACCATTTAACATTTCTCTTGATAGTGACCTGCAATTAAAAAAGAAACTCAAGCTTTCTTTGATACCCACATTTTCTTGAGTCTAGATGAGTTAGTGCAATAAGCAGTCTTTGCCCATTCCTTCTTAACAGGTCTCCAAGCCATAGGACATTCTTTCTCAAAGTGTTCTGAGCTGTTGTACTTAGAACATTTGAGAGCACTTCGCCCAACGAGTTTTACAAAGATTTTATGAAAATGATTTTTGTAAACAATTTTTGTAGGCCTTTATTTAATTCTTTCTTTTACTTTTGGAAAGTCAATTAGAGGAATAGTTTCAGAAATCATTCCTAAGCCTGATTTGTTAAAATAGGGTCTTTGTACCGAAAGAATCATTTCCAATTTCTTAGATCCTATTGAAAACCTTTTTGAAATATTTGAAATGTCATTTTTCAAAAATGTATTTTCTTTTGAGAGAGAGTCAAAACTTTTATCTAAATTTTCAAACTTTTCTTTCCATAAAATTTCCTGTTACTTCTGTGTAGAATTCTCCCTTTATAGCTCGGAGATCCTCTTGAGAGAGGTTTTGAGACTAAGACACAATTCATCAATGTACTTTGAGACTTTAGTAGGGATTTTTAAATTACTTACCTCGATTTCACTATCTGAGTCTGAGTCTGTATCTATTTCGGAGTCTGAGTTTGATTTTGATTTTGATTTTGCCATTCGACAAATATTGGCATAATCTTCGTCACTTTCTTCATATTCAGTATCACTCCATGTCTCTGCTTTGAGAGCCTTCTTGTATTTCTCAGTTTTTCCTTTCTTTTTCTTCAACAAGAGACAGTTGGGTCTGATGTGTCCATTTTTCTTGCATTCAAAACAGATCACATCTTTATTGGATTCATCATCCTCAGTTGATTTGTTTTGAGACTTTTGAGTGCTTTGCTTCTTCCAGTTGAATCTTTTACCCTTTTTGTTTAGTTTCCTGAACCTTTTTATCGTAAGGGCTAACTCATCATCATCCATGTCATCTTCAAAGTTTGTAAAATCAGAATCATCGTTAGATCTCAAAGCAATTGATTTCTTACCTTTGGGATCTTCTTCTTGATTGATTTGCTCCACTTCATAGGACTAAAGCGTGCCAACCAATTCGTCTACAGAAAGTGGCATGATCTTTTGTGTTTCCCTTATCGATGTCTTTATGTGATTCCAGTCTTTGGAAAGTCCCCGCAGCAACTTGTTAACTTTCATTGGTACTGAGATTGGTTGACCCTGATACTCTAAACCATTCACAATTTCTGATAATGCTAGTATAAACACCTAAGGGGGGTGAATAGGAGTTTAAGAAATTTTTACAAGACTTAACAACTTAACTCAACAAATTTGAAACAGCAAAGAACTAAGAGTTTCAGACTTTGGGATTTTTCTTTCACGCACACACTCAAATAACTTGAGCGTCCTCCTTATATACTCCCCCATGCCATCATAACCATTGGCACCTTCCAAAGGAGTTCTTCCAATATACCCGTTGGACAGAATCAATTAGGAAGATCTCGAGTTATTTAAGGAATGTGATGATAGCCCACCAATCATGCTCGCTCATACAATCAGGATCTAGGTTTCCAAGTATACTTCGCCATTCAACGGATCGAAATTGCTCGAATTAACTTCAATACGAATAATAGATCTCGAGGTGCTATCTCCAGCCGTGAGATCTTCTTCATCCACACGAATCAAATCCTTAAAGATATACCTGCATCTGGATAAGTCTTTTTCAATGGATAATACTTTCCTTCGTCGGTCTAAAAGCTGTCAATGAGAGCAGACTTTAAATCTGCAAGTCTTTAGACTAGACTGATGGAAACGTTTTATCAACTTCAAAACAGATAATGAAGTTTTCTTCAACACTTAAGAACTTTAGTGGTAATTTTTGAATGACTTACCTTGATTTCCTTGTCGGATTCTGAGTCTGTGTCTGAGTCAGACTCTAATTCTGAGTCTGATTCTGATTCCGAATTTGAGTCTGAGTCTAAATGTGTCATCAAGCATATATTTCCTTGCTCATCATCTTCTTTCGTTGTTCTTTTCTGCCCATTATGCTTGTATTGTCTTCTCCACTAAATTTCCTTCATTTTCTACTTAGCTTTTTGAATTTCTTAATCATAAAAGCAAGTTCTTCGTCGTCCATGTCATTTTCTAAGTCTATATCATCAGAATCAGCGTTAGATTTTAAGGCGGTGGACTTCTTACCTTTGGGATCTTCATCGTTGATTTGTTCCACTTCGTAGGATTGAAGAGTGCCAATCAATTCATCAACGGAGAGTGGCATAATCCTCTGAGAGTCTCGGATTGAGGTCTTAACATAGTTCCAATCTTTTAAAAGACCTCGCAAAAGTTTGTTGACCTTCATTGGGGCATAAATTAGCTGACCTTGATATGCTAAACCATTTACAATTTCTATAAAACGACTGAACATATCTCCAATCGACTCTCCTGGCTTCATCTTGAAGGATTCATATTGGCCAAGCAGGAAGTTTACTTTTGTCTCTTTTACACGATCAGTCCCTTCATAAGTAACATGAAGTCTATCCCAGACTTCCTTAGCTATTTCACATGAAGAAATTTAGTTATATTCAGCAGGAGACAAGGCGCAATATAAAGAATAAATGGCTTTTGCATCAAAAGCTTCTCTTTTAGATATCTCCGTCCGAGACATAGGAGTAGTGGGTTTTGTTTCTTTGTCTTTGCCATTCTTATTTGATGTAGACGTAGCAGTGGGATTAATTCCTTTTTGCACAACATCCCATTACAAGGGATCTCTAGATCTTAGGAATACCTTCATTTTGTTTTTCCAAACGTTGTATTCATTTCCATCGAAATATGGTGGCTTGGTGTTACCTTGCCCTTCCATAAGTCCTAGTGCCAAGATACTAGCCATAGAAGATCTTTAGCTCAAAAGTAAAGACACGTTAATAAAACGGGTACTTAGCTCTGATACCAATTGAAAGTGCTAGTAATAACACCTAGAGGGAGGTGAATAGGTGTTCAAAAGAAATATTGGCAAATAAATGCGGAAAGAAATAAGTTGCGAGCAAAGTCTGAATAAGGATTAGAGTTTGACAAACGATTTGTCAGACTTCTGGTAGATGTTCAGAATCTATTATGTGATGGAACAGACTTCTGAAATAACCTGTAAGTATGTAACAAACTTAAATATGAAGAGTTAAGGAAAGAAAATATTGTACACGAAATTTATAGTGGTTCGGCTTAAATTAAGCCTACTCCACTCTCCCACGCTAACAACCTTCTGTTTGGATTCCACTATGCAATCAACAAGAGATAACAACTTTGAGTGCAAACACTTAGTGGTAGATCACATTATCTCACTAAGTCACTCTTTTGGTATTTCTCTCACAATAACAAACGTTTAAGCTCACCAAAGACAAGTGTATAATCAAAGTTCGCTCGGACTTTGAAATTATAAATTCTACGCTCCGTCTCTTTCTTGCTCATTGGTCCTTGGTCTCCTTAAATACTCCTCCACTTCCAAACTAGCCGTTGGACAGTATCTAGAGGATCGTCTTCCAATTTACCCATTGGACAGATCTGTATCTAGAAGATTTGGTAGTCGTTTAGTGATGGAAGTAGAATCCCAAATTGATTCTAATTGCCCATACAAACAGAATATTGGTTTCCATAAGTAGAGCTTCTTCGTATAGAAAATTTTTGTCTTCAATATTCAATTGTCAATCAATTAGATTGAGTCAATCAAACCTATCTTGATGAAGAATCCAAACCAGATCACTAGTCGTTATATGTGGGGGGCTTGTGTTACATTCTGTCAAGTTGTCTCGTTCTGTATCTTGTCATGTTTTGGACTTGTGTCTCGTTCTATATGTAATGTCTGTGAGTATTCTATTTGGAGTATGAGTGTCTTCCATCTGAAATAGACTTTAAAATCTAGATGTAACTATGAACATATTCTGCTTCCGAACATATTTAGCCTTAAGGTCTGGACACAGTCTGAATAAGTTCAGTTTCAGCATAGAGTTTATCTTTTGATTCTTCCAAGTATAGACTTTGATAATATCCTTTACACGTTCTATTATTTGCATAGTCTATTACTCAACCATTAAACACGTTAGTAGCATTTTATTTATTTTGTCATCTTCAAAACATCATAAAGGATTTCCCTAACACAAACTTCCGACCGCACTTGCGTAACGAATAGTTTTCATTACTTTATTTTCTTTTGGAGTCATAGGACACATCTTAGTACTTAGACATTCACCTTACATGACAGGGGTATCAATGGGATTACAGTGATGCATATTGAAACGTTCAAGAATCTTCATTGTATAAGACTCTTGTGATAAAGTAAGGAGTTTCCTTAATCGATCTCTTTCGATCTTAACTCCTAATATATAAGCAGCTTCTCACATGTCCTTCATTTCAAAATTAAAGGACAACCATTCTTTTATAGTGATAACCAAAACCTTATCATTTCTATTTAATAAAATATCTTCTACATAAAGTGATAAGATCACAAATTTATCTTCGAACCGCTTGACATATACATAGTGATCTTCTTCGATCATCATGAAACCAAAAGTTGTTATGGCTCGATGAAAATAAAGATACCATTGTCTAAATGATTGCTTAAGGCCATATTTTGAGCGATGAAGCTTGCAAACTTTATGCTCTTAACCTTTAGCTATGAAACCTATTGGCTGCTTCATATAGATTTCCTCATCTAGTTCTCCATTAAGAAATGTTGTCTTTATATCTATTTAATGTAATTCAAGGTCCAAATGTGCAACGATGGCTAGAATAAGACGTATTAAAGCAAACCTTACAACTGCTGAAAATGTTTCCTCATAATCTATACCCTCTTGTTAAGTATAACCTTTTGCCACAAGATGAGCCTTATACTTTTCAATGGATCCATCCGCCCTTCGCTTAATTTTGAAAACCCATTTGTTTCCAATAGCCTTGCGATTGGGTGGTAGATCAACCAAGTCCCATACGTGATTTGCCCTCATTGACTCCATCTCATCTTCCAAACCTTTCTCCATTCTTCCTTATTAGAGGATGAGAGAGCCTCTTGAACAATCTTAGGCTCAGCATCGTCTTTATGAGCAATCATAAATGCTTCTCCTACAATTTCAAAATGACGACGATGGATACTTTTACGATTACTTTTACATAACTAAATTTCTCTTGAATTCAGTTCGCCAGGTGATACAGTACTCCCACTAGATCTTGCATGTTGAGGTAAATCTTCATTTCCTTCTATAACATTAGTGGTTGTGTTATTAGGATCTTCCATCTCATATAATTGGAAGTCCTTATCAATCTCACATCTACTAGGAAAATCGTTCTCAAAGAACGTGACATCTCGTGACTCCATTTCGGTCATACTTCCATAAGCTTGTTCACCTATGAACACGTATCCTTTGGAGTGTTCATAATATCTTATAAAGATATATTTCTTCCATTTAAGACCTAATTTGTCATATTTATGGGAAGAGTCATGAACATAAGCTGCACACCCCATGGACGTAAATTACTTAATTCTAGTTTCCTACCAGTCCACAATTCATAAGGGGTGGAAGTGACTAATTTTGAGGGCACTTAATTAAGTACATAAGTAGCAGTCAATAACGCATCTCCCCAATAGGAGATAGGTAAATTTGTTTGCGCCATCATAGACTTAACCATTTCTAATAGGGTTATATTTCTTCTCTCAACTACCCCATTTTGTTGTGGAGTACTATGAATAGTTAATTGTCGTACAATTCCCTTTTCATCACAAAGAGCCTTGAATTGCTCAAATAGATATTCACGTCCGCAATTGGTTCTCAATACCTTTATTGTTTTGTTCAACTTATTCTTTACTATCTCTATATATCGTCTAAAGCAGTCTAATGCCTTTGACTTATGGGAGATTAAAAAAACATAACCGAAACACGTGAAGTCATCTATGAAAGTGATGAAATATAAGACTTTATGCCTCGCCCTCACGTTCAAAGGACCACAAATCTCAAAATGTATGAGTTGCAATTGAAATTCAACTCTAGATCCTTTACCGAATGGTTTTCTAGTTGCTTTTCTCGCTAGATAATGTTCACATATGGGTAGATCAACATTAGTAAGTCACCTTAAAAGGCATTCTCTAGCTAATCTTTGCATTTTTTGTAACCCAATGTGACCTAATCTAGCATGCAAAGTACTTGCATCAATCTCAACATTACTAGAAGATGCAATTATAAAAAAAAAAAAATCAACCATCGACATTAACATTGTAATAATCATAGTCAATGTCTAACACCATAAAACCATTCAATACATGACTTGAACCATAATAAATTGTTCTAAACAAAATGTCAACACAATCACCATGAAAATTCAATACATAACATAGGCTAAGAAGAACAGCTACGGAGACTAAGTTTTGTCGAATATCAGGAGCATAGAGAACATCATGTAGGAATAGGCTTCAACCACCATGTAAAATTAATTTACATGTGCCAATACCCTTCACTTCAATTCTTGAGTTATTCCCAACATATATCCATCTTCTTTTAGGCTGAATCCAACTATACTCCACAAATGCTTCTTGGTCTCTAGCTATGGGTCCGTTTGGAATCAGCTTTGGAAGGAGCTTTGGCCATCAAAAGCCCCTTGGGCCAAAATAAAGTGTTTGGGAAAAAACTTTCCAAGTATCTTCAAGGCAAAGCCAACATTTTGAAGGCCAAAAGCCCAAGGCTGCCTTGGGGGTGCCTTGAGCTTTTCGGCATTCTCGGCATGTTGGGGGCTCATTAAAGAAAAAAATTATTTTGCCTTTTTTGCCCTCATCAAATTTATTAAATTCCAAGTTTGACCCTTTTGAAAACCCTAGATTATTATTGTCGCCGCTTGCCTCTTCGGTGTCGCTTCTCTTGCGTTCATTCTCTCTTCACTTCTCAGGGACTAAACGGAATAGAGAGGTTCGAGTGCGAGAGAGAGCGTGGCGGAGAGAGTGAGACTCGAGAGCGAGAAGGAGTTCTCTAGCGGATCGGCCTTGCCCGGACCCTCTCCGACGACCTCTGGCCGACGCCCTCGAGCACACGATCTTTCGCTCCCCAAATCTCCGCGCCGCCGGTGAGTTTCTTTACTTGTTTCAAACCTCTCTTGCCCAAGGATCCCGACTCAAAGACACCAAAAGGTGGCAGACCGTAGCCCGATTTCTCACGAGCTGGCCCGCTTGCCGCTGTCTCTGAGTCGGGTAGGGAACTCCGCGATTAGATGGTCGTTTTCTTGAATCCCTGTTAATCCGCGCTGTTTTGATCCAAGCAAAGCCGAGACTCGATCTCCTTAAGCACATACACTTGCTGGGTTTAAGCTGTCTCGCCGCCCGCCGCCTCCTCCTCCCGTAAGTCCCGATCGGTTCCAAGCAAAGCTTTTGACTTCATTCGCCGTTGTGAAGTTGTGATTTGCATTTTCTCACGTGTTCCGTCTGTGCTGCCGTTAGATAACGAGAAGAACGAAGCGGATGTTCAATCGGACTTGAGGGATTTGAGCATAGCTCCGGTCAGGAAGGATCGTAGCCTCTCGATTTCACCTCTCTCCAAGGTATTTTCGATCTCTCCATGGCTTGTTTTACCATTCGTGTCAGGGTTGCGTGAGTAGAGAGAGAACATGTTCTGCAGGTTGTGTTTTGCAGGTTTTTTTTTGCTCTTCTTGCATCGCAACCTTTTTCCATGTTTGATTATGATTTTCGTTGTTCCGTAAATAAGCTGCGTAGTGCTATTTCTGTTTGGGGAATTTGATGGTGGGGATCTATTGGATTAGAGAGTTGAAAATCATGAAAGCTGTCAAAGAGATTGGATTGCAGGCATAATGTTTTGTTAGCCTACATCGTGGATAGTTTTTAGTGTTTCGGAAATAGAAATGATTGTTTCATCTTCACTTGCCAAATGGAGCTGTGAGTTTTTGCCGGCCCTCTTCTTTGTCCTGTATCAGTCTATACCGGTTTATCTATTGAGTTCCTTAAAATGTCATTGTTTGGCCCGACCACATTGTGACCATATTTTGCAAAATCTTGGATGGGTGTTGGACGGCAATGATGCCTGGATATGGTAGCTGATGATGGAAGTTGCGCCTTTTCTGGTTGTGATTATTAAGCGCATCGTGATTTCATGAATGGTACTTTCGATGTTGTGCTTGATTGAGGATATTACTGCTCAAGTAATACAAAGTTTTTAATTGAGATGGAAGAGTGTAAGGTACTAGAAGTAGATTAGGCAACCTGTGTATGCTTGGCTTTTATCATTCCTCGAATTGGATTGCATCCTCATCCAGGTTTTATTGTTCATGTCATGAGCATGGCTAATATCCAATAGAAAACGCCCTCGTTGTCCTGTTTGTTGAAGTGCTCAAGGTCTGGTCTTTTGGTTCTCGTGTTGGTCAATTAAGCTTTTGGTCAAATATCAGAATTTCGTTCTGAGTAGTTAAAGTCGATCTTGAAGATGACAAGTGGAGTTCCACTTTCTATATCTAATTGCTAGGGTTCCATAAATATATACTTCCTTTAACATATTTGGAAAAAGACGAGAATGAACTCCCTTAAGGTGGCTCAGAAAATTGGGACTTTTAAGCAACAATGTAGGATGACCTAGTAAACTAATGACGTCAAGTAAAGACATTGTTAAAGCAAAAAATGCCAACAACACATTCTGTTATGACCTATGATATGAAAAAATACATATATCACTAACTAGAACTTTGTACAAGGGGTGATCGGCATCAAGTTAGATAAATTCCAGACCTGAAACCTATCTTATTATAACTAGTACCCAATTTTTGGAACTTAGAACCCATCTAATTTGCCCCAGAACCGATCCTGAAACCTATCATGTTTCTCCCGTCCGATTCCAAACCCGAGCACCTATTTTTCTCTTGTTCCTTTTTTCTGTTTCATTTTTTTAGCTAAATGATAGTCCAAAGTAAAAGATGAACAATGGAAATCCCTTATAGTTCAAAAGCAACAATCCATAAGATGGCCTTGTAAGTATTAACGGTAAAAAGTTCAAAACACTACATAAGACAAATTATAAAACTTCATTCTTCATACCACAAGATTATTGCTCCAAATTCTAACCACCCGAAAACATAACAAACAATATGGTTAACCACTTAATGATAGTTTAAGTAAGGGCGAGTTGAGAATGAAGGAGAGTTGTGAGGCTTGAACAAGCAACAGTGAGCCACAAGCAAGCAAGGAGGGCGAGTTGAGAGAGAGAGAGAGAGAGAGAGAGTTATTTGTTAAATAGTTTCTAGGTTTTAATTGTTCAAGTTATATGAGAATAAATAGTATTTTGTAATTTATTGTATTTAAGTGACCTACTTCTACATAAAATTCAGGTGGTTCCCATTCCCACATTGCTGAATTTTCCACTTCTCTCGGTGTTTATTATTCTAAATTAAATCATTTTTCAGCTTAGAAATTTCACTTCAAACAATACATTGATTAATTCGTGAGCTTTGCTGAGGTTGACTCTTGTGATTTGTTTATATTCTTTCTTCTTCAGTTCTCTTTTGGCTCAGAATCCAAGTGCTCAACTCTCTTTTCGTTCACAACCGAAGCACATGCTCACCTCTCTTCGCTCAAAAGGTGTCGATTGTCTTCTTTCACTTCTATTTCTTATATTTCTATTCTTTTGCCCCACGTACATATCCAGCTTGGTGTGCTCTTTCATGGGTTCATATGAAATGCATTTTTAATTTATTTGTAGTGTCCCTTGCTTTGTGTTCATAGTTAACATCATCTCTTTTCGTTTTTCAAATATGTTTGTATTCATTTTATTGAAAGATGGCAAGTTCATCAAAGGAAAAAGCGTATTGGAGCCCTGAAGATATAGAAACTTTTTGTCGATTATGAGTTGAACAAATTGAAAAAGGCAATCGTCCTGCGAGCAACAAAAGGGATGGATGGACGGATATAATTAACAAGTTTGAGGAGCTGAGGGGAAAAAAGTACGATAAAAATAAAATGAAAAGTAAGTGGGATAATTTAAAGGAAGAATGGAAAAAATGGAAGCAATTGGTTCAAAAGGAAACGGGACTAGGATGGGATCCAAGGAAGAAAACCATTGATGCAAGTGACGAATGGTGGGAGAAAAAAATTCAGGTGTTTATCTAATCTTTTATTACTTTTTGTAAGTTTGTCTTTTATAATATAACTCATAAAAATATTTTATTATAACAGGCCAATCCTAAGCTTAGAGCCTTTCGAACGAAAGGCATACATCCAGATATTGAAGCTTTGTTGGATCAAATGTTCCAGTAAGGATTTGCCACTTTGGAAGTATTACCGGAATCCTGCACAAGGTTTATGCAATAATGAGAATGTTGAGACCACTCAAGCTGATATTGGTGATTGTGCAGGATCTACTGATGATACTTTAGAGGGTGATGTAGGTGAAGCAAATGCTCAACCAAGTCAAAGTAAGAGCCAAAAAAGAACGGTAGAAAGTTCGATGAAGCAAGCTCGAGGAAAGAGAGGAAAGAAATTGAGCGGACCTTATAAGTTAGCATCACAAATCGACAGACTTTGTTCAGCTGTTGAAAGTAGGAGCAATGCAACATCTGTTGCAAGGGAGTTTGATCCTTACAAAGAAATTGTGCAAACATTGAAAGCCATACCTGAGATTAAGCAAGACAGAAAGCTGTTTTTTTTTTTGCACTCTCTCATTTTGCTGAAAAGAAAGACAATAGGTAGATTTTTATGAACTTGGATGAAGATGAAGAGAAAGTTGAGTGGCTGAAGTATAAGTTGGAAGAGTATAATAGTCGCCACTAGGATGCTACTAACTTCTTTGAGCTCTTTCATATTAATCTACGTTGTAATGTGAGATTTATTTTTAGTTTCTAATTTGCACTACTTGTGAACTCTTTTTGATTATGTTTTAATGTGAGACATATGTTTTCAGTTTATGTTATTTCGATTTGGTGGAATTTGAATATATATTATGAGAAATAATTGTTCCATTGATGGATGATTATTCATAACTTTTATTACTGTTTTGTTACTTTAAACAGATATGGACGATTCTCCTGAAAGAGAAATCAATGAAAACGAGGACGAGGAATTCAATCAACTTGTGGAAATTACTCAAGCTGCAATCGCTTATCAAGCAATATACAGTCACAAAAAACCTTGTAGAACATCATCGTATACAGGATCTGCATGGTTAGAAGAGTTGATGGGTGAAGATGCTCATCCGATAAGGTGTTATCAAATGTTTAGAATGGATAAGATTGTATTTAATAATCTAATGCATGATTTAGTAACACGCTATGGTCTTGAAGGAACTAGGAATGTTGATGTTAGAGAAATGCTTGGAATATTTCTTCATATTTTAGGACATGGCATAGGTAACAAGTTAACACAAGAGCGTTTTCAACGCTCTGGAGAAACTATAAGCAGGTACTTTGGCTTAGTATTAGGCAAAATATGTGAAATGGGAAAAGATTTGATCCAACCAGCTGATTGGCAATTCAGGGATGTTCCTAAGAAGATAAAAAATAATCGAAGATTTTATCCATATTTTAAGGTATGTTTTGATTATTAAATAGGAAGAAAGAATTAAATGTAAATTTTGATTATATAATAATATTTGCGTTTTTGTTTTAGGATTGTATTGGAGCTATTGATGGCACTCATATCCCAGCGGTGATACCTGTAAAAGATCAGATTCGTTTTATTGGTCGAAAAGGTACATCGACTCAAAATGTCTTAGCGGTGTGTAATTTTAATATGGAATTCACTTATGTTTGGGCTGGTTGGGAGGGCCAAGCCCATGATACTCGTATTTTCTATGAAGCTTCAAGGAGACATGATATGCAATTTCCTCATCCTCCTCCAGGTTTGTTAATTAATGGTTTTTGTACATTGATATGTATAAATATGGTATATGTTGATCAAATTTATATTATATTTATGCAGGTAAATATTATTTAGTAGATGCTGGATATCCAAATTCGACAGGATATTTGGGACCATACAAAGAAGTTAGATATCATTTGCCAGAATTTCAACAAGGTCCCGCCCCTACAGGCTATCGAGAGGTATTCAATCGTGCTCATTCGTCTCTGCGATCGGAAATTGAGCGAGCTTTTGGTGTATTGAAGAAGAAGTGGAAGATCCTCAAGTATATGCCGAGTTTCCCCTTTGAAAAGCAAGTACAAATTGTTATAGCAGCAATGACGTTGCATAATTATATACGACGAAACGCCATCAATGATAGACACTTTGCAAGAGCAGATTTGGATCCCAATTATGGATATTCAGTTGACCTTCATAATACAAATGAGGGGGCCGGTACTTCAAATGACAATTTATTTTCTGACATGGCGTATATACGCGATCAAATAGCAATGAGTTTAGTAAATACATGAGGATGTTTGTAATTTTTAATGAAAACCTATTTATTTCTTTGATGCATATGTAATGGTGTTTATTACAATGAAATGACTATTTCTTTTTGTTAATATATCTCTTTTATATATACATCTTAGTGCAAATATATATATATATATATATAGAACATCATTGAATTTGTTAATATATGTCTTTTATATATACATCTCGGTGTAAAAATATAATAAAAAATAGTCATTGAATTTGTTAATATATCTCTTTTATATATACATCTCAATGCAAAAATATAATAAAAAATAGTCATTGAATTTATTAATATATATCTTATATATATCTCAGTGCAAAAATATATATAAAAAAATTCATTGCATTTGTTAATATATCTCTTTTATACATATATATATATATATCTTAGTACAAAAATATAAATAAAAAAAACTCATTATTTTTGTTGTTCAATTTTTAAAAATAAAAAATAAAAACTTAAATTAGTCATGCTAAAGGACTTTCCCAAATATGTGTTTACCAAACAGCATTTTCCCAAAGTTGCTTCTCAAGGTGCTTTTCAACTATAGTTTACCAAACAGTTTTTGCATTTCACCAAAACCCTTTAGACCAAAGGTCTTTGCATTTCCTTAAAGGCTTTTCCCAAAAGCTTTCCCAAACGTACCCTATGTGGTCTGTTGCTCCTGAGTCTATAGTCCACATTGGATGAAATTCAGCAAGCATTACAGTGTTAGAAGCAAAAGCATTATTTAAAATAATGGAGTAATAGGGTACCTCTTTCGACTCAGTGCATTCACGAGCAAAATGACCCATTTTGCAACAATTGTAGCACTTCATTTTGGCCTTGTTCTTCTTCACACCACGCTTCTTGCGTCGGAAGGTCTTAGCCCTCTTAGGTGCTTGATCAGTTTTCTTCCCTTTGTTGTTGAATTGATGATTCCTTTTGCGCTTTAAGCTCGAAGCTTGCGCGAACTTGATTTAGCAACATAAGTACGGGTAGAGGATCTCGCAGCCTCTAAGCGCTCATCCTCTGATTCCAAATGACGTGTTATATCATCAAAAGTGACAATATTCTCATTATGTGTCATGTTGATCTTCATATACTCCCAATTATTAGAAAGAGACCTTATAACAGCCTGAACTTGCCGTTCATCAGTAAGGGAGTGACCTACCGACTTCAGCTCACGAATCATGTTTGATATCTCCCGAAGATATTGCCTCATTGTTACATTTAGGCTCGTTCGGTATGTGTCAAATTTGATGGTAAGTCTCCTCAACTTAGTGGCAAATGTACCCCCAAATTTATCTTTCAAGGCAACCCATATTGCTTAAGCTTTATTATAACTTTCAAACTCACATATGAGATCATCTTGTATACAACTTAACAACGTGATGCGAGTAATATTATTTTTCTTCTTCCAAGCTCGATAAGCTTCTAGTGATGTGTCTGCTTAAGACCTAATGTCTTATCATTAGATTATGGAATGAGGACAACATAAGCTACATTGTATAGTCCTCTGATGGTTTTGCATATCACTTTTGCCTGACTGCAGCCTACCCAGGATCTCATAATTGTACATGTATAAACATGGAAAAATTACAAGGAAGCTTGTTTTCATTGAAAAGTGCTGACGAAAAAGCTTTCAGTCAATGTCAAAATAGACAAAGGACATGAATGGCCCTTTGTTGATTCTTAGACAAAAACACAACTGACTAGAAAATTAAAAATAGATATACTATAGACAATGGTGTCCCACCATGTAAAAGATGTTGACATCTAAGTATCATCGATATGTCAAACTTGCATCCTATAGAAAAATTATTTGGAGAATCAAGATCTCTAATGGGCTATAGGGCTTGATGCTTAAACCAAAAATAGTCAAATGCTGCATTCATTCATCCTATTTAGATCTATAAGTTAGGTTCAATCAATTTCATTAGTATTTAGGTGTCATTTCATGGATAAGTCAAAATTTATATTTTTGAATGATTTTTAGTTCAATCTAAGAAAGCCAACCCTTATTGAAAAATGAAAATATGATAACAATGCATATGGGTGTTTTCACCGTTCCATCATTGCATATAGATTGAGGAGTTTAAATATCAGATTTCATGCACAAGTCAAACGTTGACTTTTTTTATAAAACCCCGAAATTTGACCTTTGACAAAAACATCATCATTTGCAGGCCAGTTTAAAGGACAAGAAATGATTTTCAGATGTATTTGACGGATTTGGTGCAGAATGTTTTGATTAACTAGAAAATTTGTGAAATTGGAGATCTTGGTTAGACTAATAAAAGGTAAATGGACTTAATAAAAAGAGGCGTGAAAGTATGAGGAGGAAAAGTATATTTTTTTCTTATTGCTTGATCCAAATAGATTAAATGATTGAGTACGTTCGGGTGATTTCAAGAAGTTCATTGAGTAACTAAGTTTATCTATTGAGTATGATGAGCATGTCAACGATTTTGTGAGCAATACCATAAGAAGGCATATAGATTATCACATATTACAAATGTATGCATGTGCGACTTATATAAATAGGATAAAAAGGAAAAGATATCGTGGAATAGTTTCAAAATCACATTCTTTTACAAACTACATAAATTTATTGCAGGATTGAGGGCATATAGTTTTCAACATAAATTGATTACAAAGAAGAATGCGAGCACGCCATTCAAATGAGAAATGTTAAATGTGTGCTGAAACACTACTTTGCAGAGTTTTGTTTTTTACCGATTGGATATGTTCACCTCTAGTGTCATATAATTTTGTGGGATTAATTTCACATATTCTAAAAGTTTAAACTAATAGATAAAGGCGCGGAATAACAATTAAATATTATAATGCTCTACTCCATCTTTAGGTTAGACTTTTACCTAATACTAATGTCACGCCACGAACCCCGGGCACGCACATATCCCTCGATGATCAATTAAAATGCGACATTCCCAGGACGCGTCGCTAATGTGACATCTTGATTTTCATATTCTAATTTCGATTAGATAAGTCGGGCCCTTCAGGTGACTATAGTGCTTTTCTCTGAGATAGCCTCTCACGAGATAACTAGCCTATCAGGTGAAGCCATTAAGGAATATAAACGTAATAGACTTGAGAATTCGATTAGGAATTGACTACTCGATCGTGTTAGTCTACAAGGGTCATTACGGCACAGTCGAAAATCTATCAGAGACCGGAGATAGGTTGATTCAACTGAGATAGGTGATCAGAGTGTGGGTGATTCCACCAGATTGCAAAATTCTCGTCGATAAGCAATAGACCGATTTTTCTATTATTTTGGTACCCTGTGTCCGTATTTGAAACCTCGAGATTTTCACGATCACCGAGAGTCGCCAATGGGTCGAAGAGATACGTGTGGCTTGAAGAAAATCGACCATGGGTCAATTGCACAAAAAATTCCTAAAAGTTACCTGGTAGGTTATGTCACGCTAAAATCGTGTCCGATTGAAATTAACCGTGAATTTGAACCCGATTTCAGAAATTGAAAGTTTTGTCATACCACGATTTATTTTAGGAACATCAACTCATCTTTCGAGGAATTTTCGGCAAATTCGGGGTTTTTACAGAAAATCGATTTTGACGATTTGGAAAACGAATGGAAATTCAGATTGGCCAAATTGAAGAGATTTTTGGCCTCCTGTGTGAGCTACTTGGGGAAAGGAAATGGTGTGGGCTTTTTCTTCAACAAAATTGGACATCAATCGGAGAGATTTGTTAAGAAATCGGATTCCGGGGAAAAGAAAATAGAATTCGGAATTGAGGGAAATTTGTAGGCTTGAGGGACTCTCTTATTTGGGTCTTCAATTGGACTTCAAATTATGCAAGTTGGTGTTGAAATTGGCCTTGGGTGACCAATTGATTTTGTTAGTTAAGGATAAGGTTGAATAAACACCCTTGTGATCAAAGAATTGTTTTTAATTTTTCTCTTCCTTTCCCCCTCATTGGATCCCTCCCCCATTTCGTACGTTTCTCTCTATTCCCCTCTCTCTTTCTCTCACGCGTCCCCCCTTAGCCGACAATCCTCTGCAAGTTTGGTCTCCTTTTGCCTTTCTTTCTTTGACTTTTTTTTATTCATTCTTATCCTCTCTCTCTCTC
The DNA here is from genome assembly GCA_014182375.1 of Eucalyptus virginea. NCBI lineage: Eukaryota > Viridiplantae > Streptophyta > Magnoliopsida > Myrtales > Myrtaceae > Eucalyptus > Eucalyptus virginea. The sequence goes on along the minus strand of CM024519.1, from coordinate 36,115,740 downwards.
TCTCTCTCGTACATCCCCTCCCCCTTTTGGCCAACACCCCCGCCTCTCCCTTATCCCTCTCTTCTCTCTTTCCTTCCGTGTGCAACTCCCCTGACCCTTTTGCTTTTCTGTTTTTCCCTTTTATTCTTCAGTTCGGTCGAAGACTGCAACTTCCTCCATTTCTCTCCCTTGTTGCTTGCTGCCAACCGTCCAAACCCCACTGATCCATCCTCTTTCATTCGCAAGACCGCCCGCCCAACTCCACTGAAAGTTTATCCCATAACTGTTCGAAGTAGCTTCTCTCTTGCTGCCTTCGCGTTCGTGTCTCAGCCTCACGTCTTCTCCACATCCGTGACATCCCCACCTGCGGATTCGTTCAGCTCCGGCACCCCTTTCGCAACTCAGCCCATGCACGTCTAGTCATGTCCTCCTCTCTCGAAGCCGCAACCAACAAGACCCGCGATGCAGAAGTAGAAACTCAGCCCAACTGCAGGCTTTATGGCCAATTTCGGCCTGGTCCAGGCCCCTGTTGGTGTTGCCACTTTGGAGTTTATCGGCCGTCGTCGCGTCGCCGTTGTCGTGGTTCAATTGGATCGCAAATCCAGTGAGTTTACTCACTAATCCCTGCTTAGTAAGTTAATGACATTTAAGAGTTAATTAGTTTAGACTAAGTATAGATTAGGTAGATAGTTATAATAGATTAGTGATTTAATTAATCCTTATTTAATGTTAGGTAGTTAGAGTAGTGTAATTAGAACCTAGATAAGTTCTAGTATTTATCTAGAGTGCTTTGGAAATTTTTTGGGCATGTCTCGGATTTTAATTAGGCTTTTCCGGCCTAAGTTGTATTTTTGGGTATTTAATAATTAATTTTCTAAATTACTTAATTAATTATTATTTTCCGGACATTAAACTGAGATAGCCGGTGACTGGAATTTTATACTGATCGCAATGGTGTGATTTGTTTACTTAATTGAATGTTAATGTGTGATGATTGAGTGTGGTTTGTAATTTTGGGAATTTATCCCAAAATTTTATAATTTCAGTATTGAATTACAAAATTGCCGGGTGTCGGTTTACAGCGCCAAAAATTTTTTTATCAGCTATATAAATGGTGGGAATTTTGAAAGTAAAGACATTATATTTTTTGCCAAGACTGACCGTGTACCCACACACGATTATTTTTATCGGATATGGTAAAAGTGGTACAATGGTTGGTTGAGTAGAATGGTATACTGTATCAACCTACGAGCTCGATACATCAGCTTAGACTGAGCAGTATACCCTAAGTATTGCATAGCTTTGGTGAGCAATTAAGTATCGCACAGCTTTAGTGAGCAATTATATCGCATAGCTTTGGTGAGCATTGGTCGTATACTATATCTGCCTGAGGGCTTCGATATATCAACTTAGAGTGAGCAGTATACGTGGTTGTCAACTTTTGGCGAGCATTTCTATCTATCTTCAGCTTAAGGTGAGCAGTCCTTGATGTAATCAGACTGGATAGATAGTATTGACTAGATTCACTGAGAAATAGTCTTAATGACATGGAATCGACTAGTTTGATTGATCAATGGTTTGATCTGAATTGATGCGTTGGTGTGCTGAAGTGATTCAATGAATTTATAAATTGTACTGACTTGTAGGAAGGAATCGAGGCAAAGGTAAGTCCTCTGGCTTGTGTTTGTGCTTAGGCAACCCTTGGGGTGTATTTTCTTCCTAGTCAGTTCTTAGGGGATGAACTTGCTAAGATGTCGTCTCACCCCGTTGTGGGATAACATTTTCAGGTCTCTAGAGTGAAGTATCCTAGAGTTTGAGACGGAAGAGTCAGGAGCATGAATGGCTCAGAAGTCCTTTTCGAAGATAGACTTCCTATACTTAAACCCTAGAGTTGACCTCTATTTGTAAACCAGATTGTGGTTTTTAATAAGGTGTTGATTTGATAATTGTGGCCTTACTTTTCTATCACATTTTGTTGTTGTATGGGGATTAATATTCACTTCCGCATGTGCATTAAAATGAATAGGTCAACGATGCGTCCTAGGACGTCGCTATTTAATCGACCAAGGAGGGATGGGCACGTGCTCGGGGGATTGGGGTGTGACATCCCCATTTAGTGGTATCAGAGCATATTTGTTTTTGGAGTGATAAGGTGCGATGAGTCATGGGATAGTTAGTAGGAATAACTTTTATTTCATGCCGGTGCATGTCTGTGATAGCTGATTGGTAACTTGTTTGATGTGGGTCTCTCAAATTCTAATCTATTATTGGAATTAGAAAATAGGTTTCTATAAAGATCCTGTAGCGTGAGTGATCAGGAGCTGATGACTCATAGTAAAAGGACAGTAGCCTCTGTGACTCGGGGTAGAACGCTGACAAAGATCGGTGCCTAAAGTGGTTGTAACAGAGTGCCGGCTCAGGCCAACGTGAGTGTAAGAGTATTGCCGTAGGCCAGTACTAGTGTAGCAGCACCGAGTGATCCTAGGTTCAATGGGATCATTCAGGCACTAGTGTTCCTTGGGAACTTGTTGAGCCAGTAAGCTTAGGACTGAGCTGCCACTGTTGCCACTATCGCTGTTGCCAACGCCGTAATCGTTGTTGTTGCCGCACCTGCCGAGGTCCAACTTGGAATTGTGATCGGGGAGTAAGCTACTGCATCTAGGTCAAGGTTTAGATCCAGTAGAGATGGAAATCGGTTTGGAAAGGAGCCTATGACTGGAGAAAAGTATTATATTCCGCCAAATAGGAAAGGTGGGATAGACAAGTCAGCACCGAATCAGAATGGAGCATGTCATTCCTATGGGAGACGACATGGGTTGACCTCGTGTTTTCCTAGGACAAGAATTTGTATGGGTGTCACCAGTACGGCCACCTGGTCAAGGATTGTCCACACAGGTCGATGGGATCTCAGCTACCGTCACCGTCAATGGAACAAATCAAAGGGAATGCGCCATCGAATGCATAGTGGGGTATTTGGGACAAGCCCTAGGTGCAAGTAAGGGTGCATGTTGTTATCCAATGGGAGATAGAGGATTCACCAGACAGGTGTCGAGTTTGTGGAAGGAAGCATGGGTCAATCTAATGTCCTGGTATAACTAGAGTTTGCTATGAATGTGGCCGGCACGACCATCAGGTGAGGGACTATTAGTGTGAGTCCAAGGGAGCACAGACACCGCTACCACAGACAGGACGCCACTAGGATGGCGAAAGGGACGGGAATGGAACTAACTATGCACCGATCAGAGGAAGAATGTTTTTGGGATAATTCTATCAGAGTAGCGTAGCAGAGTTTTGGTTAAGTTCGTGAAACTTCGGTTTGTTGTATTAAAGCTGTAGAAAGAAGAATAATTGATTATAGTTGTTCTTGACTGGTTGGCTGATGTGTAACTTTGACGTCATGTGTAAAAAGGTTTGACTCAAAGAACATCTTGTGGTAATGAATCATTGTCGTGGGGTAACCTAGATTAACCCATTAACATGTGGGAGTGTCGAGTTTATTAGGAGTCAAGAAGGACCCTTGATTTCCTTAATCTTGTTGCTTGAAAGCAACCCGTTTGTTAGATAAGGGTTGCAAAGGTTACTTGACAATTGTTATAGATAAGACAGGTTGAAGAACTGAAGATTGAGGACATCGCAGTAGTTCAAGAATTTTTGGATGTGTTTTCATAGAAATTGTCCGACCTGTCGTCAAATAAAGAAATAGAATTCACAATTGAGCTAGCACTTGGGACAGAGTCAATTTCTAAGGCTCCTTACCGGATGTAGTTGTCTAAGTTGGAAGAACTGATAGTGCAAATGCGAGAATTACTGGTTAAGGGATTTATACATACTAGTGCATCACCTTGGGCAGCACTGGTTTCGTTTGTGAAAATGAAAGATTGTCTATAGCATTTATGCATTGACTATCGTCAACTCAATCAAATGACGACCAAGAACAAGTGTTCATTGCTAAAGATCGACGAATTGTGTGATCAGTTACAAAGAGTGTCGCTACTTTCAAAGGTCGACTTGAGGATTAGGAAGGAGGATATACTGAAGTCAGTGTTTAGTACTTGAGACGACCATTATGGGAGTACTGTAATGCCATTCGAATTGCCGAACGCCCCAGCTATTGTCATGGACTTGACAAGTGTTTAGAGAATATCCAGATCAATTCGTGATCGTGTCTATCAATGATATTCTAGTGTATTCGAGGAGTGCTAAGGAGCACGAAAGACATATGAGAATGGTACTTCAGAACTGAGAATACATGGACAATGTGCTAAGATAAGCGAGTGCGAGTTTTAGGTTGACTCGTGTTGCGTTCCGAGGTCATGTGATTTCAGGTGAAGAAATCTCCGTGGACTCGACCAAGATCAAAGCAATTATCAGTGGACCAAGACCAACAACAGTATCAGAGATCAGAAGCCGTTTGGGTTGGATAGGGTACTATAGAAGGTTCATGGAAGGATTTTCAGCATTAGTGTCATCGTTGACTTGACTCCTAAAGAAAGAAGAAAAGTGTGTGTGGATAGACAAGTGCGAGCGTAGTTTTCAAGAGCTTAAGTAAAAGCGGACTACCGCACCTGTGCTAACCATTTCGTATGGTTTTGAAGGATACGAGATTTATAATGATGCGTCGTTTAGAGGACTAGGTTGCGTTCTAATGCAACATGGTAGGATTGTTGCATACGCGTCCGGTCAGTTGAGACCTCGTGAGCTAATTTACCTAACGCATGACTTAGAACTCGTAACAATAATTTTCGCTCTAAAGATTTGAGGGCATTATCTATGTGGAGGAAGATTACAGATCTTCACTAACCATCAAAGTCTCAAGTATCTATTATCTCAAAAGGAGTTGAATATGAGACAGCGTTATGGATTAGAACCTCGGAAGGATTATGATTGTGATATTTTAAGATCACCTTGGAAAGACAAACTAGGTCCCCGATGCTTTGAATCAAAAGTCTTCAGTTGAACAAGTGAAGGTTAAAGAATGGGTTTCACTCAAGAGCTCAAGATTCGATTTTCAAATTTGAGGTAGGCCACCTTTCAAATCCTATGGCCACCCTCAGAATTGAGCCGAAAGTGCATATCAGAATCAAGACACTTTAGTGGACAGACCCAGAGATTCAAAAGATCCTGCAAGAGACACCAATAAGAGAAAATATGACTTTCAGATTTCTGAAGGCGAAACGCTGAAGTTCTGAGGATGATTATGTGTACCTGACGATGTAGCACTCGGGGAAGAGATCTTGTCAGAAGCTCATCGTAGCAATTACAGCATTCATCATGGTAGTACGAAGATGTATCAGAAATTGGGTCAACACTACTGATGGTCTAGTATAAAGGCAGACATCGCCAAGTTTGTCATCAACTATCTGACGTGTCAGCAAATGAAGGCGTAGTACTGTGAGTCGGGAGGACCTTTGCAACCTCTCGAAATTCCGAAATGGAAATGAGAGCACATCACAATGAATTTTGTGACAAGCTTATCAAGGAACCAGAGGGGTAATGATTCTATTTGGGGTAGTGGTTGATAGACGGACGAAGTCGGCTCACTTTATCGCCGTATGAAAGGACCTTGATTTGAATAGGCATGTAGAAGTGTATGTGCGTCAGATAGTTCGTCTGCATGGAGTGCCAGTGACGAATTTATATCAGATCTAGACCCGAGGTTCCTAGTCTCGGCAAAACTTTCAAATGGTTCCTTTTGAAGTATTGTATGGCAGAGTGTGCAGGGCGCTAGTGTGTTGGGATGAAGTCAGGGAAAGAAATATCACAGGCCTAGAGTCAGTTCGGCAGTCAATGATTGCAGTTGTCGTGATCAGAGACAGATTAAAAATCGCTCAAAGCCGTTAGAATGGTTATGCATATAAGCGTCGAAGGCCAGAATTCCAAGTTAGTGATTGCATCTTTCTGAAGGTGTCACCAATGAGGAATAGTTTGCGGTTTGGCAAGTAAAGAAAGCTGAGACCGAGGTACATAGGTCCCTTTGAGATTCTGGAAAGAGCTGGGATCCTAGCGTATCGTCTTGCATTGTCGCCAATGTTGGCCTCTCATGTGTCGATGTTGAGGACATATGAGCCTAACTCGACCCACGTGCTAAATCTTGAAGAATTAGACGTGGACGACAAAGTGTCGTACGTAGAAAGCCCAGTTTAGAGTGTGGATCGGATGGAATGGATTCTGTGTACCAAGAGGGTCCCCTTGGTCAAAGTGGTGTGACAACACCACGGGACTAAAGAAACAACGTGGGAAAGTGAGACTCGATGAGACGACAATAACCCCAAATTTTTATCCAAAGATTGATAAAGGTTTAAATTTCGAGGATGGAATTTTTATAAGAAGGAAGAGTTGTGACATCCTGATTTTCAAGTTCTGATTTCAATTGGATAAGTCGGGTCTTTCATCGACACGACTATAATGTTTTTCTCTAAGATGGCCACCCACGAGATAACTAGCCTATCAGGTGAAGCCATTAAGGAATATAAACATAATAGACTTGAGAATTCGACTAGGAATCGATTGCTCGATTGTGTTAGTCTGCAAGGGTCATTACGGCACAATTGAAAATCTATCGAACACCGGAGATAGGTCGATTCAACCGAGATAGGTGATCAGAGTGTGGGTGATTTCACCAAATTGCAAAATTCTCGTCGATTAGCACTAGACCATTTTTCTGTCGTTTTGGTACTCTGTGTCCATATTTGAAATCTCGAGATTTTCACAATCATCAAGAGTCGCCAATGTGACAAAGAGGTACGTGTGGCTCAAAAAAAATCCACCACTGGTCAATTGCACCAAAAATTCATAAAAACTACCTGGTAAATTAGGTTACGCTAAAATCGCGTTCGATTAAAATTAACCGCGAATTTGAAACCGATTTCAAAAATTGAAAGTTTTTTCATGCCACGATTTATTTTAGGAACGTCGACTCATCTTTCAAAGAATTTTTTGGCGAATTCGGGATTTTACGGAAAATCGATTCGGACGATTCGGAAAACAAACGGAAATTCAAATTGGCCAAATTGAAGGGATTTTTGGCCTCCTGTGTGAGCTACTTGGTGAAAGGAAATGGTGTGGGCTTTTTCTTCAACAAAATTGGACATCAATCGGAGAGATTTGTTAAGAAATCGGACTCCGAGGAAAAATGAAATAGAATTTGGAATTGAGGGAAATTCGTAGGCTTGAGGGATTGTCTTATTTGGGTCTTCAATTGGACTTCAAATTGTGCAAGTTGGTGTTGAAATTGGCCTTGGGTGACCAATTGATTTTTTTAGTTGAGGATAAGGTTGAATAAACACCCTTTTGATCAAAGAATTGTGTTTGATTTTTCTCTTCCTTTCCCCCTCACCGGATTCCTCCCCCCATTTCGCACGTTTCTCTCTATTCCTCTCTCTCTCTCTCTCTCACGCATCCCCCCTAGCCGACAGTCCTCTACAAGTTTGGTCTCCTTTTGCCTTTCTTTCTTTGACTTTTTTTTATTCATTCTTATTCTTATCCCTTCTCTCTCTCTCTCTCTCTCTCTCTCTCTCTCTCGTACATTCTCTCCCCCTTTTGGCCGACACCCCCTGCCTCTCCCTTCTCCCTCTCTTCTCTCTTTCCTTTCGAGTGCAACTCCCCCGACCCTTCTACTTTTTTGTTTTTCCCTTTTATTATTCGGTTTGGTCGAAGACTACAGCTTCCTCCATTTCTCCCTCTCATTGCTTGCTGCCAACCGTCCGAACCCCATAGATCCATCCTCCTTTGTCGGCAAGGCCGCCAGCCCAAATCCACCGAAAGTTTATCTCATAACCGTTCAAAGCAACTTCTCTATTGCTGCCTTCACGTTCGTGTCTCAGCCTCACGTCTTCTCCACATCCGTGACGTCCCGACCTGCGAATTCGGTCAGCTTTGGCACCCCTTTCGCAGCTTAGCCCATGCACATCCAATCATGTCCTCCTCTCTCAAAACTACGACCAGCAAGACTCGCAGCGCAGAAGTAGAAACTCAGCCCAACTGCAGGCTTTGTGGCCGATTTCGGCCCAGTCCGGGCCCCCGTTGATCTCGCCGCTTTGGAGTTTATCGGCCGCCGTTGCATCGCCGTCGTCGTGGTTCAATCGGATCGCAAATCTAGTAAGTTTACTCACTAATCCCTGCTTAGTAAGTTAATGATGTTTAAGGGTTGATTAGTTTAAATTAAATATGGATTATGTAGATAGTTAGAATAAATTAGTGATTTAATTAATCCTTATTGCATGTTAGGTGGTTAGAGAACTGTAATTAGAGCCTAGATAAGCTCTAGTATTTATCTAAAGTGGTTCAAAAAATTTGCGGGCCCGTCTCGACTTTTACTTAGGCTTTTCCAGCCTAAGTTGTATTTTTTGGTATTTAATAATTAATTTTTGAAATTATTTAATTAATTATTATTTTCCGGAAATTAGACCAGGATAGTTGGTGACCGGAATTTTATGTTAATCGCAATGGTATGATTTGTTTACTTAATTGAATGTTAATGTGTGTTGATTGAGTGTGATTTGTAATTTTGGGAATTTATCCCAAAATTTTATAAATTCAGTATTTAATTAAAAAATTACTGGGCGTCAGTTTACTGCACCAAAAATTGTTTTATCGACTATATAAATGGTGGGAATTTTTAAAGTAAATATACTATATTTTTTGCCAAGGTCGACTGTGTACCCACACACGATTATTTTATCGGGTATGGTAAAAGTAGTATAATGGTTGGTTGAGTAGAATGGTATACTTTATCAACTCGCGAGCTCAATACATCAGCTTAGAGTAAATAGTATACCCTAAGTATCGTACAGCTTTAGTGAGCAATAAAGTATCATACAGCTTTGGTGAGCATTAGCCGTCTACTATATCTACATGAGGGTTTCGATATATCAGCTTAGATTGAGCAGTATACGTGGTTGTCAGCTTTTGGCGAGCATTTCTATCTATCTTCAACTTAGGGTGAACAATCCTTGATGTAATTGGACTGGATAGATAGTATTGACTGGATTTAGCAAGAAATGGTCTTAATAACATGGAATCGACTAGTTCAATTGATTGATGGTTCAATCTGAATTGATTCTTTAGTGTGCTAAAGTGATTCGATGAATTTATAAATTGTACTGACTTGAGGGAAGGAACCGAGACAAAGGTAAGTACTCTGGCCTGTGTTTGTGCTTAGGCAGCCCTTGGGGCGTATTTTCTTCCTAGTCAGGTCTTAGGGGGTGAACTTGCTGAGACGTTGTCTCACCCCATTGTGAGATAACAATTTTTAGGTCCCTAGGGTGAAGAATCCTGGAGTTTGAGACGGAAGAGTCAGGAGCATGGATAGCTCAGAAGTCCTTTTCAAAGATAGACTTCATATACTTAGACCCTAGAGTTGACCTTTGTTTGTAAACCAGATTGTGGTTTTTAATAAGGTGTTGATTTGATAATTGTGGCCCTAGTTTTCTATCACATCTTGTTGTTGTTTGGGGATTAATTATTCGTTTTTGCATGTGCATTAAAATGAATAGGTTGGTAACGCGTCCTAGGATGTCGCTATTTAATCAACCAAGGAGAGATGAGCACGTGCTTGGGGATCGAGGCATGACAGCCGACCCTTTCTTTTTAACTTTCAATTAAGCACATGTGAAAGCGAATTAAACAAATACCCTGACAACCATCAAACACTGGGATAATAGAAAGACAAGCCAGCTATTTTCACAAAACACACTTTATATACCAACCAGGTTAATCTTACAGGTCTATAAACAGAATTCTGACTCAACTAGAAACTACCAGACCACCTACGCTCCTAACCCCTCCGCCTCGAGTGCAGGATCTTCCATGACACCATCAAGGATGTCGATGTCCATAGGGTGGACTACCTCCACATCTTCGGTTTCGGCTGCAGGTCCGTCAAAACCCTGCAAAGGACCCTCCCGAGCCCCGTTAGGATAAGTGATAAACCATGCTTTGAAACGATGAAGGTCTCCATACCCAGTGACAGAGACCTTCATCGACCCAAATAGTGGTCACAACTAACTCATGGGTCTGGTTGGTCCTAGGAATAGGGAAGTAGGAGGGCTCGTAGTCTATCTCCTTTGGTACACCAAAACGAACTGGTCGCCTCTCCACAACTAACTGTTAGATGTATGCCCTAAAGCTGTTATGTAATAGTTACATATTAGGGATTTCATTTGTACATATAAAGATTATGTTCCTTTTATTTTTTAAAAGGAATTGATTAATTAATTATTAGTTCATTTAATTAAATAATTAATACCTTTTTATAATAACCACCAGAAATTATATATATAAAGCTTCCCGCATGTGCACGAAGCACATGCATGAAACTTGGATGGTCAGCAAACCGCTGACCATCATCCACGACTCGTGCATGAACGGTCAGCAGATTTGCTGACCATCATGCACGATTGTTCGTGCATGAGTGGGGACGATCAGCAACGGTTGCTGATCGTCCATCGATCAAGCAACCGTTGCTGATCGGTTTATATTTTTTATTTTAAAGAGTTGTTTTTGCGACACTTCATGGGGTTGAAAGACAGAGAAAAGGTGGGTGTGCATTTGTGTTTTTAGAGAGAAGATGCTTTGCTAAAATAGAGAGCAAAGTGTGTGCGTGTTCTTGAGTCTTTGAGATGCAAGAAAGAAGAACATTATCTCGTTCGGGCCGTGACTATTATACATCAAGGATACGACGGTTTGTTTCCACGTGATTGCTAGCACGATCGAAGTGGTGAATATCCGAAATTCTCTCTTCCGTTCGACGTTCATTGTCGGTGTGTCTGAACTAAAGGTCCGACACTTGTGGGACTCGAATCGTAGAACATCCGAACCGACTTGTTTAAAGCGCTTCGAGAGGTAATTCGTTTAACTCCCTTTTATGTTTAGATTTTTGATTAAAACGCACGAACAACGCCTTAGGAGAATCATATGTAAAATATATCTTTGTTTCCGCTGTGTTCATTTCGTTAATTTTTCTTATACATGATTCATGAAACCCCAACAGTGGTATCAGAGCCAACCTTAGGCGTTTTTCATGCGTTTAATTGATTTGTAGTTCAAATATATTTTTGCGTTCTAATGGCCAATTTATTTTTGTTAAGAGAATTGGTTCTCTTTGTTAGGGAAATCCCTTATGATGTTTTGAAGATGACAAAATAAATCGAAGGCTACTAACATGTTTGATGGTTGAGTAATAGACCATGCAGATGATAGAACATGTAAAGGATATTATCAAAGTCGAAGACGGCCGTAAGACCGAATGTAACACATGTTCGAGTATATTCTAAAGATTTCCAGACTTCGTGTCAAAGTCAAGACCTGCATCGACTCAAGACTCAAAGTCCGAAGATCGCAGAGACTCATATTGTAAAGTCTACGAGACTCGAGACTTTACATCCAGTTACGATGAATCGTAACTCAAGCCCAATCATACAACGGCTAGTGATCTGGTTTGGATTCCACATCAAGATTGATTTGATTGATTCAATCTATTTGATTGACGATTGGAACTTGAAGACAAGAACTTTCTATACGAAGAAGCTTTACTTATGGAAACCAAGATTTCGTTTGTATGGGCGACCGGAATCAATTGGGGATTCTACCTTTGTCACTCAACGGCTACCAAATCTTCTAGATACGAGCTGTCCAATGGGTATATTGGAAGACGATTCTCCGGGATACTGTCCAACGGGTAGTTTGGAAGTGGAGGAGTATTTAAGGAGATCATGGACCGATGAGTAAGTAAGAGACGGAGCGTAGAATTTATAATTCCAAAGTCTCGAGCGATCTTTGTTCATACACTTGTCTTTGGAGAGCTTAAACGTTTGTAATCGTGAGAGAAATACCAAAAGAGTGACTTAGTGAGATAGTGTGATCTACTACTAAGTGTTTGCACTCGAAGTTGTAATCTCTTGTTGATTGCATAGTGGAATCCAGCCAAGAAGGCTGTTATCGTGGGAGAGTGGACGTAGGCTTGGATTAAGCCAAACCACTATAATTTCTGTGTTCTTATTCTCTTCCCTAACTCCTTTATTTTGTTCATACTAGCACTCTCAATTGGTATCAGAGCCAAGTGCTCGATTTATAAAAATGTTTTTACTTTTGAGCTAAAGATTCTTTATGGCTAGTATGTTGGCACCAGGACTTATGGAAGGGCAAAGCAACACGAGGCCACCATATTTTGATGGAAAGGAATACGACGTATGGAAGAACAAAATGAAAGCATTCCTAAGATCCAGAGATCTCTTACAATGGGATGTTGTGGAAAGAGGAATCAACCCCATTGCTGCGTCTACATCAAATAAGAATGGCAAAGACAAAGAAACAAAACCCCCGCTCCTATGTCTCGGACGGAGATGTCCAAAAGAGAAGCTTTTGATGCGAAAGCAATTTATTCTTTATATTGCGCTTTGTCTCCTGCTGAATATAATAGAATCTCTTCATGTGAAACAGCAAAAGAAGTTTGGAATAGACTTCATGTTACATATGAAGGGACCGATCGTGTAAAAGAGACAAAAGTAAACTTCTTGCTTGGCCAATATGAATCATTCAAGATGAAGCAAGGAGAGTCAATTGGAGATATGTTCAGCCGTTTTACAGAAATTGTAAATGGTTTAGCATATCAAGGTCAGCAAATTTCTACCCCGATGAAGGTCAACAAACTCTTGCGAGGTCTCTCAAAAGATTGGAATCATGTCAAGACCTCAATCCGGGAGACTCAGAGGATTATGCCACTCTCCGTTGATGAATTGATTGGCACTCTTCAATCCTATGAAGTGGAACAACTCAATGATGAAGATCCCGAAGGTAAGAAGTCCATCGCTTTAATATCTAATGTTGTTTTTGATGAAACAGATTCAGAAAATGACATGGACGACGAAGAACTTGCCTTTATGGTCAAGAAATTCAAAAAGCTGAGTAGAAAAGGAAGGAACTTCGATGGAAGAAGTCAATACAAGCATAATGGCCATAAAAGAATCATGAAAGAAGATGATGATCAAGAAAATATATGCTTGATGACACATTCAGAATCAAAGTCGATTCGAGCATTACGTACTGAGAATCAAAGTCTCGATTCGCACACGTACTCATAATCAAAGTCGACTCGGACACGAGACTCGGTAATCCGATGAAAAATCGAGGTAAGCAATTCAAAAATTCCTCTCAAAGTTTCAAAGTATATAAATGAGCTTTGTTCAAATCTCAAATCTTCTCTTAAAAGGATTTTCGAACTAAAAAGGAGAATTCTCGACTTAGGCAACAAGATCTTTCTCAAGTCTGGAGACCTATTAAGAAAAATTGGATAAAAGCAACATATTCTGCTAACTCTCATGGACCCAAGAAAAAAATGGGTACCAAAGAAAAGATAAGTTATTTTTGCAGGATATAAAGAAGAAAGAAGAAAGAGGATTTGGTAAGGAATTTTTTATTCTCAATTTGATTTGGGCACATAATTCTCAATATGCTTGAAACTCGATATATCATTGATTGATTCAGATTTTATAATGATCATATTTTGTTTTATGGAAGAAAGAATCGTATGATTTATTTTTGTGATTTGTGAGTTAAGATTTGATTTAGTACATGTGATTATTTGAGATAATTCAGATTATTTGATTTAATTTTATGCTCTCAAATTGTCATATTTTGCAAAGTAAAAATCTGATTCTACGTTATACTAATTTTGCAAGATATTTTTTTTTTTGAGAAATTCAAGGATTTCATTCTCCCTGATTTTATTGTACTATGACTAAGTGAGAATTTATTTTTCAAAATATCATTGTGCATAATATTCTTTCTTTGAATACTTTGTTACGATGAATTAAGAAAGAATATTTGATTATGGAGATTTTCTATTTTGCTCTAACGTCAAGGAAGGATCCAAATTGATGGATACCAAAAAGGGAAATAAGTTGATTGCAGGAAATTCTTTAAGGGAAGGATGATTGCAAATCTACGCAGATTTTGGTGCAATCAGAAAATATCTCCTGCGACAATTGGTTGAATTCGAGATGAGCTTGGTGAAAGAAAATAAATTTTTGCCTCAAATTTCAAGATGCAAGTGATCGTTGCGGATGTTGTTGCTACAAAGGAAATATTGGAAAAATATTCTATTCAACGTGCACAAGCCACAATTATTTCTATCCGCAAATATGGTCATGATCACAGGGGAGAAATCGAATCCAAAAGAAAAAGGAAAAGAATCGTGATCATCTCAAAAGGCAACAAATTGAGGGGGAGCATCGATCAATTATGGAAAAATCTTTTTGGATTGATCGTGATCTTATTATGGATGGAAGGAAAGGTAAATGTGTCAGAATTTATTCTAAAAATCCGGTTAGTGCATCTTCTATTACCTTTTGTCATTAACAAATCTTTTATTAATTTTATGACAAAAAGGGTACGTGAATTTCATGATGCATCCGTGATTTTTATTGGATATTTGCTGATATAATCGAAGTGAGCTATATTGCATATCTTTAATATTCGATAAAAGCTGATTTTTGGAAATTGTGATTCATGCAAGATATTTGTTATCATTCTCTACGTGAATCCATTATTATCGCTTTTTGATTATGACAAAAAGGGGGAGAATATATGAATATGCATATGTGTTGATTGATTGATATTATCTATGGCATAATATTGAGCTGCGATTATTTTCTAACTATTATTATGCTCAATCTATTTGCTATCTTTTGATATCCTTTGATTTAAATTAATATTTTTAAATGCGTGTTTACAAATCTGCATATTCAGAGATTGTTTTGTCATCATCAAAAAGGGGAGATTGTTAGGGAAATCCCTTATGATGTTTTGAAGATGACAAAATAAATCAAAGGCTACTAACATGTTTGATGGTTGAGTAATAGACCATGCAGATGATAGAACATGTAAAGGATATTATCAAAGTCAGAAGACGGCCAGAAGACTGAACGTAACACATGTTCAGAGTATATTCTAAAGATTTCCAGACTTCTGTGTCAAAGTCTGAAGACTGTCAGACTCAAGACTCAAAGTCTGAAGACTGCCAGACTCATATTGTAAAGTCTACAGACTCAGACTTTACATCCAGATTACGATGAATCGTAACTCAAGCCCAATCATACAACGGCTAGTGATCTGGTTTGGATTCCACATCAAGATTGATTTGATTGATTCAATCTATTTGATTGACGATTGGAACTTGAAGACAAGAACTTTCTATACGAAGAAGCTTTACTTATGGAAACCAAGATTTCGTTTGTATGGGCGACCGGAATCAATTTGGGATTCTACCTTTGTCACTCAACGGCTACCAAATCTTCTAGATACAGAGCTGTCCAATGGGTATATTGGAAGACGATTCTCCGGGATACTGTCCAACGGGTAGTTTGGAAGTGGAGGAGTATTTAAGGAGATCATGGACCGATGAGCAAGTAAGAGACGGAGCGTAGAATTTATAATTCCAAAGTCTGAGCGATCTTTGTTCATACACTTGTCTTTGGAGAGCTTAAACGTTTGTAATCGTGAGAGAAATACCAAAAGAGTGACTTAGTGAGATAGTGTGATCTACTACTAAGTGTTTGCACTCGAAGTTGTAATCTCTTGTTGATTGCATAGTGGAATCCAGCCAAGAAGGCTGTTATCGTGGGAGAGTGGACGTAGGCTTGGATTAAGCCGAACCACTATAATTTCTGTGTTCTTATTCTCTTCCCTAACTCCTTTATTTTGTTCATACTAGCACTCTCACTCTTACTCTTATGTGGCCTATAGAAGTTGATTAATTTATGTGACAAATTTAATCAACTAAGCAAAAATTAGAACTAAATCAATTTTGAATCAAAAATCCATAACTTGTTATACTTTGTGTTTATAACAACCAAAATCTCCTTATTAATAATATTAAGTCGAAATGGGTTTCGGACTCGTGGCCTTCCATCGTCGTGGTTTGATCCAATATTATAGTGGTTAATTAACCGGTTATGGATACATAGGGGTTGATTACCATTTATAATATTGGACCACTCCATTATGCATATGATGATGTGGGGTTGGAGCCAAATGATTTCTAATAACTGTCAGGTGAGGGAATCATTTGTGTTTTCAATACTTGCATGAGACGATGGGCTAGACTTAACTATGATCATGATGCCAATAACTGTTAGGTGAGGCTTTTATGGTCTAGAGGCCGAAGTTATGATTGGGACTCGCATATGATGCGTTGAACAAGCTGGTTCACTCACTAAGTTCATAGGACACCAATAACTGTTAGGTGAGGTGGACTTTGGGCTAGTGGGACTCCAATCCCCACTAGTAATCTTTACCCAACAAAGATTACCGCTTCCCATCTTAAGGAGTATGGGATTCGAATATAAATTTAGTGGGAGGATCTATTTCATTTAAAGACCAAAATGAAATAGTTATTATGAAAAGTACAACGGCTAACAATTTATTTTCTGCAATGAGATATAGTATTACTTTGAAAATAGTGACCACAAACCCACTAGCTTCTATACCTGACAAGAATTGTTTGATTGGACCCAATTTCACTGACTGGGTGAGGAGTTTGAGAATTATTCTCAATTCAGAAAATTGGGTATGTGCTTGATGAAAAGATGCCAACCTCCTTTCCCGAGGGTGGGACCCAAGGGGAGCGTGTCACTTATGATAAGTGGCATTACGATGATTTAAAAGTTAGGTCATATATGCTTGCTTCGATGAATAATGAATTACAGAAGAAGTATGAATCTATGGAAGATCTTTGGGTCGATCATTTTGCACTTAAAGGAATACTTTGATGAGAATGGTCGAACCTCTAGATATGAGATATCTAAGGCATTGTACCGTATGAGGATGGCTGAAGGATCATCTGTTAATGATCATGCTTTGAAAATGATCTGGCACATTGAAGAATTGGCTAGGCTGAATCTCGTTATGGACAATGAGTTAGCTGTGGATTTGATCCTCCAATCTTTACCCGATTCCTTCTTTGGTTTTGTCCAAAACTTCCACATGCATAAGATGGAGAAAACTCTTGCTGAGTTACATAGCATGCTGGTAGTTTATGAGAAGGAAATGCATAACACGAGGCCAAATGTAGTGGCTATGGCTAAGGCTTCTTCTTCAAAGGGTAAGACTATTTTAAAGAAGAATAAATGGAAGAGGCCTGCCAAACCTGTTGTGCAACCAAAACCCATGATTGATAAAGGGAAATGTCATTACTGTGGTGTCAAAGGGCACTGGAGGAGGAACTGTAGGAGGTACCTCGCGAGCTTGAAGGTCAAGCCCAAGAACCGACCTTATGAAGGTATGGTGTCTATGCTTATTGAAACTAATCTTATGGTTAGTGTTGAATCCAGCTCATGGGTTCTAGATTCTACTGCAACTTCACATATTTGTATGTCTTTGCAGAATCTGGAAATAAGCAGGATGCTAGGGCGAAATGAGATTGTCCTGACGTTTGCCAATGGAGCAAGAGTTGCTGCATTAGCTATAGGGACTTTTCGTTTATGTTTCCCTTCTGGACATGTAATGGTTTTAAAGAACTGTTTGCATTATAAGAATGCTGTTAGGAACATCATCTCTATACCTCGTTTGGGTAAAGAGAATTATGAATTTTCTTTTGCTGATGATGTATGTTCTATTTATCATAATAGAATATGTGTTGGTTCTAGCTTATTAACCAACATTCTTTATACCATTACAATGCCCGGTAATGCGATTACCAATGTCAATAAGCAAAATAGAATTGATATAAATGCCATAACTAATAAACGCCCTAGAGATGGTCCAAATAAAAAGTATGTTTGGCATCTCCGACTAGGTCATATTGGAGAAGACAGAATTAACAAGTTGAGTAATGATGGATACATTGATCCTTCAAATTTTGAGTCATACTCGACTTGTGAGGCATGTCTTCTAGGAAAAATGACCAAAGCGCCTTTTGTGGGACAAAGTGCGCGAGCTGCTGACGTATTAGAATTAATACATACAGATGTATGTGGACCAATTAATGAAATTGCTAGAGGTGGTTATAATTACTTCATTACCTTCACCGATGATCAGTCACGGTATGGTTATTTATACCTCATGAAGTATAAATCTGAATCCTTTGAAAAGTTCAAGGAATTCAAGGCTGAAGTTGAGAAACAAACGGGAAAATGTATTAAGGCTCTTCAATCGGATCGAGGAGGTGAATACCTTACTACTGAATTCTGGACTATCTTAAAGAGAATGGCATTTTATCACAATGGACACCTCCGGAACTCCGAACATAATGGTGTATCTGAACGAAGAAATCGTACTTTATTAGATATGGTACGATCTATGATGAGTTACACCGATTTGCTAATATCCCTTTGGGGATATGCCCTTGAGACAGCTGTATATATACTGAATAGAGTGCCGTCCAAATCTGTTCCAACTACGCCCTATGAGATATGGCATAGTAGGAAACCTAGTCTTAATCATATTAAGATTTGGGGTTGTCCGCTTTTTGTGAAAAAGCTGAAAATGGAAAAATTGGAGGCAAGATCCGAACAAGGTCGCTTCATTGGATATCCAAAGGAAACTCTTGGATATTATTTCTATTTTCATTCAAACCAAAGAATTTTGGTATGCAAGCACGCTTCTTTTTTGGAGAATCAGTTCGTCCAAGAAAGTGGTGCTGGGCGGAAAATAGTCTTACAAGAAGAAAATAATGAAGTACCAAATAACCGAGTTCAGATACCAACCTCTGATTTAGTGGGAGCTTCTGATACACAACCTCTTAGGAGAAGTGCGAGAACGTCTCGCCCACCTGCTCGTTATAGACATTCGGTTGATGATATCGAACCATTATTCATTGTGAATGATAGTGATCAACCCGGTGATCCTAAAACCTATGAAGAGGCGATGTTGGACATCGATTCTGGTAAATGGCTAAAGGCCATGAAATCCGAAATGGATTCAATGTATTCCAATGAGGTTTGGACCTTGACTGACCTGCCTGATGGTATTGTACTAATTGGCTGTAAATGGATCTTCAAGAGGAAGATGAATGTTGAAGGTCAAATTGGAATTTACAAAGCACGACTGGTGGCGAAAGGATATCGTCAAAAAGAAGGAATTGATTATGACGAAACTTTCTCACCTGTGGCCATGCTAAAATCCATTCAGATTATGTTGGCTATAGCTGCACACCTTGATTATGAGATATTTCAAATGGATGTCAAAACGGCTTTTCCAAATGGTTTTCTCGAAGAGGACATCTATATGGAACAACCATAAGGTTTTGAATCCAATAGTGAAAAACGGAAGGTGTGTAAGCTTAAGAGATCCATTTATGGACTCAAACAAGCCTCCAGAAGTTGGAACATCCGTTTTGATGAGGTAGTCAAATCGTTTGGCTTCATCAAAAATCCGGATGAACCTTGTGTATATAAGAAGATCAGTGGGAGTGCAATTGCATTTCTAGTTTTGTATGTCGATGATATACTTTTGATTGGAAATGATGTACCAATGATATCATCGATAAAACTATTCTTGTCACAGAAATTCTCCATGAAAGATTTAGGAGAGGCAACCTACATTTTAGGTATCAAGATCTATAGAGATAGATCAAGACGATTGATTGGCCTCTCACAATCTACGTACATAGACAAAGTGTTAACACGTTTAACATGCAATGTTCCAAGAGAGGATTATTGCCTTTTAGGCAAGGGATCCGTCTTTCTAAGGAGATGTGTCCCAACACTCCTGAAGAAAGAGAGCGGATGGCAAAGATACCATAAGCATCCGCTATTGGAAGCATAATGTATGCTATGCTATGTACTAGACCTGATATTGCGCATGCTGTAAGTATTACTAGCAGATATCAGTCTGATCTAGGAGAAGAGCATTGGATATCAGTCAAGAATATTCTTAAGTACTTGCGAAGGACTAAAGATTTATTCTTGATATATGGAGAAGGAGAATTTAAAGTTGTAGCTTATACTGATTCCGATTTTCAATCGGATCCTAATGATTATAAGTCTACGTCTGGGTTTGTCTTTACATTCAATGGTAGTGCAGTTAGTTGGAAAAGTTCCAAACAAAGCATAACTGCCGATTTCACCACTGAGGCAGAGTATGTAGCTGCTTCTGAAGCAGCAGAGGAAGCCGCTTGGATGAAGAAGTTTATTTCTGAACTTGGAGTCATTCCTTCAATTGAGCAACCGATCACATTGTTTTGTGACAACAATGGGGCGATAGCTCAAGCTAAGGAACCAAGTCTCACCAGAAGTCTAAGCATATTGAGAGACGCTTCCATCTCATCAGAGAAATTGTTGGGAGAGGTGATATCGCCTTGCAGAAAATTGCCTCAACAGAAAATGTGGCAGATCCCTTCACTAAGGCCTTACCTCAGTCTTCTTTTGAAAGACATATTGTCAAAATGGGTTTGAGGTACCAGACAAGTTGGCTTTAGTGCAAGTGAGATTGTTAGATGTATACCCTAAAGCTGCTATGTAATAGTTACATATTAGGGATTTCAGTTGTACTTTCATTATTATTATTTAATTAATGGCAATGACGTATTCATTCATTTGTCCAATTATTTTATATTGATGAATGATTCCATAAGATCAGTTGCAACTAGACCTATTCTTGAGACGTCAAGAATATATGTGACAGGTACATAGTTAGACTGAATCTTTAAATCGTTCCCGGTCGATGGATTATTGAGTGGATATTAATAATCCTGTTGAGACCGGTGTGTTCTTAACTTCGCCATTGAGTATTGGATACTTAAAGAAATGATGAGTCACATGTCATTGGGTATTATGATCCCTGAGTTAGAACACAGGTGTTTGTATTAGACAAATTCACTGAACGTGACGCATATGGAACGATTAGCGACATGGAAGCTTTTAGCGTGGTCAATGTCTAATTGTTCATGCTTTGGTCTTGTGTAAATAATCCTTAGACCTGAGGCACAAGTGTTAACTTGTGTATTGAACAACTATGGTTCACGGGTGCACATAATGCCGGGTCGTTGATCCGTCTTTATACTTGATGGTCATAGTTTGTTCATATATGAAGTTACACGTGTGCGCAATATGAAATCTGTCTCCTTGTTATATGCAAGGTATGATAATGATGTCCTATGCAATCTAATTGTGACAATGCATTGAAATCCTCGGCCGGGGTTGTAACCGAGAATAAATTGTTTATGTCTCGAATAAAATGCATGTCAATTAGATTTGTGCATATGATCGAATTAATGACTTGACAAATATTCCATGGTTTTTGTTTGATCGGGACATAGTAAGACAGAAGGATTGGATTACACTGTAGCTAAAGCTAACAGGTTCATTATGTTCTTAAAGTATTCACACTATCTGGGTAGCCATGACATATTGCTAGATGTCAATCGTGGCTTGTAGGACCTAAAAGATTAATCGGGACAATTAATTCTTTTGGAAGTACTAATGTGTTAGTACAAGTCTTACTATCAGCTTAGTGATGAACCTAGGGATGTCACACACCATAAACAATTAGAATGACGTGGAACAAGAGAGAAATATTATTGCAAATGTGTTTGCAATTACTGCAATCGAATTGAATCGATTTGAAATTAAATTAAATGAGATTTGTTTTAATTTGTATTATAGTCACGAGCCTACTTGCATATGATGCACACGCATGCCCAAAGTGGATATATGTTAACATACCAAACAAGTTGGCTTTAGTGCAAGTGGGAGATTGTTAGATGTATGCCCTAAAGTTGTTATGTAATAGTTACATATTAGGGATTTCATTTGTACATATAAAGATTATGTTCCTTTTATTTTTAAAAGGAATTGATTAATTAATTATTAGTTCATTTAATTAATTAATTGATACCTTTTATAATAACCAACATAAATTATATATATAAAGCTTCCTGCATGTGCACGAAGCACATGCATGAAACTTGGATGGTCAGCAACCGACCATCATCCACGAAGTCGTGCATGAACGGTCAGCAGTTGCTGACCATCATGCACGAAGTCGTGCATGAGCAACCGCTCATACACGAAGTCGTGTATGAGCAACCGCTCATGCACGATTGTTCGTGCATGAGTGGGGACGATCAGCAACGGTTGCTGATCGTCCATCGATCAGCAACCGTTGCTGATCGGTTTATATTTTTATTTTAAAGAGTTGTTTTTGCGACACTTCATGAGGTTGAAAGACAGAGAAAAGGTGGGTGTGCATTTGTGTTTTTAGAGAGAAGATGCTTTGCTAAAATAGAGAGCAAAGTGTGTGCGTGTTCTTGAGTCTTTGAGACGCAAGAAAGAAGAACATTATCTCGTTCTGGCCGTGACTATTATACATCAAGGATACGACGGTTTGTTTCCACATGATTGCTAGCACGATCGAAGTGGTGAATATCCGAAATTCTCTCTTCCGTTCAACGTTCGTTGTTGGTGTGTCTGAACTAGAGGTCCGACACTTGTGGGACTCGAACCGTAGAACATCCGAACCGACTTGTTTAAAGCGCTTCGAGAGGTAATTCGTTTAACTCCCTTTTATGTTTAGATTTTTGATTAAAACGCACGAACAACGCCTTAGGAGAATCATGTGTAAAATATATCTTTGTTTCCGCTGTGTTCATTTCGTTAATTTTTCTTATACATGATTCATGAAACCCCAACACTAACTAGGTAATTAACACTAATCTAACCTACTAAGTAGAATTAACTTTCTAATATGAGATTAGGACGTTAACTCACTGGATTAGCGCGGCGGCGGGTTGACAGTGACGGTGATGCGAAGGCGGTGAGATCCCGCAACTACCGGGTCACCAACGGAGGACCGATCGAAGTTGAAAATGGCCCAACAAGTCTCGGCCAAAGCTAAGATTCGGTTCTAAGGAGGCTAGTTGAGGGCGCGACTGGGCTTGGCTGGCTAGTCTAGCAGATGGCAGTTGGAGGTGGGACGATGAGCTAGTTAGGCGGCGTGGCTGGCTACGACGGACAGCAACACAAGACGGGGCTAGTGGCCGGCGGCCTGGTTGCTAGGCTGGACAGTGCGGATGGGGCTGGCGGGATGGTGGCTAAGGGTAGTCAAATGGGCTGGCTGAGCTAGAGGTTCGGCGATGGTGGGACGGCGGTGCAGTGAGGCGTGTGAAGTGGACAGGTTGGCTAGAGGCTTGCGACACAAGGGAAATGAAAGGAGCAGAACCAGAGGGGAAAGAAAATGAAGAAGAAGAAGAAAGCTGAAGAAGAAGAACATAAGGGGTTCAGCTGGGGAGTTTGCATGCACAAGAGGGGAAGGGACAGAGGGAACAAGGGGCCATGAAGGTCAAACATGTAGCAAATCAAGAAGCTTGCAAAATATCAAGTCACTTGAGTGTTTTGTCACAAAGTCTTCAGCCAAGAAAGTCTTGATATCCTCCAATGGGCAATTTTTCCCTTAAACCTTCACAAACAACTTCATTTTGGTGGCCAAATACCCCTTCAAAGTTGCCTATACGAATTTCTTGATTTTAATTTTGCCGAATTTGATTTTTCTGCAATTTTCCAAGCTCAACAGAATTTCTTCGAAAGATGAGACGATGTCCTAAAAAATAAATCGTGACACACTTGAACATTCGATTCCCAAAATCGAATTCAATTTCGTGGTTAAAATCAACCGAACACGATTTTAGCGCAACCTAACCTACCGGGTAGCTTTTAGGGATTTTAGCGTGTTTGACCTGTGGTCGATAATTTTCGATCCACGTTTGTGCATCTTTGACTTGTCAACGACTCTCGGTTGTCGTAAAAATCGCAAGGTTTCAATTACAAGTACCGAGTATAAAATCGACAGAAAACCGAGTTAGTGCCATTCAACGCGAATTTCTCAATCATGCGGAATCACCTGCAATTCAATTACATTTTTCCGTCGAATCGACCTATATCCTATCACTAATTGATTATAACGGTGACGTATTGACCCTTGCTAATTATTATGGTCGAGCAGTCGCTTTTTGATCGAATTCTCAAGTCTGCCGCATTTATTTCTCTTAATGGCTTCATCTAATAGGTTAGTTAACTCGTGATGACGAACTCAGAGAAAAAGGATCATAGGCATGTCTACGAAATGCCAATTTCATATTATCGAGACGGGATCGAAATTTAGGACGTCACAATTAAAGCATGGAAAATATATGATTAGGAATGTAACTTAAAAGTCTGAAAAGATATGAGCTTTTAAGTCCTGACTTAAAGTTTTTTGCATCTCTCTTCCAACCGTGCCTGAGGATACCACATCATTTAGCTCTGTCATAGAAAGTTTTGGCATCTCTCTTCCCGAAAATCCTCTCGACGCTGCTAGAAGAACCTTTTCCCTAGGAGGGAGATTTCGGGGATCTTGAGGCAAGCCTTGGGATTTTCATAAGGGAACTTGTCGGTGTTGTGAGCCAAGAGGAGCCACACATGAGTGATGAGCTCACCTCCTTTTCTCAGTGGCTGGGCATGCTGATACACTGGACACTTGTATGCTGCATAACACAGCATCTCCACCCAAATGCTGCTGATGATCTCCCACTTGTTGCCCATTGTCCTCAGGTCGGCCACGAGCTCCTGCACCTCCAACTGCATGTGCCTGTCACGAGGGATAATTGTCGCCTTATTATAGTCCACGGGGTCTGTGACGTTTCCATCCGCGGACACCAGTTCTCTAATTGCTTGGCTATGGTCTCGATCCCTCAAGAAAGGACTTAGTGCGCAACAAGCGCGCTCCAATGTGGTGTCGGTGGTGGGGAGGGATAATATGCGAGGATGCAGAGCGAGGAGGCATATCATGTACTCGGATAGCAATTTGCTTCCTCTGAAAGCATCGGATTTTTCGATTTCCAATGAGTGCAGGGTTTCCGTTGCTATGTGCCAAATAATGATGCTCTAAGTAAATTTTGCTGCGATGCTGCTGCTCAGTCCTTGTTTCCCCTGGATGCCGTAAATCTCAAGCGTCCACTTGCCTCTTTCCTCGAAGGGCAGGTATTTTCTTTTCTCCTCTAGCTCCGCCATCTTTTGTAGTACCAGCGCCCTGAGGCATCCGGGCATGGGCTGGCGAGAGTGTAACCAATGACAACTGAAGATCTCCTTTTTACTAAACCAATCAAGTACCTTGCGGATGGGCTTTGGCCTTTCTTTGTATGACAGGAAGTGCTCTAACAAACTGACCTGCCCTATCGATCTTGACCATCTTTTCTTCTTCATACACCGATCAGCCAGAGACGGGAGGAGCCTTAAAAAGAACGGCATCCCAAGGTTCATAACCATCATCACCACTGTCAATCCGAAAATGCCACCGTAGTAATCTGATAAAGCTCGAGACCTGTGACTGCCAACAGTAACGCATAGGTATAGGTGATGTACATATCGATCAAGAAGGCGTTCCTGAAGATCACTGCGAATCCACACAAGGCCGACACCAAGCAGAAGAAGCCAAAGAAGTGGGCTATGAGGCCACGTTTTGTATACAGAATGGGCGCTTTAGTGTAGAGCACGTCGAACATGAAGTTCAGCTCGATCTCATTCAGGGTGAAAGCGCGGTTGGCAGGGTAACTGTCGATGGACATCCAATCACGGGATATGAACACAGGGTGGTACGGCCAGTTCACGAGGTGGGGCTTCAAACAGTCGAATCGAAAGTAGGCCTTCAAGATGTCCTTTGTGGAGTCGAACTTCTTGTCCAATGGTAACATTCTGAGCGGAACACTAGTTTCCATCTCGGCAGCTGCTTCGGGTAAGTCCTCGGCGTTCACAAAGGCTTCCTCGGTGGCTAGTTTGGGTAAGTTCTCGGCGTTCACAACTGAGTTCTCGTCATACACGGATTTGAGAGCCCAGACCCACAGCGCTGACTTTATCGATCCGGCAATGAAGAAGGGGAAGTACAGCCTTGACACTGGGGACAAGCTCTCCCAACAGCGAATGAGAATGCGAACCACGATGACAATTGTAGCCCCGATGTTCAGGATCTGTCTCATTCCCAGCCGGTTATCTTCCACCGCATAGGCCGTTATGCCGCCTGGGTACCCAAGTTGCATCAGAAGCACTGGGGCAAACAGCCCTTCCAATTCCACGTCGTAACGCAGATTTTCATGATCATCGATGTGGACCGCAGTAAGCTTGCCCAGCGCAATTTTCACAATGTAAGAGAGGAGCAAATAGGAGGCCCAGATGATGAATCTGGCTAAATTCAACCTCATATATTTCCGACGGATGCCTAATATTGTGAGAAAAATCTCGCAGGCAATGCTTGCAGTGACCAAGAAATGAATCCCCCAATCTCCCCACAGATCTTTTAGCAGCGGCAACACCGTGTTGATTATTGAGGATATCTGACTGATGAAACTCATGGTAGCTTTGTTGAGATGTGGCCCCTAGATATCGATGCAAATGCAGAGTTTGAAATTTTTTTACCTTAAGAGCTGGCACAAAACTGCATAACTGCATACATTATTTCCCTCGATCTGTTTGAATTTTGCACAACTGAAACTATGAATGTGCACATTTATATTCTACAGTTTAATCGCATCAAAGGAAGATTTACAATGCGATTGAAGTTCTTCGCCTAACATCCTGTTCATCTCTTCCTAGAGATGTTGACTGTGCATTTTGCGATCCTTGTATTTTTCTTCCGTTTTATTTTTTTCTGTTACACCTTTGTTTTTTGTCAGTTAGATCTTAATTATTTAGGAAAGCGGCACTCTTCTAGCATCGTGAGATGCTTGATGAAAATTTGTGCCGTTAGCGGTCCACCTTCTTACGAGTCTTCGTTAATTTTTCAGAATAATAAACTACATATACTCGCTCCAATCAGGTTATTTGGGAAGACGAATTGTAGATCAAAGGTGAATGTTTTCTAGAAGTTATATTGAAATGATCGATTGAACATTTCTGTCACTAAAATAAGCGTTGCATGAAAGTTATAACACTTGTGGTGTCATTTTTTCAAATTCTTCAAAGGTGATTCATCACAAATTCTTTTCATGAGGCTTTTAAGTTTTTCTACCTCTATTTTTCATATAGTAGCTGTTCAAAGTATTTTCAAAATAGATTTAAGGAGGAGGAAAAAGGAAAAAGGTGGAGCAGAGGTGTTACAGGCGTATTTAGTAGAGGTGAGAAAGTTTTGGGATACATAAGGCATTTTCCCTACAGTAGAACCTTAGCTAGTAGTTTCAATTACCTTCTAGGTTCTTGAAATACCTTAAACTCTAGAACTTGTCAGCACCACGGGTTCTTGGGTACCTTATGATATCCTGTACCTTTTCATATGGTTTCATCGAAAAAAGGTCTTGGTTATTGTTATTCACAAATTGGACATTCAAACATAACAATAAAAATAAATAAAAAAATCAACTTCCGCCTATCATTTAAATTTATGAGTTAAGATGAAACCTATCACCATCTACTGAGAACATAAACTCAAAACGCGCGCACACATACTCTGAGAGAGAGAGAGAGAGAGAGAGAGAGAGAGAGAGAGAGATGATTGTTTTTCAAATGAGGTTGGACATCGTTGATCATTTAGAGCTTTTGCATATTTTAATAGGCAAAATTTCATAGGGAAAAAGAGTCTTTTTTTTTTTTTGGTCAAATATGCAAATTAAGTAGACATGTATTTACTTAGAAAATATTACAAAGGTACCCAACAAAAGCTACGGGGTGTAGGGTACAAAATGGTATGACCCCAAACCCTTAAACATACCTCACACTCATTTGTACCAGAATTTTGGAACTCGAACCCATTTTATGAGTTCTAATATCCATCTCAGAACATACTCAACCATGCTTGTTCTATAGCGTCCATAGGTTTCACACGTTCTTTTATACACCCTATTGTTTAGTCTTGAAAGAAACTCTGTAATATTGAGTCGACTTCATGAACCAAGACTTTTTTTTCTTTTCTAATTTTGGTAGTTCTATGACTTTTAAGTTCGTGAAAATGATATAAAAGATGTTTCACACAATGAGAGGGCCACATGTCAACTTCTCATTGGCCTTGTACTATGTTCACAAAAATACTTCATAGAATTAGAGTAGATGACTTTAGGTGCAATTGCTCGCAGGTTGGATTTTCTAAGTTTTACGTAGAAGAGGTTTCATGACTCCCAAAATAATTTCTAAACTCCTATTCATTGCACTTCCTGCAGATTTCTTAAATCTGATTTACAGAGGAAAGAATGCATTCAATAGCATGTTTGCTATACCTTTTCAGACATAGCAATCTTTAGATGTCAAATTTCACCGGTTGTGAAGGGAGGAAGGGTCTTAATTTCACTCGGTAATTCTTCCACCAGTTGGGAAATGTACATCGAAGACAACTAAACATGTGCTGTAACTTGTATAGAATATGGTTAAGTATAATGACCAGCAAATTAAAGTACGATAATCACTTGCCGAAATATCCAAAGCGCAGAAAGCATACAAACCTTTTACCCTAAAGATGATACTGGTTAGTAAGCACAATAAGTAAATGCAAACGAACTAAAGTTACAAGAAAGAAAGAGGTGCAATGAAATGCAAGACTAGCACCACACCTGAACATCACCGTAGGACCACCCCTGCTAGATGTACCTTTTGAAAGTTTTGTCAATTATGACACTTAGATGTACCTTTTGAAAGTTTTGTCAATTATGTGACCATCTATGCCAAGTTTTGACATTCTTGGTGTACTTCTATCTAGTTGCCATCACCGTAGGACCACCCCTGCTAGATGGCCACCAAAGCACCATGAAATAGGTTTGACTCGTAAGCGGTGGCAATATGCGGTGGTCACCATCGCCGCAAGGCCACCTTTGCTAGGTGGTCAATGAAGCAAGGAAAGAACAACGGTGGCCCACGGCAGCTCTACCTGACCAGCCTACATGTTCGAGAGAGAAAAGCAGTCAAACGATCACCAATTGCCTAAAGATTTACAACCATATGTCGTGGTCACCTAAGGTAGGCGGCCACTAAGTAGCAGTCGATGGCTATGCACAAGGTGCCGTGGTGGCACTGTCAAGTGGGAATAAAGACAAGGATCTTATACTCTTCTTTCAGCTATTTATCGCTCTTTCTCTTTCTCTCTCTCTCTTTTTGTACTTTTTGATTTTTTAATCCCAGATGGAATAATTTTATCTTGCCAATAAGACTCCGTACATTTCGTGAAAAATGTGGCGTTTACCAAAATTGTTTTCCACGAAGTCATTTTTCAAGAAAATAATAATATTTTTTAGTATTTAGCTGAACTTTGAAAATGAACTAAAAAATATTTTCCGCCATTTGGTAATGAATAAATTTTCCTGCTTGCACTCATTTTGAATAATTTTTTATTATTTTATTTTTTAAAATTGATTTTTCAATTTTTAATTTTTTTTCCTTTCCTTTATTTATTTATTTATTTATTTTCTTCTTCTTGCTTGGCCTTGGCCGATCGCCTACTACGACAACCGCTAGCGACCGGCCAATGGTGAGCTTTGGCCTCTCCCTAGGCCGGCAAGGCTTTGCCTTACCTGATTGAGCGACACCTAAGTTCACCCGAGGATGCCAAAGCCTTGCCGACCTCTAGCGACCTTGGTCGAGGCACAAGCCTCACCCAACTCGCTAGCCTCTCCTTACTTTTGAACGTATTTTTTTCAATAGTGGAAATCATTTTCCTTAACTAGTTTATTTTTTATGAAACGAACGATAGAAAATCTAGCATGCTTTTATCTGGAACAATGCAATTACGCCAAGGTATTAGCTTAACCTTTGGCTTATTGCCAAACGCAGACTTCCCACCCAAGCTCTACTCTTGGCCCATGGTAGAATTGACAAGGGGTCCTGCGCTTTTTGCAGCCATGCCTGATTCCATAGATCATCTATTTTTTGATTGTCCTGTTACGGCTGGTATTTCTCTCTTTTGGCAGCTAGATGCAATTTGCCTTGGCGCAATAGATCTTGGGGAGAAAACCTCCGTTGGGCCACTTCCTTCTTAATGGGCAATGACTTCTTTAAATGCATTGCTCGCTTCTCTTTCGGAGCTCTTTGCCATATTATTTGGAAGAATAGGAATATCATCCTATTTAGGGATCAACCCCTCACCATCCCGGCAATGAAGAACTATCTGTTTAAGGTGGTAAGAGATAGGGCTAGTACCTTCAGGAATGTGGATGACAACTTCAGGAACAGAAGGTTGCAGAGGAGTTGGGGCATTGATCCCATTATCTTCACGGGGGGTCAGTGATCAACCCTTTGGTGGAAGCTGGAGGGGTGTTTCTCCTCCTTGTCGAGGTGGTTGTGTCCAGCCGGTTGTTTTTTCCTATCGTGCTTGCTGTTGTGGTTGTGTTTCGTCCTTGTATTTGGATGCCGCGGTTGCGGGTTTTTACATCATGGCATCCTTTCACTCATCATGATCTCTTATCATGAGTGCAAGTTTTTGGTGTCATGATCTTTTATACATTTGGCTTTTCCTCCATTTATATATTACCTTTACCAAAAAAAAAAAAAAAAAAAGATAGAAAATCTGGAAAATGTTTTCTTGAAAGTTATTTTCTGTGAAACGAATGGAGTCTAAGGTTAGAACATACCATCTAGCTTTTTGTGTGAATACAACCGAGTTTATCCCGCAAAATGTGTCTGTGCACTGCGGCTAGGATTTTCCTTATTCTCTCCAGGCTCTTGTTTGTGTCATCAAAATCAGATTGGGATTTTCAATTTCCTCGAAGTATTGCTTGAGGTTAAAAAAAAAAAAAAAACAAAACAAAAACAAAAGAGTAGATTGATATGCGATGCTTCACTGAATCATGTATGGCAAGCTCGAGATGAAGCTATCCAAGGAAGGTATCCCTCCTAGTATTGGTAGACGGGATAATGATCCAAAAGGTTGTTGGATTTTTTTTTTTTTTTGTGCCATATCATCTCTATACTTCTTTTTCTTTGTGCAATGGGTTAATACCTTGAAAAACCCTAAACTGGTACACTTGTGACAAATTTACCCAAAACTATTTTTTTGACCATAAAAAACCCCCAACCGGTACACCTGTGACAAATTTACCCCGACTAACTATAAAAAATCCTAAACTGATACATTTATGACAAATTTACCCCAAACTTATTTATTTGACCACACAAAACCCCAAACTGGTAAATTTGTAACTAATATACCTTCCGCTAAATTAGATTAATACCACAAAAAAATCACAAAAATTGTAAACTGTGACAAACAAAGTGTAAAATCCCAAATTGGTGTATCGGTCAATTGTCATATGTCATTTAACTTTATAATTTAACAATAAACTTTAACTAAAACTAATAGCGGGTAAATTTGTTATGAGTATACCGGTTTAGGGTAAATTTGTCAAAGGTATACCAGTTTGGGGTTTTTGGTGTCAAAAAAATAGTTTGGGGTAGATTTGTCATAGGTGTACCAGTTTGGGATTTTTCAGGGTATTAACCCTTGTGCAATTAGTTTCTCAAACTTTATATTTGTTTATTCAAATGAGTCCCACCATTAAGATACCCAACCAAATTATGACGTTACCATTAAGTACGATGCCTGCAATTACATGCTAGTGACATGGCACCTCAAGCTGTAGAATAGATGGAGATGATTGAAATGTTGTGTTAGCAATTTCCGGCCAATTTAGATCGATGGACCACATTAGAAAATATAAAAATATTTAAGACTACATTGGCCAAATAGAAAAGTTTATGAGTGAATTTGGAAAATTTTCCTCAAATAGTCAGCTTTAGGAACTGCGAAAACAAGTTATAAGAAATCTTAGGTTGATAGCTTTGCTGCTAAAGCCTCACTAAGAGGTCTGTTAATATGACAAAGTAGCCTATTGTTGGAAAGATATTTGTGTACTGTAGTAATAATTCATTATTTCCTCGTATAGATCAAATCTATAATCACATAGCTTCTTTATATGTTTTTACAGGAACTTCATTAGCACATGCCTAATCAAATCTAAATTTAAAAAGTTCTTATTATAGATAACTTTCACCTCGTGATTTCTCAGAGTCTCCGAGGGAGAGGAGCTCATCCACCAACTTGCCTCAAATTGGAGAAAGGGAGGGGGGAGAAAATTGTATAATCAAGCCACCTCATCATAGTTTTCTTAATTTTGCGGATTCTATAATTTTTTATAGGAGGCCTCAGAATAAATTTTCTAAGCACGAGATAGATTTGTTTTATGGAAAACTAGTAGTTGAAAAGCATCTCCTCATTTTGTCATTTTGGCATTGCTTCAAAAATAAACCGACGAAAATTATTTTTCATGCATAGAAAAAAACCGTATTTAATTTTGAAAAATCATCTATGCTTTTAAAAGGTTGGTCTTCCTTTTCCAGGATCTAACATAACCTCCACCGTTGCTAGGATCATCTCTTTCGTACAAAGTCGAGACCTTGGGGTCAGATCGGACACTCCAGCACCTAAAACATGAACACGAGGGGCCTCTCCCGAGATCTCAGTGAACTAACAGGTGCCCCAGACATTTAAACTTGGACACAAGCACCTAGACTTTCAACACTGGGGCCAGAGTTGAGTACCTATGGTCACAAGTTCTTGGAGGATCTTAGAGTCCGAGGCTTGGGGTCCTGCTTTGGCACGTGGATACTAGGTACGAGGCTTGAGTTCCCTAGTCTTGCCGCCAAGGTCTCGATAATTGCGCTCCAGACCTAGGTTTATTTGTCTTGAACACCTTCTAAAGTTTGTCATAGTTTGATTTTGTTGTGTTTAGTAGGATTTTTTTAAATGAGATGAAAATCATTATGGAAAGCTTGAAACTAATTTCCTTACGAAATATTATTCACCAACCATGTTAATTTTTTAACGATACAAAATGGACCTAAAGTCTCCTTGCAATTTCATCAAGACCCGAGATTGAGTAGCCTATCATTTACCTAAACAAAGAGCTATATACAAGATAGAATGAAAATCGCGTGTGACCTTAAAGATAGACGGCAAAGCTTTAGACAAGGTTACGTTCTCATTAGGCCAACCAAATAAAAGAGAAAAAGAGCCTCAAACTGAAGTTGCAAGCAAATAATCAAATTCCCATTCTCTTTTTGTACTCATTAATTCCATGCCTTTCTTTTGTCTTATTTAATAATTGAAGAAAACGGAAGTTCATTGCTGTAAAGTGTTGAGACACAAGTTATCTGCCAGCTAAGAAAGTAAAGCTAATATCCCTAATACTCGTTCCTTAACAATGATTCTTAGGACAAATCTCTCCGTTGCTTTCCTGTTCTTCAGTTTCCCCAGTTTTTCCCGTGTCGCTATCGACAACTTCTGAGTAATACTTCTGGGATTCATCAGCACTCAAGTTCAGGTGTTACGTCGGGCTTTTCTACGGTCGTCAATACCCGTAGGGCGCGAACTGTCAGGGGATTGCCCAAACCCTGACAGTTCCAACAGATAAGCTTCATTTGTGAACTGGTGGCTGTTTAGGGCCAGCCACCAGAGCCCGGTCTGCGGTCTCTGTTGCGAGGAAAACAGGTGTTTCCAGCAAATTCAGGTCAGAAGGTTCCTCCATGATAATATGCTTAGATTCATATGGATTATATCTTCTCTGTTTTTTAGCTGATCCAAGAAGGGGTTTTGAGCGAGGATTAATTAGTTTCCTGGATGTTTTGCTATCCATAGGTGAGGATTGTACACCTTTTAGCTTTTGATCAGCAGCAACAAGGGTTGTGCTATGCATTACCAATGGTTGAGGAATTGAAACTGAAGGAACTGTAGACTTGTTGCGGTAATCTTCGGACTCCCTTTGTAAAGTATCGTCTACAGTCGTAGATGGAGGAGGCATTAACTGAGCTGTTGGAATCCTTGTAGGGGGAGTGTCAGGAATAACTTCTTCCGTCTGCTCAGTCGAGGTTGGTGATTCATAAAAGAGTTTCCAGTAAGGACTATGCAGTTTAACTTCAGCTCGGAGCCATGGTCCATAGGCCATCTTTTCTCTTCCCTCATGTTTATCTTCAGAGTAGGGAATTTCTTTACAATACATCGCGTAATGTCCAAGTCTGCCACAGGAAAAACAGAAATGGGATAGTCGTTCGTACCGAAAATCCAGCCAAAAAGGTGCGCCCTGAATTCGTATAAGTTTCCCTGTGATAAGAGGTGCATTCACATTGAGTTGAACGCGAACTCTGCCTGTTTTTGTGTGATATCCTTCCTTTGAATCCATCTTCACCTCTTTAATCTCACCAAGGTGTTGGACTGCTTTTCGAAGCATGCATTCGGAGGACCATTCAAGAGGTAGGCCAATGACTTGTACCCAAAAATCACAGGTTGAGAAGTCATAACAGTGAAGAGGGGTATTAGGAATCCATTGTTTAACATTAACCAAGTGGCCAGAAAAGAGCCAATGTCCACCATCAAGAACTTTTTGCATATCTTCATGGGTCTGAAACTTTATAATATAGAAACCTGTCTCACTCTGTGATATTTCTGCAGAATCTATACGCCAAGCTTTCCGGAGCACAGTTTGAAGTGCTGGAAGATTAATAGATGGATCGGACAATATTTTTGCAACTAAAGTTAAACGGCATGCCTCGACCGCATCAGCAGGTGGTGTATCATCCCAATCTTCGATAATTTTTTCTGTAGTAAGACGACTAAGACTAGAACAGAGAGCCGCTAGATGTGAGGATGTAGCGGAATCCATCTGACGGATAATGTCATCGAATATAGCAGAGAAACAGCAACATAGGCCACGACAAGTACAGTGGATGGAGAAGAACAACAATTCAATCCCATGCAAGACAATCGCCAAGTAAAGAAGACATGCATGAAGCTAACCCGTGACAATCGGCATCAAAATCGGCTGAGGCAACATGATTCTGAGTCCAAACGGAGACGAGGGATGAAGCCGATTGCAGAAAAGAAGGCGCCCTTCAAGCTATGAAGTTCGGCACCAAGGAGAAGAACGCATGAAAAACAGACATGGGGAGACTGTGGAAGTTGCCAAGTCGAGAGAAAGCTAGTGTATTGTATGGGTTGAAAGTACTGTGGGATACTGATGGGTTTTTCTATAGCAAAATTGAGGTGAGGGTTTTCAAGAAAACTGCCATTAGAGGTAGAGAGAGCTCGACAAAACGAGAGGTTCAAGTCAAATTACCACCACATATTGCCACCGCTTACGAGTCAAACCTATTTCATGGTGCTTTGGTGGCCATCTAGCAGGGGTGGTCCTACGGTGATGGCAACTAGATAGAAGTACACCAAGAATGTCAAAACTTGGCATAGATGGTCACATAATTGACAAAACTTTCAAAAGGTACATCTAAGTGTCATTTAAAAAAAATTGGATACTTAAGTGCAAATTCCGGCATGGTTTGCCGGAAATCCGATGTGACATTATTTTATTAATAAAACCGTCTACATCAGAATGTCCACTCAACAATCATCGTCCAAAAATGACATTGTTTTGCCCCCAAATTTGATTTTTAATACGAATATCAATTAAATTATGTTTAAAAGACTAAACTAAAAAAAAAAAAAAAAAAAGGGAAACCAACGAGGGCCTTCACGATCCTCGCCATCATTGTCCCACCATCATCAGAAAGGCTCGATAACGTGGGGTGAGGGATGGCCGAGGTCGCTAGGCCCTAGCTAGTGGCCAATAATCTTAGTCGATTGCAAGTGAGGCCTACATGCCCTCGCTTAGATCTAGGGTGAATGGTCATGGCCTTCCCCAAATCGAGTGAGGGTCATCGGCCCTTGCCCAAATTGGGCCAAGGGTAGCTAGCCATGGGTCAGAGTGAGGCCTTGTAAAATCTCGCCTACGCCTATTGCTAGGGGTGTGCTAAAAAATCGGGACTCAGCCGAAATGCCAAAAATCAGACCGGACTAGCTCGGAACTGGTGGTTCCTAAGGGAATTAGTCTAGTTTCCAGTTGCAATTTATTGGAACCGATGGGTACCGATCCGCCAGTTCCTAGTTCCATGGGCAGAACTACTCACCCACCCATCTAGACTAGACCAACATTATTGTCACACCCTAATCCTCAAGCGCACGCCCATCCTTTGAGAGTGCTAGTATGAACACCTAGAGGGGGGTGAATAGGTGTTTAAAATAAACCTTGGCAAATAGATGCAGAATAAAATAAACTTCGAGTAAAATAAAGGAGTTAAGGAAGAGAATAAGAACACAAGATTTATAGTGGTTCGGCTTAATCCAAGCCTACGTCCACTCTCCCACGCTAACAGCCTTCTTGGCTGGATTCCACTATGCAATCAACAAGAGATTACAACTTTGAGTTTAAACACTTAGTAGATCACACCATCTCACTAAGTCACTCTTTTGGTATTTCTCTCACGATCACAAACGTTTAAGCTCTCCAAAGACAAGTGTATGATCGAAGATCGCTTAGACTTTGGAATTATAAATTCTACACTTTATCTCTTACTTGCTCATTGGTCCTTCATCTCCTTAAATACTCCTCCGCTTCCAAACTAGCCGTTGGACAGTATCCCGGAGAATCGTCTTCCAATATACCCATTGGACAGCTCTGTATCTAGAAGATTTGGTAGTCGTTGAGTGACAAAGGTAGAATCCCAAATTGATTCCGATCGCCCATACAAACGGAATCTTGGTTTCCATAAGTAAAGCTTCTTCGTATAGAAAGTTCTTGTCTTCAAGATCCAATCGTCAATCAATTAGATTGAATCAATCAAATCAATCTTGATGTGGAATCCAAACCAAATCACTAGCCGTTATATGATTGGGCTTGAGTTACGTTCTGTCGAATCTGGATGTAAAGTCTGAGAGCAATAGACTTTACAATCTGAGTCTGAGTGCGATAGACTTTACAATCTGAGTCTGAACATATTCTACTTCTGAACAGATTTAGCTTTAAGGTCTGTACCCAGTTCAGCTTCAGCATAGAGTCTGTCTTCTGGTTCATCATTCACGTTTAGTCTGGAATTAATAAAAGTTGACAGACTTCTGATGTAGAACAGACTTTGACACTAAAGTCTGGCAGTCTTCAGACTTTGACACAAAAGTCTGGAAATCTTCAAAATATACTCTGGACATGTGTTACGTTCAGTCTTCTGGCCGTCTTCTGACTTTGATAATATCCTTTACATGTTCTATCATATGCATGGTCTATTACTCAACCATCAAACATGTTAGTAGCCTTTAATTTATTTTGTCATCTTCAAAACATTATAAGGGATTTCCCTAACAATCTCCCCCTTTTTGATGATGACAAAACAATCTCTGAATATGCAGATTTGTAAACATGCTTTTAAAAATATTAATTTAAATCAAAGGAAAGGATATCAGAAGATAGCAAATAGATTGAGCATAACAATATATAGAAAAATGGAAAAAATAATGGAAAGCGATAATAACCAATCAGCACATATGCATATTCATATCTTCTCCCCCTTTTTGTCATAATCAAAAAGCGATAATAATGGAAAAAATATTACGTAGAGAATGATAACAAATATCTTGCATGAATCACAATTTCCAAAAATCAGCTTTTATAAAGTAAATCGAATATTGAAGATATGCAATATAGCTCACTTCGATCATATTAGCAAATATCCAATAAAAATCACAGATGCATCATAAAATTCACGTACCCTTTTTGTCATAATAAAATGATAATATCAATAGGAGATTTGTTAACGACAAAAGGTAATAAAAGATGCACTAACCGGATTTTGTAGAACTTAAATTCTGACACATTTACCTTTCATTCCATCCATAATAAGATCACGATCAATCCAAAAAGATTTTTCCATAATTGATCAAAACTCCCCCTCAATTTGTTGCCTTTTTGAGGTGATCACGATTCTTTTCCTCTTCTTTTGGATTCGCTTTCTCCCCTGTGATCATGACAATATTTGCGAATAGAATTGTGACTTGTGCACGTTGAGCAGAATATTTTTCCATCATTTCCTTTGTAGCAACAACATCTGCAACAATCACTTGCATTTTGAAATTCGAGGCAAAAATTTATTTTCTTCAATTAAGCTTTTCTCGAATTCAACCTGCATCAACTTAACAAACTTTTTCCACAAATAAGCTGTAATAATATCCACGTAATATATAATGCCCTTTTCTTCATATAGATAAATTGAATAGCATATATAAAATTATTAATTATTAAAATTCTGAACTATTCAACCTTCCATATGACACATAAAGGATTTCCTTAACAATTTGCAAAAATTTTGCATAAGGAATAGAATCTTTGAACCTCGAGAAGATAGTATAGAATCTTCACAAATTTCTGATCAAGCTTTCCAAAATTCATATGGAAGATTCTATTGTCACCTGCAAAATCTTGTATAATAGATAATCATCTTTGCAAAAATGTCACATAATATCTTCCTTTGATTTGCGGATCAAACTTGCTAGATATAATATATCTTCTAAGAATATAGCAAGAATATCCATGAATATGCAGTAATATATTTCGAGATCAAAGAGATTTTCTTGAGCATAAATTTCAGATATGCATTTTGTAAAAGGAAAATAGATATTTCTATCACGTGCCAAAATTGCAATACCTTATATTTATGACAAAAGATATTCGCAATATAATAAACAATCATCCAAAATCATGATAAATGCACGTACAAATTTGCAAGGCGGGATGAAAAATTTCTCTTACCCAAGGTATATATTTGCAATATACCATTGATTAAAAAAAAATCATTACCAATTGTTGCATGAGATACATTTTTGATTGCATCTTGATTTGCATAGATTTGCGATCATTCATCCCTTAAAGAATTTCCTGCAATCAACTCATTTCCCTTTTTGGTATCCATCAATTTGGATCCTTCCATGACGTTAGAGCAAATAATGAAATTTCCATAATCAAATATTCTTTCTTAATTCATCATGACAGAGTATTCAAAGAAAGAATATTATGCACAATGATATTTTGAAAAATAAATTATCACTTAGTCATCGTACGATAAAAACAGAGAGAATAAAATCCTTGAGTATCTAAGAGTATCTTGCATCATCACGTAAAACAGATTTTCACTTTGCAAAATATGACTAAATCTGAGAGTATAAAATTAGACAAAATAATCTGAATTATCTCAAATAATTACACGTATTAAATCAAATCTCAACTTACGAATCACAAACAAATCATACGATTCTTTCTTCAATGAAACAAAATATGATCATTATAAAATCTCAATCAACCAAGGATATATCGAATATCAAGTATAATGAGAATTATTGCCCAAATCAAATTGAGAATAAAAAATTCCTTACCAAATCCTCTTTCTTATTTCTTCTTCATATCCTGCAAAAATAACTCATCTTTTCTTTGGTACCCATTTTTTCTTAGGTCCATGAGAGTTAGTAGAATATGCTGTTTTTATCCAATTTTTCTTAATAGGTCTCCAGACTTTAGGACAATATTTTTCAAAGTGTTCCGAATCTCCACAATTTGAACACTTAAGGGCATTTCGACCAACAGGTTTTACAAACACTTTTTGAAAATGATTTTTGTAAAATGCCTTTGAAGGTCTTTATCTAAGTCTCTCTTTTACTTTAGGAAAATCAATTAAAGAATTATTTTCCTTATTGAAACCAAGTCCCGACTTATTATAGTAAGGAACTTGTATAGAAAGGATATGCTCTAATGTTTTTGATCCATTTGAAAATCTTGTCGAAATATTTGAAAATTCTTTCTTCAAAGAATCATTTTCTTTGACAAGTAAATCTCGACTTTCTTTTGTTTGTAGAAAATCTTTTTGCAAAATTTCAAAATTTTCTTTTTGAGAAAAATCCTGTTGCCTAAGTCGAAAATTCTCCTTTTTAAATTCGGAGATCCTTTTAAGAGAAGATTTGAGATTTAAGCACAACTCATTTATATACTTTGAAAGTTTGAGAGGAATTTTTTAATGGCTTACCTCGATTTCCTCATCGGATTCTGAGTCTATGTCCGAGTCAGACTCTGATTCTGAGTCTGTGTCTCAGTCAGACTCAGATTCTGAATGTGCCATCAAGCATATATTTCCTTGCTCATCATCTTCTTTCATTGTTCTTTTCTGGCCATTATGCTTGTATTGTCTTCTTTCACTAAACTTCCTTCCTTTTCTACTCAGCTTTTTGAATTTCTCGATCATAAAAGCAAGTTCTTCGTCGTCCATGTCATTTTCTGAGTCTGTTTCATCAAAAACAGCATTAGATATTAAAGCAATGGACTTCTTACCTTCGGGATCTTCATCGTTGAGTTGTTCCACTTCATAAGATTGAAGAGTGCCAATCAATTCATCAACGGAGAGTGGCATAATCCTCTGAGTCTCTCGGATTGAGGTCTTGATATGTTTCCAATCTTTTGAAAGACCTCGCAAGAGTTTGTTGACCTTCATTGGGGCAGAAATTTGCTGACCTTGATATGCTAAACCATTTACAATTTCTGTAAAACGGCTAAACATATCTCCAATCGACTCTCCTTGCTTCATCTTGAAGGATTCATATTTGCCAAGCAAGAAGTTCACTTTTGTCTCTTTTACACGATCGGTCCCTTCATATGTAACATGAAGTCTATCCCAAACTTCTTTTGTTGTTTCACATGAAGAGATTCTATTATATTCAGCAGGAGACAAAGCGCAATATAAAGAATAAATGGCTTTTGCATCAAGCGCTTCTCTTTTGGGCATCTCCGTCCGAGACATAGGAGCGGGGAGTTTGGTTTCTTTGTATTTGCCATTCTTGTTTGATGTAGATGCAGCAGTGGGGTTGATTCCTTTTTCCACAACATCCCATTGCAAGGGATCTCTGGATCTTAGGAATGCTTTCATTTTGTTCTTCCACACGTCGTATTCCTTTCCATCAAAATATGGTGGCCTTGTGTTGCTTTGTCCCTCCATAAGTCCTGGTGCCAAGATACTAGCCATAGAAGATCTTTAACTCAAAAGTAAAAAACACTTTTATAAACCGAGCACTTGGCTCTGATACCAATTGAGAGTGCTAGTATGAACACCTAGAGGAGGGTGAATAGGTGTTTAAAATAAACCTTGGCAAATAGATGCAGAATAAAATAAACTTCGAGTAAAATAAAGGAGTTAAGGAAGAGAATAAGAACACACGATTTATAATGGTTCGGCTTAATCCAAGCCTACGTCCACTCTCCCACACTAACAGCCTTCTTGGCTGAATTCCACTATGCAATCAACAAGAGATTACAACTTTGAGTGCAAACACTTAGTAGATCACACTATCTCACTAAGTCACTCTTTTGGTATTTCTCTCACGATCACAAACGTTTAAGCTCTCCAAAGACAAGTGTATGATTGAAGATCGCTTAGACTTTGGAATTATAAATTCTACGCTCTATCTCTTACTTGCTCATCAGTCCTTCATCTCCTTAAATACTCATCCACTTCCAAACTAGCCGTTGGACAGTATCCCGGAGAATCGTCTTCCAATATACCCATTGGACAGCTCTGTATCTAGACGATTTGGTAGCCGTTGAGTGACAAAGGTAGAATCCCAAATTGATTCCGATCGCTCATACAAACGGAATTTTAGTTTCCATAAGTAAAGCTTCTTCGTATAGAAAGTTCTTGTCTTCAAGATCCAATCGTCAATCAATTAGATTGAATCAATCAAATCAATCTTGATGTGGAATCCAAACCAAATCACTAGCCGTTATATGATTGGGCTTGAGTTACGTTCTGTCGAATCTTGATGTAAAGTCTGAGAGCAATAGACTTTACAATCTGAGTCTGAGTGCGATAGACTTTACAATCTGAGTCTGAACATATTCTGCTTCTGAACAGATTTAGCTTTAAGGTCTCGTATCCGGTTCGGCTTCAAGATAGAGTCTCGTCTTCCGGTTCATCATTCACGTTCGCCTGGAATTAGTCGAGTTGACAGACTTCGATGTAGAACAGACTTTGACACTAAAGTCCGCAGTCTTCGAGACTTTGACACGAAGTCTGGAAATCTTCAAAATATACTCTGGACATGTGTTACGTTCAGTCTTCTAGCCGTCTTCTGACTTTGATAATATCCTTTACATATTCTATCATCTGCATGGTCTATTACTCAACCATCAAACATGTTAGTAGCCTTTGATTTATTTTGTCATCTTTAAAACATCATAAGGGATTTCCCTAACATCCTTCACCTGGTCGATTAATAGCAATGTCTCAGGATGCATTGCCAACCCCTTTCATTTTAATATGCAAGCGGAAGCACATAAAATAATCTCCAGATAATAAAACAATGGGATAGAAAAGTAGAGCCATATTTTTCCACAACTGTTCAAATTGAAACAAACCCTTTTTATAACAAACAGGTTTATTCACAACATTATGTCACTTACAAAAGTATCGGCTTAACCAAAAAGGAACTGTCATATGACTAACTAGCCAAACAGGTTTGTCATTTCTGTTTCTTCCACCTTCCCAAACTTCGGAACTTCCGGTCCTCCACAACCGCCACCTAGGGACCTGAAAATGGTTATATAATAATCAGTGAGATAATGTCTCGGTGGGGTAGAACCCGAATAGGAAGTCAATACACTCTAGAGGCTACCTAAGTACAACACGAGTCAGATGACTTACTTTGGCATCAATTCTTTCTTACAAGTTAGTATATATCAAATATACACGATCACATCACATCACAATCAATCAAATTGAATTATTAATCAATCGACTTAGTTGATTACATGTCACTACGACCTTTCCCTACTCAGTACATTCAATATCATCTACTCTCCAAGATGGTATATCTAGTCATCGAGCCCACGTGCATTCTCCAAGTTGACATATTTAGTCACCGAGCCCACTTACTTTCTCCAAAGTGATATATCGAATCGATGAGCCAACGAAATATAACGTCTCTCTCCGAGATGACATCCTTAGTCACCGAGCCGACGTAGTATGACATTTTTTCTCACATTCTATCATATCTGTTAAAATAGTCGTGTGTAGGTACATGGTTGGCCTTAGCCAAAATATAACAATTTCACTTTTCATAAGCCCCACCATTTTTAACAGCCCATAGCATATTTTTTGCATTGTAAACCAACGCTCGGTTAATTTCCAATCAATTACCGAAATTGATTAATTTAGGAATAAAATCCTAAAATCATATTTAAATCAATTCAGCATGATTTAACGCTCAAATAAATAAACAGACTGCACCACAATAATCAGCATAAAATTAGGATCGTCGACTATCCCAACCTAATTTCCGAAAAATAGATAATTAATTAAATAATTACGGAAATTATTAATAAATACAATAAATCCAATTTAGGCCGGTAATGCCTAATTGGAAGCCAAGATGAGCCCGAAAAATTGCCGAGACTCGTTCAATAAATAATAGAGCATATCTACTTGCTAACTACTCTAACCAAATGCCTAACATGCATTATTAAGGCACTAATTTAATTACTCTAATCTAATCTATCCACCTAGTTATGCTTAATTAAATCTAATCAACCACTGAGCATCATTAGCATACTAATAAGGGATTAGTGAGCAAAACTCACTCGTTTAACAATCCGTTCGGATCGAAATGTCGGGAACATCACAGGAGACGTTTTACTCCAAAGCGGACCTAGGATCTGAGGCCCGGAAACACCTTAAAACGGGCTTCAAAGTTGCTATGAAACCCACTTCTTGGCTTGTTGTTTACTAGTTGCAACGGCTTAATAGGGGTTCGATTGAGGTGTGCAAGGGCCGGCGAAGCTATAGGGAGCGGTCACGGGTCTAGGCAAGACTCCGGCGAGGTTGAACGGTGAGGAATGGCAGCCTACGGTGGCTCATGGCGGTATAGCATGCACGAACAGAAGCGGCGAGGCTGGAGGCATGAGTGGCGATGGCTTGGTTCGGGTGGTGATGGCGAGGCGGCGGCGATGGCGTCCAGGTGTGTGGCGGCTGCTCCTTCCACTAGCTTCTTGCTGGCTTGAGGGTTTTCGAAAATGGAGAGGAGATGGTGAGGGTTTGGCTAGCCAAGGGGAGAGAGAGAGGGTTGGATAAGGAGGAGGGGAGACAAGGGCTCCACCATGCCTCATCTTCCACAACTTGGTCTCCTTGACCATTCTTGGCCATGCATGACTCCTTGGCCAAAATGGCTAGG
Source organism: Eucalyptus virginea (assembly GCA_014182375.1). Taxonomy (NCBI): domain Eukaryota; kingdom Viridiplantae; phylum Streptophyta; class Magnoliopsida; order Myrtales; family Myrtaceae; genus Eucalyptus; species Eucalyptus virginea. The sequence goes on along the minus strand of CM024519.1, from coordinate 36,071,751 downwards.
GAAGGTGGGCATATGAAATTCTAAGGAAAGGGCTTTAATTGCTCTTGATTTCCTCTTCTATTTAATCCCATATGGCCTTCACAAATTCAATCGATACTTCAATTATCAAATTGATAATTTTTCTCATCAATGGATTCACCTTGCTTCCCAATTTCGCGATCAAAATCGATCCCGCCCTTCTTCCGAACAAAAAAACGGTACTATGCCGACTTTTTCCTAAAAAGTCTCAGGTTACAAAAAAAATTTCTGAGACTGAGTTGACGTTCCTAGAATTTATTGTGACATGACAGAATTTTTAATTTCTAGAATTGGATTTGAATTTGCGGTTAATTTCACTTAGACGCATTTTTAGTGTGACCTAAGCTACCGGTAGTTTTCAGAGTTTTTTAGTGCAAATGACCCGTGGTCAATTTTCTTCGAGCCACAATGAACCACTCAACACATTGACGACTCTCAGTTGTCGTGAAAATCTCGAGAATTCAAATATGGACACAAGGTACCAAAATGGCAGAAGAATCAGTCTAGGGCCGGTCGACGAGAATTTTTCAATTTAATGGTGTCACCTATGATTAGCCACACATCTTAGTTGAATAGACCTATCTCTGACCTCAAATCGATTTTATTTTTTTAACTATGCCGTAATGGTATCTAAAGATGAGCATGGTCGAGGAGCCGATTCCTGGTCGAATTTTCAAGTCTATTACATTAAAATTCCTTAATAGCTTCCCTGAATAGTCTAGTTATTTCGAGAATGATCGACTCTGAGAACAGCCCTATAGCCGCATCGATGAAATGCCCGATATATTTAGTGGAAAACAGAAGTGAAAATCCGGGATGTCACGATTATAATAATATATTATTTTTTAATATAAAAATTAATATATTATTAAATAAAAATTACTATATTATTAAGTTGGTTTTTGAATTTTGATTTGGTTTTTAGTTTCTTTCACTTTCAATATAATGTTCTAGCTTCTAACTACTTTTGGTTTCTAGTTCTTGTAGTGGTTTTTTTCTTTTCCTTTTGTTCTTATTAAGAACATTGGCTTATAATTGTTTATTTTGGGTTATAATGAGATCGGTTCCACATACTTATTTTTGTTTTATTTTCTGATTTTACCACAAAATAGATAGGGTTTCTAATTTTGCTTGTTATATGCTGTAGTGACAAATGGACAGGCCATTATTATGTATACTCAATACTTGGTGAGTTTGTTTATGATATGGACTTTAGGGTCAAAAGAATGGAAATCTTTGGTTGATTTTTGGCAAGACTAGTTTCGTCGATCCACCCAGGATCTGGGTCACCGATCCTTAATGGGCGGTTCCCTATTTTAGGTTGGGAACCACCCACCTGGACCATGTTCACCTCTCTATATTGCCCTAAATCTAGCGGAGGGCCTAACCCTGCTAATGGAGGCCCTTTGGCCCAACTTGTTGCCTCTACTCGCAAGTCAAACTTGTACCATAGCAGATGGTCACCCCCGACCACCTCGAAATAGGAGACCATCCTGTACATTGTGTACACAGTAAGATAGGGTTTTCTTTTTTCTTATAAGTTATATAATAAATTATGTATTATTCATATAATCATAATTTGAGTTATATCGGATGACTTACCAAAGAAGATATTGTTAATAACAAATCCCGAAATTTTCTATCTTATTTTATGCTATCTCAAATTTAATCATCATCCAGACCTCCTCAGAAAAATGATAAACAAAACATAAATGGCTCCTTGGCTCACACTCTCAAGTGCATAGCACACACCTGTCATCCATAGTACACCGTTTCCTCACTCTGTCATGAATAATCAGGCACCATAAGTGAAAGCTAAGCTTTGAGAGATTAGGGTGAAACCAAATCAGTCTATGCCAAGACACGTTTGGCCCTCTAGATCTAATTAAGTTCCGCATATTCCATCACCAGAGGCAGAGATTAAAACTTTCGCTTCCACATCTAAGTTTGTCTGCCAATGCAAGCTTGGATGCTGAATCCGTACTCTGATCTTCCCACGAATATATGCATACCTACTCTTCTTGGGAACTTGTCTAAATGAGCCTTGACAGGATTCCAATGATTCGCCATTGGAAAATACTCTTACCAATTGCCGATAATATAGTTCATATATGGTTTCAATAAGCCTCCCAACCTCATTATTTTTCTCCATGGTGTAAGTAGTGCCTTGCTTGATGTCAGCAGTTCAAACATTGTTATTCAGACTACTGAAAGAAAGCCTGATTGCAATAAGAAGTGCCATAAAGCGGTCAGCGCATCTTCTAGTTATATTTCTCAAATCAAATGAAATAACTAAGATATTGATAGGATTGTAATGTGTATTTTTTTTTAAAATATTAATAGAGGAGATATCGACAATGACTTAGAAATCTTATCGATTTGAACTCACTACAATCTTAGTTTTTCATTTAATAATAAGTAAAATGAAGGCAAGAGAGGATAGAGGCATAAGTGGAATTATTAATTGAAACCGACTTAAACACACGTAATAGCAAGTTCATAAAACCCATAACATAAATTTCAAAAGGGTGGACAAATCACCCACAAAGTCATAAATTAATTATAGGGATGTCAATTCAATGATGGACTTTCATTTAATTAGGCTAATGTAGTCCTTAACATTTCATGATTTTTCAATGTATTTTATCTGGCTCAAATCGGTTGAAAATTGCCACTGTAGTAATCAAGTTATCGCTGATCATTTTATATGTCATGGCTCGAGATCTAACGTAAATCTTCTCTACTCAAAACTAGGGTTTTTTTTTTTTTCCTTTTACCGTTCGTGGTCAACTTTCCTAATTGATGATCACACTGCAGCTTCAAATCGCCCATATCTTCTTCTTCTTTTTCCATTTTCCTCAAAATGGAGGACAAGGACTTGAATTTCCACTACACCCGTTGTGACATTCTAGGTTTTCAGTCCTATTTTCTACTGAATAAATCGGGCATTTCATTGACGCGCATATAGGGTTGTTCTCTAAGCTGATCACTCTAGATAACTCGACTATCTAGGGAAGCCATTAAGGAATTTTAAGGCAATAAACTTGAAAATTTGACTAGGAATCGACTTCTCAACTGTGCTTATCTTTAGAGGCCATTACGGCACAGTATAAAATCGATTTGAGATCAAAGATAGGTCGATTTAACTGAGATGTGTGGCTAATCGTGGGTGACACCACTAAATTGGAAAATTCTCATCGACCGGCCCTAGACTGATTCTTCTGTCGTTTTGGTACCTTATGTCCGTATTTAAATCCTGGAGATTTTCACGACAACCGAGAGTCGCCAATATGTCAAGTGGGTTCATAGTGGCTCGAAGAAAATCAACCACGAGTCATTTGCACAAAAAATTTCTGAAAACTACCTAGTAGCTTAGGTCATGCTAAAAACACATTTGAATGGAAATTAATCGCGAATTCGAGTCCAATTTCAGAAATTGAGGATTCCGTAATGTCACAATTGTTGACACCTAATTTTTTTTAAAAAAATAATAAATTAAATAAAATTCGGTTTTTGAAAATCTTTGTTGTTGAAAATATATCATTTATCTTTGAAGGAAACCTCTACGAGCTTCCCTTCAAAGAGGGGCAGTGTTGACACCTAATTTTTTTAAAAAAATCATAAATTAAATAAAATTCGGTTTTTGAAAATCTTTGTTGTTGAAAATATATTCTCATTTCAAATTATAAAAAAAAAAGAATTAACCGTTTGATTTTGGAGCCGCTTTGTTGTTGAGAGGTTGAGCGAAAATCTCCACCGGCGAAACGAACTCGAGTTTTCGCTTTATAAATAGGGGGCCTCTTCTTCACCTTTCGGGAGGGGGAGGAAGCTTCTTTTGGAAAAAATCAGAAAAAGTGCAGAGAAGTTTTGTTTCTGCAGTAAAAAAAAAAAAAAAAAAAGCAAAACTGAAAGAGGAGAGGGAGGCCGTCCGTGAAGGTCTCGGGAGAAGGAAAGAAGCACAAAAAGCAAGGAAAGTGTGCGGCTGCAGAGGAGAGAGGAAAGGGAAAAGAAAAAAAAAGTTTTTCCTGTTCATCTTCTTCAGCAATGCTTTCCGGTGTCCAGTCCCTTCACCGGCGCGTCTCCTTGCTCCCCTGTCCGGTTGATCATCCGCATGCCCCGCACTTGAGCACTGCCCATCGCCCAACTCGACGATCCGGGAAACTCCGCCGTGCCTCCGCCTGCTCGCCACCGTGCCGGAGTGCCACCCGATTCACCTCCTCGCCGACGCTTGCTGAAGCCGTGCCGCTCCCGACCGCAGCGGCTCGAACCAGATCTCGCACCACCCGCACCCAAAGACCGTCGCGCCCGCCTCACCGCGATCCACCGCCGCTGAAACCCCGCGACGCCGGACTCGCACTCGACGCCGTCCGCCGCTCGTGTCCTCCCCCTCGCGACGCCGACATTGCGCCTTAGCCCGAGCCACCATTGCTGCGACCTGCGACCCTGCTGTTCGCCGGTCATCGACGCCGCACCTCCCTGCTGCTGCTGCTGCCGCTCAGTCCTCACCGGAGCTCCGATTCCGGCCCGCTCCGACACCAACCAACCTTCATCCGAAGTTGTCCAGCAAGTTTAGTACTTGTTGGTATCATTTTCTTTGTGCAGGTCACTTGAGGCTTGAGAAGGGTGAACTTGGCATCATTCCTCACCGGTTTCCATCTTAGAGATAATTTTTCCGAGCTAGGTAAAATTTTTAGGCTAAATTTGGTTCGAGTGTTCCGGCTCATAGTTTTTTACTCTAACATTGATTTGCTTTGATCATTAGGAAATTTGTCATATTAAATCATGATAATAAAAAATTTTGACCCGCGAGACGTCGGGTTAGATTTTTGATTATTTCGACTTTTTATGGCGAAATTCATGAATTACTTTGCATCATTGATTCATATTCAAATGCCATTGATTTACATGGATGGATTTTTATTTTAGCGTGTTATTATTATTTGCTCATCACATATCATGCATCAAATGTTATGTTTAGAATTTAGATATTTAGGTCCATATGCATTTCATATTTAAAACTTTGCATTCTATGTTTTTTCTAAGATTCATGTAGAATTAGGATAATTTTCCTTTAATAAAACCAAAACAAAAAAATGTTATTTAGGTTATATAGATTTCATAATGTGCACATTACATATTGCGTTTAATTAGTGGGTTATAAGTTAATGTTTTAACATTCTCATTATGTAGTTTTTTTTTTTTAAATAATATATATAAAATGCCAAAAAATTAACATTGTATCATTACGTTACTTTCTTTTTAATAAAAATTACTATGTCATTTTAATAACATTGTATCATTACGTAATTTTCTTTTCTAATAAAAATTACTAGGTCATTTCAAATAAAAAAAGAAAACACAAAAGTCTTTTATTTGGTTAGTTAATAGATTAGCTCATAATCAATCTCACTTCATGTCATCATTTGTTATTGTAAGTTGCATATGTGTAATAAAAAAACCATTAAAAAATCATAAAAAGAACATGCATATAGAATTACGACGTCATACATCTCATATCATACAGCATATGCATATTTAGGGTTATGTAAATTAGATTGCATACATATTGTAATGATTTAAATTATGTCACATGAATTGCATCTCATATGTAATTAAAGTAAAACTCATGCATATCAAATTTAAATTAAGATTGCATATAATTAACATTTTTTTAAAAAAAAAAAAAAATTAAGTGTCTTGTCATTTAGAAATCATGTTTAGGGCATGCATTTTTATAAGCATTTTTCATTGAATGTTATTTTATTGTTTGTGCACCCGCATGTCCACCATTTGCATGTTAGTAGTTTAGGTTAAAATTAATTAACATTGCCTGCTAAATATTTTTTTAAATTAAAATAAAAGGTACCGAAATGGCGTTAAACTAATCTAGCGTAATCATGTCCCCGGATTTATTGAATCTCTGGTTCGTAAAAATAAAGTATTCTCCCATACTTTATTTGGGTTTCTAATCAAACCCTAATTGATTAGTGGCGGCTCCAAATTGAATTGAAATTGCATGTTTAAATGAGTTAATTTCCATCAAGTCGCGATTGGTAGGACTTGGGAGGGTCCGTGCCAAGTTTTCGGACTTAGTAATCCATTAACCTAAACTTTAGGATTGCCCTGAAAATTTAGGTCGCAACAACAATAAATTTTAGGAACATCAACTCAGTCTAAGAAGATTTTTCTGTAACCCGAGACTTTTTGGGAAAAAGTCGTCACAAAGCCGTTTTTATTCAAAAAAAAAGGTCGGGGATCGTTTTCATTGCAAATTTGGGAAGCATGATGGATATATGAGTGAGGAAAAATATCGATTTGATCGATAGAGGGTCAATTGAATTTATTAAGGTAAAATGGGATTGAGTTGAGCAAAGATCGGTGTCCAATTGAAGCTAATTGCTTGTAAATTCGTAACTCCCCTCATCTACCACCATTTTGGACCAATTCAAGGTTGAAAGGAGGAGCCTTGGTGGCTCATGGATAGCCAAGGAAGATGTTTGGCCAAGGCGGAGTCTTGGAGAACAAGTTGTGGAAAAAATGGCCATGGTGGCCCCCAAACCTTATCCCTTCCCTTTCTTCCTCCACAAGTTGCCGTCCACCCCACTTCTCTCTCTCCTTCTTGCCTTGCTCAGCACACCAGCAGCCAAGAGAGAAGCCAGCGGAAGCCAGCAGCCAGCCAAGAACCATCGCACACTTGCCGGACCGTTTTTCCCCTCTGTTTTCACTTCTACCGGTTTCTGCTCCAGTTGACCCTTCGCCAAAGATCTGAGTTTAAAGTGGTCTTTCCGTGCGAACCAGCCAACGATCCACCCATCACCGTGACCGAGAGAGACAGCCCGTCCCAACACGCCCGACCTCGCCCCAAACGGAGCCATCGGTTGTCCTGTACGACCGCCGCAAGCCGCCGGCCGCCGGTCCGTGGTCCCTTGCCCGCTTGCACTGTTTCACATTTTTTGCGAGTTTCTCTCAATTTTGACCCTTATTTTGCCTGTTCCAACCACCAGCACATCCCCACTTGACCCCAGGAGCCATCAGTTGCTGACCACCCACTCATCGGAGCTCCGATCAACCCGTTTCTTCGTTGTTCGGCCGCCAGTTGCCTCGCCAAGCCTTCCACCAGTCTTACTTTGCCTAACTAAGCTTGTTTCCTCTATGTTTTAGCAAAAACGGAATAGAATTTTTGTGAGTTTCACAGCGGCTGTTAGGCCCGTTTTAAGGTGCTTCCGTGCCTCAAAACCTAGGCCCGCTTTGAGAAGAAACGTCCCCGCGACGTTCCCGTCAGTTTGATCCGACCCGCTCATTAATCAAGTGAGTTTTACTCACTAATCCTTGATTAGTATGCTAATGATGCTTAGGAGTTGATTAGATTTAATTAAGTGCAATTAGGTGGATGGATTATATTAGAGTAATTAAATTAAAGACTTATTGATGCATGTTAGGCAAACGGTTAGTGTAGTTAGCAAGGAAATAGGTCCTAGTATTTATTGAACGAGTCTCGGTAATTTTCCAGGCCCGTCTCGTTTCGAATTAGGCATTACGGGCATAAATTGGATTTATTGCATTTATTTAATAATTTCCGTAATTATTTAATTAAATATTTATTTTCTGGAAATTAGGCTGGGATAGTCGACGACCGGAATTTTATGCCAATTATCGTGATGCAATTTGTTTATTTATTTGAGTGCTAAATCGTGTTGAATTAATTTAATTCTGATTTTAGGATTTTATTCCTAAATTAATCAATTTTGGTAATTTAGTGAAAAATTACCGGGCGTCGATCTACAACGCCAAAAATCTATTTTGGGACTACTGAAAATAATGGAAGGTTCAAAAGTGAAGATCTTATATTTTGGTTAAGGCCGACCGTGTACCCACGAACGGGTATTTTTATCAAGAAGGTTAAAAATGGTGAATTGATTAAATGATCAATTACCAGCATACCATGAAAGTATGACTGTCAGCTTTTGGTGAGCATAAATAGTATACTATATGAGTATAATTGTGGCAGTTTCTGGTGAGCATAAATAGTATACTATATGAGTATAATTGTAGCAGCTTTTAGTGAGCATATATAATATACTATATCAGAAATTGATGCAACTTTTGGCGAGCATATATATATAGTATATTATCTCAGTATTTGAGGTAACTTCTAATGAGCATATATAATATACTATATCAGAAATTGAAGCAGCTTCTAGCGAGCATATATATATAGTTATCTCAGTATTTGAGGCAGCTTCTGGTAAGCATATATAATATACTATATCAGAAATTAGGGCAGCTTCTGGCGAGCTATACTACCTATTATCGGCTTATAATAAGCAGTCCTGCGTATGATCGGACTTATAAGTAGTATTGATTGAAATGGTCGGGGAATGGTCATTGTTGACATATAATTGACTAAATCGATTAATCGATGAGTCGATTTGATTGAATGATATGATATAATGCCGTGAGTTGATGTGATTCCTATATATCTAATATATACTGACTTGCAGGCAGGAACTAAAGCCAATGTAAGTCCTCTAACTCGTATTGTGCTTAGGCAGCCTCTAGAGTGTATTAGCTTCCTAATCGGGTCTTAGGGGGTAGAACTTGCTGAGATATAGTCTCATCCCGGTTGTGGGACAACATTTCAAGAGGAACTTGAGGAGGAAGAACTTAAAGAGGAGGACCCTAATGAAGAACTGGAGGAGGAGTCTAAGGAGGATCTTGAGGATGATCCAGAGTATGACCTGGATGAGGACTAAGACCTCACCCGATTTTGCAAACTCTGAGTTGTGATCTGATGTGATAGATCTGACTAGTTAATAGTATTATAATATATATTATGAGGTTTGCTTTGTATAAAAGTGTGGTTGTGGTTTTTCAGTTGTGAAAAATATAGCTCTACTTTTCTATCCTATTACTTTATTGTCTGGGGATTATTATTATATGCTTCCGCATGCGTATGAAAATGAAGTGGTCAACGATGTGTCCTGGGACGTCGCTATTTAATCGACCAAGGTGAGGGATGGGTACGTGCCCGAGGATCGGGGCGTGACACCCGTTGTCTGGGAGCTGCACATTACTGCTATAATTGTTGGCAATGTAACCGAATGGCAAATTGAAGAATAGAATCCCTGAAGATGGATTTGTAAACGAGTTCTAGCTACTAGTTGCAGCGCTCCCACCACCGGCATTTGGATCTATCCCTCCTTTTCTTGTGGCAATCTCTCTTACGCGACATTAGTGAATGACCCAGTGACAAGGATGACTGGCCTGACCACAGTGAGCTTGCTGACCATGAGTCCCCCCATGACTTGTCCTACCCCCAGAAATATCGTCAAGCTCATGGCCCTCGGTGGAGATGGTGGAGGCAAGAAAGAGCCAAATAGTGACATAAATATTGAATTGCACCATGGAGCGTCAGTATGGATCCAACCATGTTTCCCCCCACGAGATACCCAACCCAACGTCATAATTATTTGTTTCTTGGTTTTTGTGGTTTAGGATAGAATTTTATTGTCATAGTAAATTAAAGACTATTAGTTAATAATTTCTCTTCATTAAATGATGTAACTGCATGTGAAGGAAATAGAAGGCAGGCCCATTCATGCCAATGTTGGTGAGTTTTCTTCATTAAATGCCATGGCCTTTTGGCAAAAGAGAGAAGAAGTGCAATGGTGACGAGGACTAGTATAAATGAAGATCTCGAAGGTGAGAAATGAAGAACTTTCTTGAAGCAAAACATAGGAGCTTGTGGCAAAAGGAAATTCTTTTTGTAATTACACCCATTAGTGATTTAGTCAGTCAAATATTGTAATTGGAATTTGTGTATTTCTTGAGTGAAATTTCACTATAAATTGTGAGGGGCTAAACACTAAGTGAGTTATTGAGGGTAATTGGAGGTTGGGAAATAGCAAGAGAGTTTTGAGTGCTCAAGTAATTGTTATCTTTGTTATATTGCTTGTTTCTCTAGTGGAATTTTGTATTGCTTTTCTCGTAAACATATGTATCAACATTCGGACCAAAACATGTAAATTCAGTGTCCGATTTATTTCTATCCTTATGTCTATTATCCAATTCAATTTGTCCCACATTTCTTCACAACAATAATAATGCACATGGGGGTCAATCTACAATTCCCTTACGTCACTATTTTGCGTATTTGTCTTCTACAAAAAGTGCGAAAACCCATAGAAAAGTTGGCTTAGGCAATCAGCTGATTCCAACACGAAACCTTGACTATATTAAATTACGATCACCAATCAATTATATGGTACAAGAAGAAATGTCTGAAATTGCAGTCTCTGGTATGACAATTACCAGGTGAATCCCGAACTTATGGTTTTATCTTGGCAATTAAGAGCAAGGTCTTCCGATCGTTATATAAAGTCGAGAATAAGGTAAACATTGCCTAGAAATGCCAATTCAGGTCCCACCGGTTAAGTTCAAATGCACTCGGTATTCAATGGAGCACACCATTAACATGAGATTTGTTGTCAGTTGTTACCACCGCAGAATGCTCATCAAGTGCTTTAACCATCTTAAGCCACTGTCACATCAACAGTTTGTGAAGAAAGAGAATATGATAAAAGAAAATGAACGGAAGACTACTTGCTGATATATCTACTTAACACGTGACATCTTATCATTAGATTATGGAATGAGGACAACATACACTACATTGTACGTAGCATAGTCCTCATATGGTTTTGCATATCACTTTTGCCTGGCTCGAGCCTGCCCAAGATCTAAGATTTGTACATATAGAAACATGGAAAAATTAGAAGAAGGCCCATTTTTGCTGAACAGTGTTGACAAAAAAGCTTTTGATCGATGTGAAAATATACGAAGGACATGAATGGCCCTTTGTTGATTTGTGGACCAAAAACACAACTGACGAGAAATAAACAGTAGGAATATTATAGACAATTGTGCACCACCATGTAAAAGATGTTGACATTTGAGTATTGCCAATAGGTCAAACCTACATCCTTAAAAAAAAAAAAAAAATTATTTTGAGATTCAAGATCTTTGATAGTTATAGCTTATAGTAATTATTTTGAGATTCAAGATCTTTGATAGTTATAGCTTATAGGACTTGATCCTTAAACCAAAAACAGTCAAATTCTGCATTCATTCGTCCTATTCAGATATATAAGTTAGGTTCACTCCATTTCATTATTATTTAGGTGTCCTTTCATGAATAAGTCAAAATTTGAATTTTTGATTGACTTTTAGGTCAATTTAAGAAAGTCAACCCTCTACTGAAAACAAAAGAGAAATATTTGTATGACAATCTTTATTCTTCTTTGAAAATTGTGGACCACAAAAAATTAAATAATAATAATAATTATAAATTATTGTGGAGTCCATTCTTTTAAGAATTTATACTTCACAATAAGTTATTATTCTCACAATAGCCCAAAGATTATTATGCCAACATAACCCAAAAAAGAAAAAAAAATCGTAACAATGTATCCATCATTGCATATAGGTTAAGGAGTTTCAATCTCAAATTTCATGCATAGTCAAATGTTGACTTTTCAATAAAATCGAGAAATTTGACCTTTGACAAAAACATCATCATTTACAGGTCAATTTAAAGGACAAGAAAATATTTTCAAATCTATTTTGGCTTTTGACAAATTTGGTGCAGAATGTTTTGATTAACTAGAAAATTTGTGAAATTAGGTGAACTTGATAAGACAAATTCGAGGTGAAAGGACTCGATCAAAAAAGGCACGAAAGTATGAAGAGGTAGTATATTCTTTCCTCGTGTTTGATCCCACTAGATTAGGTGATCAAGTACATTGGGGTAATTTCATCAACTTCATTGAGTAATCGAGTTCATCTAATCAGTTTGATGAGCCTGTCAACGATTTTGTAAGCAAGTACTATAGGAAAGTTATAAATAGGATAAAAAGGAAAAGATATCGTTGAATAATTTCAAAATCACATTCTCTTACCTACTACATAAATTTGATTGTAGGATCGGCAGCATATGGCTTTCAACATAAACTGATTACAAAAATAAATGTGAGCACACCATTCGAAAGAGAAATGCTAAATGGGAACCGAAACATTACCTTACAGATTTTTCCATCTGACTGTTTGGACAAGGTCATCTTGAGCGTCTGAATTGTATGATTTTGTTGGGCTAATTTCACATGTTGTAAAAGTTTCGACTAGTAAATAAGAACATGGTTTAATATTTAAGTATTATAATGTTTTACCCCATTTGTAGGTTACACTTTTCTCAAATACTAAAGCATGAAAAATATATAATTAGGATGCAAATGAGAGATTCTGAAAAGATTTGAGTTCGAGACGTTCTACTCAAATATCACATGACACTGTCAATTATGGCTCAAAGTTTTAGCATCTCTCTTTCAACGAAGATGCCACATCATTTAGCTCTACTATATAAAGTTTTGGCACCTATCTTCCCGAAAATCCTCTAGAAACAACTAGAAGAACCTCTTTCCAAGGAGAGAGATTTCGGGATTCTCAAGGCAACGGTCAGGATAATCATAAGGGAACTTGTCTGTCTTGTGAGCCAAGAGGAACCACACCTGAGTGATGAGCTCACCCCCTCTTCTCAGTCGCTTGGCATGGTGATACACTTGACAGTTGTATGCTGCATGACACAGCATCTCCACCCAGATGCTGCTGATGAGCTCCCACTTGTTGTCCATCGTCCTCAGGTCGGCCATGAGCTTCTGCACCTCCAACAACACGTGCCAGTCAGGATGGTTACTCATCGCCTTACTCGGTTCCACAGAAAGGGTGACATCTCCATCCACCGACGATAGTGTGCTAATTGCTTCTTTATGGTCTCGATAACTCAAGAAAAGCGTCAGTGTTTGACGAGCGTACTCCAGCGTGATGTTGGCGGTGGGGAGGGACAGCATGTGAGGATGCAGAGCAAATAGGTACATCATGTACTCCGATAAGAATTTGCTTCCTTCATAAGCATCGGATTTTTCGATTTCCAATGGTTGCAGGATCTCCGTTGCAATGTGCCAGACAATGATGCTTTTAGCAAATTTCGCCTCAATGCTAGCTCTCAATGCTTGTTTCTCTTGGACGCCGTGAATCTCGAGTGTCCACTTGCCTCTTTCGATGAATGGCCCGCAGTCTCTTTTCTCCTCTAGCTTCCGCAACTTTTGCAGTACCAACGATCTGAGGCACAATGGCATGGGATGGCGGGAGTGTAACCAATACCTGTAGGATATGAAACCCTTTTGCTTGACATTAATTGTAGAGTGCGCAGCTTATAAAATATGCGGAAGCGTTAAAATACTCAAAATCAAACTAGCTGATACAATAACACACTCAAACTAACTAATACAAGCATACACTAAAGCACACTCAGCTATTCTATTTTTCTTCCCTTCTCTTTCACGGAGGGATAACTCGCTCACACAGAGTTGCACCTGGTGACTTCCTGTTCCGAAGCTCTCACTGCTGGAGGCTTTCCCTGAAGCTCACCTCATACTGGCCTGAGGTTCTCCGCTTGCATGTGGCGTGAGACCCTCTCCCTGGCCTTCTCCCTGTGAGGCCCTTTGGCCTAAGCTTGAATGCTTCACGTACTGTCATATTTATAATCATCTTCCACCGCCTGGATTCCACCGCATGGACTTTTCTTCTTGGCAGTCAAAAAACGTGGGCTGCGTTTCCTTCACGTGCAAGTACTAGCAAAGTTAAACTTTGCTTCTTACTTCTTGAAAGCTCCAGTAACAATTATACTATTATTTTAATATGTGCCCATTCATTCTTCATGTGCCCACGTCCAGACTTCATGCATAATGGACTTCTTGTTTTTATATTAGGTGTTGACTCCAACACTCCCCCTCAACACCTAATACTCTTCTTCTTCAGTTGCATCTACAACTGCAACTTTCAATTGGGCTTTGCGAAGCTCGGACTTCATCAACTCGATCTTGCGAAACTCCCCCTTCTTGAGTGCTCCTTTGATGTAGTCCTCGGTCGCTGGCTCTGAGTTCATAGTCTCCGACACCTTGCTCTGGGTTCACGGTCCCTAATCGCTAGCTCTGACACGGTCCCTGGCCGACTAGCTCTGATACCATTTGTAGGATATGAAACCCTTTTGCTTGACATTAATTGTAGAGTGCGCAGCTTATAAAATATGCGGAAGCGTTAAAATACTCAAAATCAAACTAGCTGATACAATAACACACTCAAACTAACTAATACAAGCATACACTAAAGCACACTCAGCTATTCTATTTTTCTTCCCTTCTCTTTCACGGAGGGATAACTCGCTCACACAGAGTTGCACCTGGTGACTTCCCTGTTCCGAAGCTCTCACTGCTGGAGGCTTTCCCTGAAGCTCACCTCATACTGGCCTGAGGTTCTCCGCTTGCATGTGGCGTGAGACCCTCTCCCTGGCCTTCTCCCTGTGAGGCCCTTTGGCCTAAGCTTGAATGCTTCACGTACTGTCATATTTATAATCATCTTCCACCGCCTGGATTCCACCGCATGGACTTTTCTTCTTGGCAGTCAAAAAACGTGGGCTGCGTTTCCTTCACGTGCAAGTACTAGCAAAGTTAAACTTTGCTTCTTACTTCTTGAAAGCTCCAGTAACAATTATACTATTATTTTAATATGTGCCCATTCATTCTTCATGTGCCCACGTCCAGACTTCATGCATAATGGACTTCTTGTTTTTATATTAGGTGTTGACTCCAACAATACCAACTGAAGATCTCCCGCTTACCAAACCAATCAAGTAGTGCGCGCACCGCCTTCCACTTACCAAACCAATGAAGTACCGCACGGACGGCATTTCGCTTTTCTTGGAATGAGAAGCAGTGTTTGAACAAATTGAGCTGCCCTATTGACCTCGACCATCTTTTCTTCCTCATGCACCGATTAGCCAGAAACGGGAGGAGCCTTGAGAAGAGAGGCATCCCAAGGTTCTTACCCATCTCCACCACTGCCCAATCCGAAAATGCCAACGTCGTTATCTGATAAAGCTCGAGACACGTGAATGCCATCAGCAACGCATAGGTGTAGGTGATGTACATATCGATGAAGAAGGCGTTCTTGAAGATCACGGCGAATCTACACAAGGCAGACACCAAGCAGAAGAAGCCAATAGAGCAGCCTATGACGCCACGTTTCGTGTACAGAATGGGCGCTTTAGTGTAGAGCGCATCGAGCATGAAGTTCAGCTCAATCTCGTTCACGGTGAAAGCGCGGTTGGCAGGGTAACTGTCGACGGACATCCAATCGCGGGATACGAACACAGGGTGGTACGGCCAGTTCACGAGGTGGGGCTTCAGACAGTTGAACCGAAAGTAGGCCTTCAAGATGTCCTTTGCGGAGTCAAACTTCTTGTCCTCGGGGAACAGTTCGAGCTGAGGACTGCTTTCCCTGACTTCCTTGGTTACTTTGGGATAGTACTCGGCGTTCACAATTGAGTTCTCGTCGTACACGGGTTTGAGAGCCGGCACCCACAATGCCGCCTTTATGAATCCGGCAATGAACAAGGGGATGTACAGCCGTGAGACTGGGGACGAGCTGTCCCAACAGCGAATGAGAATACGAACCACGAAGACAACTGTAACCCCGATATTCAGAATCTGTCTCAATCCCAGCCGGTTATCATCCACCGAATAGGCCGTTATGCCATCTGGGTACCCAAGTTGCATCAGAAGCAACGGGGCAAACAGCCCTTCCAACTCCGCCTCGTAATCCGAATCTTCAGTATCATCGATGCGGACCACAGAAAGCTTACACAGCGCAATTTTCGCAACATAAGAAAGGAGCAAATAGGAAGCCCAGACGATGGATCTAGCAAAATTTGACGTCATATATTTCCGACGAATGCCTAATATTATGAGAAAAATCTCGCAGCCAAGGCTTGCAGTGACCAAGAAATGAATCCCCCAGTTCGCCCACATATATTTTAGCAGCGGCAACACCGTGTTGATTATTGAGGAAATCGAACTGATCAAACTCATGGTGGCTTCGTTCAGGAGTGCTCACTAGACATCAATGCAAATGCAGAATGAGGAAAATTTTTACGTTTCTTCTGAAGAAATATTACTAGGAGCTTGCAAAAAACTGCATGATTGCATCCATTATTGAGTACATCAATTCTCTCGATCTGTTAAGAGTTTCGCACAACTGAAACTGTGAATGTGCAAATTGTTTATCCTACAAGTTAATCTCTCCATGTTCATCTCTCTTTCCATTCCTAGAGTTTTTGGCTGTATTTTTTTTTTTTTCCATTTGCTTTTGTTACACATCCTTTTTTTTTTTTTTTCTTTCATTCATGTTTTTTTTTTCGGATGTGCTCAGCTAGATCTTAATTATCTAGCAAAGTGGCCCTCTACTCGCATCGCAAGATGTGAAGAAGCTTAGGGACAAATTTGTGCCGTTAGCCGTCCACCTTCTGATGAGTCTCCCTTAATTTATCAGAATAATAAACTACATATACTTGCTCCAATTGGCTAACGTGAATGTTTTCTAAAAATTATAGAAGTGAAATGATCAATTGAAAATTTGTGCCACTAAAGTAAGCATCATATGAATGTTAGAGCGCTTGTAGCGTCATTTTATCAAAATTCTTTAAAAGTGGATTCTCCACAAATTTTCTTTGATTGCGGCTTTTAAGGTCTTCTGCCTCTATTTTTCATATTTAGCTTTTTAAAGTATTTTCTAAATAGATTTAAGGAAAAATAAGGAAAAAAGGTGGAGGAGAGGTGCTAGTGGAGTATTTAATAGAGGCAAGAAGATTTTAGGATGGGTAAGGTATTTTCCCTACCATTGAAACTTAGGTAACAGTTCTAGGTCTTTGGAACACCTTAGAATTTGGAACTTGTCAGTGCCATGGGTTCTAGATACTTTATACTAACTTGTGCTTTTCCATATTGCTTCATCGAAAAAAAATAAAATTGTCATTGTCATTGTTATTTACACATTGGACATTCAAATATAGCATATAAATGGGTTACATGTTAAATCCATGTTCTTATCTAATATTAACATATCACTAAAAGGTCAATAGCATAAAAATAATAATAATAAATCAATTTCCACCTATCATTTAAATCCATGAGTTGAGATGCACCTATCATTTAAATCTTGAGTTGAGACGAAACCTAACACCATCTACTGAGAACATAAACTCAAAACATGCACGCGCACACTCTCATAGAGAGAGAGAGAGAGAGAGAGAGAGAGAGAGAGAGAGAGAGAGAGATGGATGATTTTTTTAAATGAGTTACACATTGTTGATCATTTAGAGCTTTTGCACAGTTAAATGAGCAAAATTTCATAAGGAAAAAGAAAAAGTCATGCAACTTTTTTTAAGGCATGCAAAATAAGTACACATTTATTTACTCAACAAATATTACAAAGGTACCCTATAAAAGCTATGG
The DNA here is from genome assembly GCA_014182375.1 of Eucalyptus virginea. Taxonomy (NCBI): domain Eukaryota; kingdom Viridiplantae; phylum Streptophyta; class Magnoliopsida; order Myrtales; family Myrtaceae; genus Eucalyptus; species Eucalyptus virginea. The sequence continues at coordinate 36,054,331 of CM024519.1, read as the reverse complement.
GATGTATGGGAAAAAGTACCAAAAAGGCTTAAACCTATTGTACTTGTACCAATTTAGTCATAAACATTTCAATTACACCAATTTAGTCCTAAATCTTTCCACATTGGTACTAATTCAATCCATTCAGCCAATTTTGATAGGGCGACGGGGACGTGAACTCCAATCGGTGGTCAAATGCTAAAGTGGACATTGGCCGATGGTCGGACGCTAACGTGGTAATTTTTAAATAATTTTTTTCTTTTCTTTTTCCATTTCTTTTTCTGTTCTTCCTCCTTGGACTGTCCTCATGAAGTTGTCTCACTCGTAGCCTTGGGTGAGGGCCGCAACCCTCACCGGCGGCCAGTGAGGGCTTTGTGAGGACAATCCATGGAGGAAGAAGAGAGAAAAGAAAAGGAAAAAAATAAAAATAAAAGAAAAAAATTAATAAAAATTCAAAAAATAAATATTATTTAAAAATTGCCAGTATCGGCGTTTGGCCACTAAGCTAATGTCCACATCAAAGTTGACCAAAGTTGGTCGAATAGACCGAATTGATACTAATATGAAAAGATTTATTACTAAATTAGTTCGATTGAAAAATTATGACTGAATTGATATCAATATAATAGGTTTATGACTTTTTTGGTATTTTGTCTAGACGTAGGGTATAGGATGTTGTGAACCCAAACCCTTAAAACTACCTTACCATCGTTTCTTCCAAAATTTTGGAACTAGAACCCACTATATTAGTTCTAATGCGAGTCTTAGAGCCTACTCGACCATAGTTGTTCTACAGGGTCCATAGATTTTATGGATTCTCCTATATAACCTATTATTTAGTCTTAAAAGAAATTCTTTATAATTTTGGGTCCACTCCATGAATCAAGGCTCTTTTACTTTTCTAATTTTTGGAGTTCTGTTACTTTTAAGCTCCATGAAATGATTGAAAAGATGTTTCACACAATGAGAGGGCCACATGTCAGCTTCTCAGTGGCCTCATACTATGTTCACAAAAATACTTGAGAGTACTAGAATATATGACTTTAGCGGCAATTACTCTCAGGTTGGATTTTCGAAGATTGAAGTAGAGGAGGTTTTATGACTCCCAAAATAATACTTGTAATCTTATCACATTGTACTTCTTGCAAATTTCTTAAAAGTCATTCACATAGAAAAGGATTGATTTCAATAGTATGTTTGCTAAACTTTTTCAGACATAGGAAGTTATAAAGGTCAAAATGGACAGGTTGTGAAGAAAGGAAGAAGAATCATAATTTCTTCATGTAGTTCCTTCGCCAGTTGGAAAATGAACATGGAAGACAACTAAACATGTGCTGTAACTTGTATAGAGTATCGTTAAGTGTACTAACCACTAAATTAAAGTACGATAATCACTTGCTGAAACATCCAAAGTGCGGAGAGCGTACAAACCTTTTACCCTAAAAATGATATGGGTTAGTAAGCCAAATAAGTAAATGCAAGCTAACGAAAGCAACAGGAAAGCAAGAGGTGCAATGCAAGACTAGCGCCACCACACCTGAACGTGAGGACTGAATGAATCCCAGAAGTATTATTCAGAAGACGGCGACTCCTACATTGGAAAAATTGTAGAAACTGAAGCACAGGAAAACAACAGAGAGATTTGTCCTAAGAAACATTGTTAAGGAAACGAGTACTCGAAATATGTGCTTTGCTTTCTTCGCCAGCGGAGCACTTGTGTCTCAACACTTGACAGCAACGATTTCCGTGGAACCTCCAATTATTAAGTAGGAAAAAGAAAGGTATGGGAATGATAAGGACAAAAAGAGAATGGAATAAAACGCGACGATGGGCATTTGATTATTTGCTTGCAACTTTCGTCTAAGGCTCTTTTTCTCTTTTGTCTGGTTGGCTTATTGAGTACATAACCATATGTGAAGCTTCGCCATCTATCTTTAAGGTCACATGTGTTTTTCGTTCTATCCTGCATTCTTTGCTCTCGGATTAGGCAAATGATAGGCTACTCTAACACTAACCTCGGGGCTTGACGAAATTACACAGAGAATTTAAGTCCGCTTTGTGCCCCCAAAAAAATCAACGTGACTGGTAAAAAATATTTCACAAGGAAATTATTTTCAAGAAAAATAGTTTGATTTCTTTCATTCAGTAGGATTTTTCAAATGAGCTAAAAATTATTATCGGAAGGTTGGTGTTGACAAACTCAGGAATTGTTTTTAAGACAAATAAACCTAGGTATGGTGCGCGATCTCGAGACCATGGCAGCAAGCCTAGGGAACTCAAGCTTTGTACCTAGTATCCCGGTGCCTAGACCTAGAACCCATGCCCTGGACTCAAGATCCTAGGATGGCCCCAGATGCTCAAGTCTCGCCCCTGGTGTCCAAAGTCTAGGTTCTTGGGTCCAAAGTCCATGCTTCTGGGCGCCGATTAGCGCACTGGGATCTCAGGTGAGGTCCCGCGCGTCCTAGGTTCACAAGCTGGAGTGTCCGGTCTGTCCTTAAGGTCTCGAATTTTTACGAAAGTGATGATCCTATAAATGGTGGAGGTCAAGTTAGTTCCTTGAAAATGAATACCAATCTTTTAAAAGCATAAATCATTTTTCGAATTTGAATACAGATTTTTGTTATTCATGAAAATAATTTTTGTTGATTCATTTTTAATGCGGTGCCAAAATGATAGGAAAAAAAGGAGGAGATACTTTCTAACTACTAGTTTTCCACAAAATAAATCTTTCATTCGTATTTAAAAAATTTACTCGGAGGCCTCCTATAAGAACTTATAGAATCCACTAAATTTAGAAAACTATGATGAGGTGGAATAATTATACAAATTTTAAATCCAAGTAGATAAAACCAAATGTTTTGCGTAATTTGGTATACTAAGATGAAGTAACGAATAACGCTTAGTGTAAAGGTTTTACTAAAATAACATTTAATCAAGTACTTAAGGCGAAGAATATTTCCTCCTGTTCCCTTCAATGCCTCTTTGTAGCCTTTTCGACGGAAGAGCTCCGTCCACCGTTTGAAATTGCTTTTTTTTTTTTTTTTTTTTTGGTTATGTTTTACTTTTTGATAGGATGACGTTGCTTTGTTTGGAAGATGGAGAGGAGAAGAAAAATTACGTGGCAGAAGAAAATTTAAAATTTCCCACCAATTCACTCTTACATGATAATTTAAGTTTATAAAAAATTTCTACACCTACCCCTCATTTTCTCCCCCTCCCCAGTCTCATTTAAGGTAATCTATAATAAGAACATAAGAAATATAGATTTGATCAAGCATATGCGCCTGAAATTCTTGTAAAAACATATGAAGAAATTATGAGATCATTGATTTGATCTATAAAAGGAAATAATGAAGGATGATGCTAGCATAACGGCCTTTTAAACAGAATTTCTACAACGTTGTAGACACAACATATTTCCTTCCAAACAAGTTCTCTTAAAGAAATTTGTGGTAGTGAGAGGGCTGTTACTCTCACTACAGGACATAGATGGTCATCTATATTTCATAATAATGAATTATTATTATAGTACACATGTATCTTTGCAACAATAGGCTACTGTATCATATTGATAGACCTCTTAGTGAAGCTTTAGTAGCAAAGTTATCAACCTAAGATGTCTTATAACTTGGTTTTTTGGTTCCTAAAGTTGACTATTTGAGGAAATTATCCAAAAATTCTTAAACTTATTGTATAAATGCCAATTCAGTTCTAAACTTTCTTATTATCCAACAAGTGTTTTCTGATTTTCCAATGTAGTCCATCTGATTTACATTGGCTAAAAATTGCTAACATGATAGTTTTAGTCATCGCATTGCCGACTACCTCATGCATCAACTGACAATTTGATGTGGACCACCGTATTTTTAAAAAAAAAAAAATTATATTTGTATTTTTTATTTTGGCTATTTTTTTTTTCTTCTTTCGTTTTTTTCTTTTACTGTTATCCTCAACCTTAAAATAAACATTGAAACCCAGATCTGGATTTGGGATTTTTTTATTTAAAATTTTATTAACAAATTTTATTGCTCCTTGTTTTCTGTTGCTTTTCCTTGTTGATGTGGGCATGGCCGGTTTGGAATTAGGCACCACTTCCTGGTTCCACCTCCATCAGCAGCGTCAAAGACTTGATTTACACCTTATAGCCAACAACCCGAATTCGAAGATCACCACGCGGTCAGCGACAACCACGACCATCAATTCTCCAGCGGCAACCATCATGACAGGGTGGCGCACCATGATATAGCTAGAACGAGTACCTAGAGGGGGGTGAATAGGTATACAAACGATTTTTCACTTAAATCACACAACACTAGACAATCGATGGAAATAAATGACAATCGAAAGCGAGAGAAGGGAAAAGAGAATTGAACACAATGATTATAGTGGTTCGGCTTTTGTTTAAGCCTACGTCCACTCTTTCGCGACAGCCTATTGGCTGGATTCCACTATGAACAAAGAAGTGTTACAGCGTTGTTCTTCCTTGATTGATGATGTAGATGATCTACCACACTTGCTCAAGTTATCACTAAGTATAAACACTCTTTTGTGTATACAATTTTGCTCAGAATGAATCGATTGAATATCAAGGAACTTGGACTACGAGGGAAATTCGTCTATCGAGCATGCACTAAAATAACTTGAACGACTTCCTTTTATACTCCTTCATGCCATCATACCCGTTGGCACTTACCAAAGGAATTCCTCCAATCTACCAGTTGGACGGAATCAATTAAGGAGATCTTTCGAGCTATTAAAGGAACTTGACGATAGCCCATCAATCCTATTCGCCCATACAACCAGGATCTTGGTTTCCAAGAATAGAACTTTCCAAGATTTCTTTGTCAATCATCGGATCTTGAATAGAAAGAATCCGTTAGCTTAACCTTGACCAAGATATCTTCTCCGGAGAATAGGACTAACTTCTTAACCAAACACCTAGGTTACGGATAGCCTCTCGACCTTTGGATTAGAAAAGCTGTCAATGAGAATATCTTTAAGTCTTGAGTCTTGAGTCTTGAGTCTTGAGTCTTGAGTCTTGAGTCTTGATGTCCAACTGTCTTGGACTCTAAACCGAAAGTCTGTAATAATCCAGACTAGACTGAAAGAAACGTTTTGTCAGCTTCAAAATATTCTGGCAAGATTTCTCCAACAATCTCCCCATTTTTGATGGTGACAAAACTTTCTTGTAGATTTGAACAACTTTGACCTGCAAAATATTACTCAAGTAATATGGCTATCTCATAACAATTAATAAAGAACAACCAGACTCTGCATCCACAAGAAGATTGGTTAGTCCTTCACAAGTAAAACCATATAACAATACTTGATGTGCGCAAGCATTCGGATATCAAAATCCACACTACAGACTAAGTTCAAGTTCAAGCTCATACCCAATTCAAAACACATAAAAGAGATAAAATTTAAAGTTGAAAGTTCAAAAGGTTCAGAGTTCAAAAGGTTCAAAGTTCAGAGTTCAAAGCTGGCATTTTCTCCCCCTTTTTGTCATCATTAAAAAGGTGAGAAAGTAGTCAGTGCAGCAGGAATGCGAACGATGCGGAAATCTCCATGGATTGAACTAATCCTTCCAGCCTCTTCAAGTCTTCCTTTAGATGAGCTACCTCTTCTCTTGTGGCATTGGCTTCAATTTGAAGAGAGAGATCTTTGATCGATCTTGAAGGGAAACGAGAAGATGCTTTCCCAGATTGCGGGACTTGAATTTCACGAGTCTAAAGCATAGATTTGACCACGCATTTCCGAGAAGGATATCAAGTATGCGACAAAAATCTGCCGAATTATCCGTCGAGTCGACATTTGCTCGGTCGATGGATCTTACGTATAATCGCGCAGTTTCGATGTTGATGTATCATGTCCTTCTCCGAGGCATTTGAGAAGCCTGAAAATCTTCAGGTTTGCTTTAGAGCGACTCACATCTTCACAAGGAACAGATGTAGTCTTCTTGTGCTCAACTCCTTCCCCTGCTTCTCCCCCCTGTTTCTAAAGCCTCGGATGGGAAAGAATGAGGTTCAATCTCGCAGCGTCTTGAAAAACTTCATCTTCATCTGCGAGACTTTTCTTTGGCTGCTTCTTCTTCTTCTTCAGCTTCTTTCTCTGCTTCTTCTTTCTCTGTTGCTTCTCTCTCTTTCTCTTCTTGCTCTTCTCTTTCTTTCTCTTCTTCTCTGGCCTTTTCTTGTCTCTCTTCTTCACTCTGTTTTTCCTCTGCTTCTTTTTCCTTCTCCTGACGTTCCGTTGATTCAGATACATAACGTTTTCTCCTTATCAATGCAGAAATAGTGCGATCTTCCTCTTCTTCTTCTTCTTCTTCTTCGTCATCCACCAAGAGTCTCCTCTTTTGCTTTTTGGATGGTGGATTGATTTGCTCCTTTCCTTTCCTTTTAGATGCCGAAGCTCTTTGGAGATTTCATTTTGAGCTTGCTCCATTGCCTTTTCAAGTTCTTTCGGACGCATTTTTGTCACCATTCGCGAGACCCACCACCATTTTATCGCATGTTCGAACACACAGAGATTGTGGGGGCTCAATGTTTAAGTGTCACGAAGATCTTGGTCACAAGACTTGCATAAGGCGGTTGTCCCTTGTCCTTCACCATTGCTCTATACATGTGAAAAGAATGATGTGAGGAAGAGAGAATTTCTTCCCTTTGATGATTGCATACATCAATTTTGCCTCGAATTTGACACATCTGTCTTTGATGTCGATTTCGGCCTAAGACAGGTTGATGACAATTTTGTGCAGCAAAATATTGATAGCACGCATTCTCGTGTAGACAATTTTCCCTTCGTGCTGTTGCCTTTCACAAGATCCAGCATAAGACGAGCACTTGGAAACTTTAATCGGTTGATATGATCCTCTCTACTCCAATGATATCGGCCAACATGTTCACATCTACTATGTAGACTTGGTCTCGGACACTAAAGGACATTCTATTCGCATCCAAAAAGCTAAGATTCGAATAGAAATATGCGATCGATTGAGCATATCCTTCGGTAGTGTCGAGCAAAATTGCTCAAGTTGCGGTAGATCGAACTTCTCCCTTAAGTTCACATGAATAGCATCCAGAAAATCAAAATCAACGCTTCTAGGGTTTATCACCCCTCTCTTCAACAGCTGAAAAACAAATTCTCTGATCTTTGGATTTAAACAAATCCATCCTCTTTCCTTTCACCTTTGCAGCAACACCCAATCTCGGTTGAAAATCATAGAACAATTTATCATCGTCATTTCCATCAGTAGGAGTCTGTCCAGCCACACGAGGATCACTAGGAATACTAGCAAGTGCTTCCTCTGCCCTTCCTCTAGGAGCAATTCCCAACTCCTCCATTTGAAGCAGAAAAGATATTCATTCCCATAGTTCTTACTTTTGAGAAATTCATTCACGTGGTTCAACGGAGTTCCTATGCTTTTCAAGGCACGATAGAGTTTATAGATAAAAAGGGTTTTTGTATTCTTACGGGGCTTCCTCGATTATCTCATCCTCTTGATGGTGACCCGCACTTTGTGGGGTAGATGAAGAAGAATCACGTCTTTGGAGAGCGAATCGGGCTCATTGTTGCTGACTTGATAACTCATCTTCTTCGGTGAGATCAACATGGGTAGGACCCTCTCTCGCTCTTTGTGGTCCCCTGCTCGCTATTCTTGAGGATTTCCTTGAAGAAGACATCTTTCTTTGACAACGAGAGATTTCTTTAATCGTTTTCCCAAGAAAAGTTGACAACTTTCTCAAGTTTGAACACAAAATGGAAACGAGATTGAGAGAAGAATGTTTTTCGAGGGTTTTGAAGATAGAGAGAAGAAAAAGCTGTATATATATAACTCTGTTTCAAAATGGAAAAACCAATCGGTACGAAGGAAAGTGAACCGACGAATTCTTTTAAAATCAATAACTGCCATTTTTAATAGAAGTTATATTTTTGAAAAGACACGATTCTCTTTTTCTCGGTAATTATAAATTGGTTAAATAATCATACCTTTTCGAGACAGAATAAAATAACAACTTATAGTTAATACCCATGAGTCTGAGTTCGAGTCTCGAAAAACGAGAGTCTTTAGACTTTAACTTCCTCAAGCTTCAAAATGTTGAGGCTGGAGCGAATAAAATCAAATTGATTTTTCTCCAAAGGCTTTGTGAATATATCCGCATGATTGACTCTTTGAATCAACAAATTGAATCGAGATTTCTCCATTTTGAACATGATCTCGATGAAGTGATGTCGAATCTCTATATGCTTTGCTCTTGAGTGAAGAATTGGATTTTTTGTGAGATTTATTGCACTAGTCTGTCGCATCTGATTTACTGTGCATGAGTCTTCAATTCCGAAGTCTTGAAGCTGTTGCTTAATCCACAAAATTACGAACAGCAGCTGCCAAGAGCTACGTACTGCTACTGTTGTTGAGAGAGCCACGAGTACTACGCTTCCTTGAAAACCAAGATACATCTGTTTCCAAGTAAGCGGCACGTACTGAAGTACTCTTTCTATCAACTCGCAGCTTTGCTAGATCTGCGTCCGAATATCCCCGGAAGATTAAAGTCTCCCTTCTTAGGATACCGAGACCAATGCTTGAAGATGAAGCAACGTATTTGATAATACGTTTCGCAGCACCGAGATGAGATTCTCTAGGGTACGATTGAAACCTAGCACGAGATGCAAACACTTAACAAAATATCAGGTCTAGAAGCGGTAAGATAAAGAAGTGAACCGATGATACTCTGTATAATATTTGATCAACTTTCTTCCCTTCTTCATCTTTGTCTATCTTCAAGGAACAAGACATTGGTATGTCTGTCTTTTTGCACTTTTCAAGCCCAAATCTTTTGACAAGATCATTAGCATATTTTTCTTGACAAATGAAAGTTCCTTCCTTCAATTGTTTAATTTGAAGTCCAAGAAAGAATGTTAACTCTCCCATCATACTCATTTCAAACTCATCCTGCATAGACTTAGAAAATTTCTTGCCTGAGACTTTCATTAGATGATCCAAAAATAATGTCATCTACATATATTTGAACAAGTAAAAAACTTTTGTTTTCCTTTTTGATAAACAAGGTAGTATCAACTTTACCTTTAACAAATCCATTTTGTATTAGAAACTTGCGAAGTACGTCGTACCACGCTCGAGGTGCTTGTTTTAAACCATATAAGGCCTTTTCGGTCGAAGGCGAGTCGCTTCTTTGGGTCTTCAAACCCGGTGGTTGTTCCACATAGACTTCCTCATGGATAAATCCATTCGGGAAAGCACTTTTGACGTCCATTTGGAATAACCTGAAATCTTTATAACAAGCAAAAGCAAGCAATAATCGAATAGCCTCTAACCTTGCTCTTGGTGCGTAAGTTTCATCATAGTCTATCCCTTCTTCTTGCGTATATCCTTTGGCTACGAGTCGGCCTTGTTTCGTACGACTTTACCTTTCTCATTCATCTTGTTTCGAACACCCATTTGGCTCCAATAACGGTTTTACCTTTTGGTTTATGAGTCAATTCCCGGACATCATTAATGATAAACATGTCGAGCTCATCTTGCATGGCTTCAATCCAGCTTTCGTCGAGACAAAGCTTCTTCTATGCTTTTTGGTTCAATTTCAGAAATGAGAGCTACGGCACTAGACTCTTCACGCCTTTTGGATCAGTGCGAATTCCTTCATTAAGTTCGCCAATAATTAGATCTTTGGGATATTTGGACTTATGCTTCCAGTTCTGGTTGATTTATCGGTGATGATCCCTTTCTTTGCTGAATCTTCACAAATGGCTTGATCTTTGGTCTTCCTAAGTACGTGACGCCTCTTGTGTTGAAGACTTTGGAGAGGTTGGAGCAAGATCGAGATTCTTCATGATGAGTCGATTGGATTCATCTTGAACCGAGTCTTGAAATTTGACATTCATTGACTCCTCCACGGTCGACTCTTCTTGTTATAGACTCGGTAGGCTTTGCTTGATGAAGAATATCCAAGGAAGATGCCTTCATCGATCTTTCTTCAAACTTACCAACATAATCTTTTGCATTTTTCAATATAAAGCATTTGCAACCGAATACATGAAAGTATGAAACAATAGGCTTCTTACCTTTGAATAATTCATAGGGGTTTTCTTTAAAATAGGTCTTAAAAAGACTACGGTAATGATATAGCAATTTGTTGAAACGACTTCAGCCCAAAATCGAGAAGAAATTTTGCTTTCAATTAAAAGAGTTCTTGCCATTTCTTGAAGAGATCTATTCTTCATTTCCACAACTCCATTTTCTTTGAGGAGTATATGGAGAAGAGAACATATGCTTAAAGCGATTCATCACAGAATTTTGTAAAATCTTGATTTTCAAATTCACCACCATGATCTGTTCTTATGCTTGAAATAACACATCCCTTTTCATTTTGAACCTTTTTAGCAAATTTTTCAAAATATGAAAAGGTTCGGATTTACTTGATAGAAAAAATACCCAAGTAAAGCGAGAGTAATCATCTACGATTACTAAGCAATATTTCTTACCTCCAATACTACGGGTTTGGATTTGGTCCGAAGAGATCCATATGAAGTAAGCGAGTACATGATTAGTTGAGACATGATTTATAGACTTATATGAATTTCTTACCTTTCCCGAATACATGGAGTACACGGATCAGTCTTTTGATAAGGCAATTTGGGTAGTCCACGAACAAGCGCTTTGATGAGATTTTGGCTAGTTGCTTTATATTAATATGCCCAAGCTTTACGTGCCCTGAGACTTGCTTCGTCTTGAATTGAAATCAAGCATTGCGATTCTTCGGTTTCACGTCCGGAAGATAGATATTTCCATGCCTTCTACCCAAGAAAGCGAGTAGAGTCTTTCTTGGTTCCGGAACATATTCCTTCTTGAAAGAAGATCTTAAAACCAAGTATCACATAGTTGGTGATCTTTGAGAAGATTGTAATTGAGTCCTTCCACTAGAGAAACATTGCTTATTGTGAGATTTCCAATTTTCACGGTTCCAAAACCCACAATTCTTCCTTTGCTATTTCCTCCAAATGAGACTTTTCCACCATTTATTTGAACAAGCTTTATAAAGCATTTTGAGTCTCTGTCATATGTCTTGAACTTCCCTTTGTCTAGATACCACTTTACCTTTCTCTTGATAGATACCGTATTCAAAGAAATATCTCAAGCTTTCTTTGGTACCCACATTTTCTTGGGTCCTTTTGTGTTAGTAAGATAAACGGTACTAGCCCAAGTTTTCTTAACAGTCTCCAAACCATAGGACATTCTTTTTCAAAATGATCTGGACTTTTGCACTTAGAAACACTGAGAGCATCTCGACCTATAGACTTTACAAAAACCTTTTTGAAATGATTTTTATAAGCTTCTTTTGAAGGTCTTTGCTTAATTCTTTCTTTTACTTTAGGAAAATCAATTAAGGGAATAGTTTCTTCTGTCATACCTAAGCCAAACTTATTGAAATAAGGTCTGTCTTTGAAAGAATTTTTCAAGTTTCTCGGACCCTATTGAAAATTTCTTTGAAATATTTGATGAGTCAATTTTTAAACGAGAATTTTCTTTCAAAAGATTTTCTTCATTTTCTTTAAGAGTAGAAACATTCATGTCTAAACATTTAACTTTTTCTTTCAAAATATTTTCCTGCTGTTTTAAAAGCGAGTTTTCCCTTTTAAGTTCAGAAATTCTTTTAAGAGAAGTCTTAAGACTTAAACACAGCTCATCAATATACTTAGAAACCTTGATAGGAATTTTGAAATTACTTACTTCAAATTCGCTGTCTGAGTCTGATTCAGAGTTTGAGTCGAGTACGATTGCGCCATCGACACAAGTTGGCATATTCATCATCACTTTCTTCACACTCGTATCACTCCGGGTTTCAGCTTTGAGAGCCTTTCGAGACTTTTCAGCCTTTCCTTTCTTCTTCTTTAGAAGAGGACGGTTGGAGTCGATGTGTCCTTTTTTCTTACATTCAAAGCAAACAACATCTTTATTTGCTTCATCATCATCACTTGAGTCTTGGTGCATGTTGTCTTTGAAAGCCTTGTCTCTTAGAGTTGAATCTTCTTCCTTTTCTATTCAACTTTCGAATCTTCTTATCATTAGAGCAAGCTCCTCATCGTTCATATCGTCTTGAATACGTAACATCAGAATCATCATTTGATTTTAATGCAATGGATTTCTTACCTTTTGGATCTTCGTCTTCGTTTATTCGTTCCACTTCATAAGACCGAAGAGTTCCAACCAGCTCATCGACGAGATAGTGGCATGATTCTTTGCGTCTCTCTTATTGAAGTCTTTATGTGATTCCAATCCTTTGAGAGTCCACGCGAAGCTTGTTAACCTTCATGGGATCAGAAATTGGTTGACCTTGATTTTGTAGACCATTCACAATTTCGTAAAACGACTAAACATGTCAGTTATTGATTCTCCAGATCTCATTTTGAAGGCTTCATATTGACCGAGCAGAATATTGATTCTGGTCTCTTTCACTCGATCAGTTCCTTCGTAGGTGATATGTAACCTATCCCAGACTTCTTTTGCTGTATCACAAGAAGATATTATGTTATAGTCAATAGGTGATAAAGCACAATATAAAGAATATATTGCTTTTGCATCAAGAGTTTGTCTCTTGATTATTTCTTCTGAGACATTCCGCTAGCTTCCACAGACTTCTTTTCCTCTTTACGAGACAGCTGCAACTTTAGGAATGATTCCTTTTTCTACAACGTCCCATTCCGAGAGGATCCTTTGATCGTAGAAAAGCTTTCATCTTGTTCTTCCGGATGTTGTAATCCTTTCCATCAAAGTAGGGAGGTGCAGTATTGCTTTGCCCTTCCACCAGCCACTGGTGCTAACATACTAGCCATGGATCTTTTACTGAAGTAAAACACTTCAAATAAAGTGAGTACACGAGGCTCGATACCAATTGATATAGCTAGAACGAGTACCTAGAGGGGGTGAATAGGTATACAAACGATTTTTCACTTAAATCACACAACACTAGACAATCGATGGAAATAAACGACAATCGAAAGGCGAGAGAAGGGAAAAGAGAATTGAACACAATGATTATAGTGGTTCGGCTTTTGTTTAAGCCTACGTCCACTCTTTCGCACCGATGACCTATTGGCTGGATTCCACTATGAACAAAGAAGTGTTACGGCGTTGTTCTTCCTTGATTGATGATGTAGATGATCTACCACACTTGCTCAAGTTATCACTAAGTGTAAACACTCTTTTGTGTATACAATTTTGCTCAGAATGAATCGTTGAATATCAAGGAACTTCAGGACTACGGAATTCGTCTATCGAGCATGCACTAAAATAACTTGAACGACTTCCTTTTATACTCCTTCATGCCATCATACCCTTTGGCACTTACCAAAGGAATTCCTCCAATCTACCGGTTGGACGGAATCAATTAAGGAGATCTTTCGAGCTATTAAAGGAACTTGACGATAGCCCATCAATCGTTCGCCCATACAACCAGGATCTTGGTTTCCAAGAATAGAACTTTCCAAGATTTCTTCGTCAATCATCGGATCTTGAATAGAAAGAATCCGTTAGCTTAACTTGACCAAGATATCTTCTCCGGAGAATAGGACTAACTTCTTAACCAAACACCTAGGTTACGGATAGCCTCTCGACACTTTGGATTAGAAAACTGTCAATGAGAATATCTTTAAGTCTTGAGTCTTGAGTCTTGAGTCTTGAGTCTTGAGTCTTGATGTCCAACTGTCTTCAGACTCTAAACCGAAAGTCTGTAATAATCCAGACTAGATTGAAAGAAACGTTTTGTCAGCTTCAAAATATTCTGGCAAGATTTCTCCAACACACCAAACCCTAGAGCTTAGCATGATCGACTAGCCATGGCACTGGAGACATAGTCTCCCCTAAATCCAAGAACAAGCCAAAGCCCTCCGTGCTCATAACCCGATGGAGCGCCAATAGACTTAAAGCCCCCATTCTCGAAGTTGGGTATAGGCGCAAAGTCTTTGACTCCATCACTACCTACATCGTAGCGGTAGTGGGGAATCTGAGTGTTGAGTAGAACCGGCACGTCACCAATGTGAGCTTGCGGCAGCCAGCCACAGCCATGTCCATAGTGACGCTCCTTGGGCGGTTCGAGATTCTGTTGTTGTCTGGCTCTTTCTTGCCCCCACCAGCTCCACTAAGGGCCACGAGCTTGATGATATTCCAGGGGGAGGTCAAGTCATGGGGGGAAGAATGGTTGGCAAGTTCATTGTGGCCACACCGGTCATCTTTGTTGCCGTGTCATTCACTAATGTCGCGCACGAGAGATTGCCATTAGAAGAGGAGGGGCAAATCCAAATGTTAGCAGTAGCCACACCGCAATCGGCAGGAAGAACCCGTTTCTGAATCCATCTTCAGGGATTATGTTCTTCAATTTGCCACTCGGAAAGCAATTTGCCACTCGGAAAGATGCCAACAATTATAGCAGTACTGTGCAGCACCCAGTTGGTGGGTTGAATGGAAATTCAAGTCCTTGTCCTCCATTTTGCGAAAAATGGGAAAAAAAGAAGATCAAGGTGATTTGAAGCTGCAGTGTGATCATCAATTAGGAAAGTCGATGATCAGCGCTAAAATAAAAAAGAAAGAAAAAAAGTGAAAAAAGAGAGTGAAAAAAATTGAAAAAACTAGTTTTGAGTAGAGAAGGTTCATGACAGATCCCTAGCCTTGACATTCAGGATAAAATTCAGGATAGGATATGATTTATCCTATCCTGTGTTTGGTGCTTGCTCAGGACAGGATAAAGTCGGATATAAAGGGGATATAGACAGGATAAAATTATCCCATGGGGGAGGTGGGATAAAGGTGGATAGGATTTCTAATGTCCATACTAGGAAAGTTATTTCTCTCGAATAACAAACTTATTAAATTAATAAAATTGAAATGATATTTCAATATAAATAATATTTGAATTATAATTTAAGAAATTAAAAATAAAAAAATTCATTTTTAATTAATCCTATTTTAATTTATATATTCAATTTTAATTCTATCTTATAATAAACATTCAATCTATAAATTAAATATTTATATTTATTATATATTTTAGGTATTTTTGTATTTTAGGTATGTTAGTACATTTTACTATTTGATAAAATTTTATTAAATCATGATGAAAGGGGAAAAAATAAATAATAAAGAAAATAATATAAAAAAGAGAAAAAATAAAATAAAAATAAATTAAAGAATAGTGTTACAAGAGATTTTCACCATCTCCGTTTATGAACATTTAAGTTCATTTATAATGATATGCCGTTTATATAAAAAAAAAAGTACATGATATGATGAAAACATATCCGACTTTAATATTGCGATTCACCAAACAATGGACAGGATATAAAAAAACCCCAGGATTTCATATCCTATCCTATCCAGTCTTATCCTGATTAGAAATCCGGACGACCAAACATAGCCTAAGTGATGACTACATTGCTACATCAGCAATTTTTAACCAATTTAGGTTGGATAGATTAGGGTTACATAATAGACCCAAAAAAAAAAAAAAAACGACTAAGGATATACTAGTTTTGGATTGAATTAATATATGTATAATAGATTTAGAACTTTTTTGGTAATTTTTATACTCCTTGCTATTGGTTGTTGCGATTCGCCCTCCATGGGGCGTCAAGAGGATGGCGTTTAGGGGTATTTATTCGCGAGCTTGCACTCGAGGTCATTGTCACAATCTACCCCTTGAGGAAGGGAATATAGATTTGGGGATATTCCCTAAAAGACGGGCTTACGGCCCATAATCAGGCATGGGCTCTCCCTAGCTCATACCTCATGCGACATTGGGGGTTCATAAGAATTTTGTAATAAGGAGTCGCTCTTAGCCTATTAGGTCGGCTAAAAACCAAAAAAGGCATGATAATATATACCTCACTTCTTACATAACTAGAGAATCTAGAATCGGAGATTTGATTACACTAATTAATCAATTAGTAACATTTTGGTACCTAACTTATTCATTTTAAAAAGAAATTTTTTCAAGCAATTTGGATTAATTTTAGACCAATCCACTAATACATGAAGTGATCATGCAGGTACACAATCATTAAAATAACAATTAGCATCCAAGGAAAGTGTTTAAAGAAATTGCATGGGAGAGCAAATATTTAACATTAAAGAAAAGATAAATGCTAATTCTTAGGAAAGCCAAAATCAACATACTAATATCACATGATCAAGAGCATTTGTCTATAAGGATAATTGAAACCCTAAGGTAGACCCTAAGGGCTTGGTCAACCTTTAGCATAATTCTAAAGTGAAAGACCTCCAATTTTCAGAAGAAAACCACCTAAAAGATTAATTTTAACATTTTCAAGGAATTTTAATTTTTGAGATTTTTTTGGATTTTTCAATTTTTTATGAAAAAAATGAATCTTTGAATTTCCCCAAAAACTTGGATTTTGTAATTATTATTTTTTGAAAATTTTCGAATTTTTAATATTTTCTGAATTTTTAATTTTTGGAAAATTCTTGAATTTTTGTAATTTTTTGAATTTTTTTGGATTTTTATTGTCTTTCGAAATTTTTTAACTTTTAAGAATTTTTAAATTTTTGAAATTTTATTTAATATTTAATATTATTATATTTGCGAAAATGGGTTTGGACCAGGTAAACCCGATCTGGCCCATTGACCCGGCTCAAAACCAATTCGACTCTGTTGGATTGAAAAAGAAAAGAAGATTTTTAATTGATTTTTTTTTTTTTTTTAGTTTTTAATAATTCTTCTCTTTTTTTCTTTTCTCTTCTTCTTTGTTTTGTCTTTTTCTTTGCCCTGTCTTCTCCTTCACGGCTTCTTCATCGAATGTCTTCCTCGCACGTCTTTTCCACCCTTTCGTTTTTTTTTTTTTAAATTGCTTTCATTACCCCTTTTTATTTCTTTTATTTCTTTTCCTTTTATTTTTGCCTTCCCCTTCTCTAGTCTTCTTCTCCACATGCATTCTCTGCACACTCGAAGCCATTTTGTTTTCTATTTCCTTATTCTTCACTTTTTCTGCATTTTTCCTTCTTTATTCTTGTTCTTTATTTATTTTTTCTTTCTTTTCTTCTCTATGCCTATCTTCTTCCTCGATGACCCCTTCTTCTCGCCAACCGCTCACCGACAACTCCCCTGCCCGAACCATCGCCAACACTACGACGAGCCCTCACTAGCCTTTGAGGTGCTGGAGCCATCGTCTGGCATCGATCGTTCAGTCCAACCGACACCAAACGCCCGGAACATTAACCATCACGCAAAGAAAAAACTTTACTCATCGGGACAAAACTCAAATGACTTGACAACGGCCAAGACGACGAAGCAAAACTAGATCTTAATGTGGCATTACATTGAACACTTGGTACACGCTATGTGAAAGAGCGACTTTGGCTCGATTGAGACTCAAACCTACACCAGAGCTTTCATTACCCCTTTTTATTTCTTTTATTTCTTTTCCTTTTATTTTTCTCTTCCCCTTCTTTGGTCTTCTTCTTCACATGCATTCTTTGCACGCCTGAAGCCATTTTGTTTTCTATTTCCTTATTCTTCACTTTTTCTGTATTTTTCCTTTTTTATTCTTATTCTTTATTTCTTTCTTTTTTCTCTTCTTCTCTATGTGATAGGTTTTTAAATTTTGATGGGCTTATTTAAGCCCGTCCACCATGTTGGGCCAAAACCCAACCCGTAAGTGAAGGGCCCATAGAAGAGAGCAGTTATTGTAAAATAAAAATAAAAAGGGAGAATCTAGACAGTTAATATAATAATAAGTTGGTTATCAAATCGGTTACGTAATCTAAAGAGAAGAAAGAATACGTTCTCTCGTTTTCCTATGCTCTCTTAGTTTCTCCCCAAAAACAGTATGCACCTTTGAAGAACAGTATCAAAATTCATCTGCAAACAGTGACAACTGTGTTTAATATGTGAAAAATAAGGTATGTTCGACTCCGTAATGTACCTTATGATTGGTGTAACATGTGTTTTATGGGCACGCTTTCCGCGTTCGTTTTCGGTGTTCAATTGAGTATCGAATCGTTATTCCTTATTTTTTGGGAATCCATTACCCTACATTAGTATCAGAGCGATGTTGTTCATGTTTCCCAATTACTGTTCATATTTATAAATTGTTTTTGGTTGAAAAATTTCGTGAAATGCTGCCGTTGGTCGTTCGGGGACGGAAATCCCGACACCGTGTACTATTCACCCTATGTTTATGATTTTCTATAAATCAAAACTTGTTTCTAAGTCGTAGCTCTCGTCGAGACGAGAAAAATGACAGGTGGCCTACCGTCGGGGGTCGCCGGACGCACTGCCATGTGCGCGGCAACTGTTGGCGTGTGCGCACATGTGCCCGACGTTAGCTAGCGATTGTCCGCGCAAGCGTAGGGCACGTGCGGATGATGTCACGAGGATGTCACCTGGATGGTCGGTTTGACCAGACCCGACCCGACCCGTCTGGCTCGACCTGATCCATTGACCGCGCTGACCGTTGACTTTGGTTGTTGACCGTTGACCAACGTTGACTACCATTGACCGATGTTGACCACCGTTGACCGGTGTTGACTACCGTTGACTGGCGTTGACTGGCAAAAAAAAAAAAAAAAAAAAAGGAAAATTATGTTTTTCCGATTTTGTTCGTTATGGATTATAAGTAATCCCTCTTTGTTCTGCATTTGTTGCAGTATCCATGATGCGTTTTGCAAGCATGCCTACGTTTCCGAGAACAGACGAAGAAAATGCAAAATTTAAAGGGCTAAAAAAGAATTAGCTAATTATCGATGAAATGACGGTGATGTTGTATCACACGTGATCAGGGTCAATCAGATGATACAAAAAAAAAAATCATCTGGAATGGTTATCCTATGCCGGATTTTGAGAAGGTGCCGGCCCTAATGAACACTCTTCCACCTGAATGGCAAGCAGTGTTAGATTGGTTATAGGAGGTCAACGTGGTCCCGGATTATAGGAGGCTTGCAATAGCTTTTGTAAGAGAGTACTATAGAATCGAGTTAACTAAAACTTCAACCATTGAGTTGAGTGTCACATGGCGTAGAATGAACATGCCTTGGAGGTGACATGAGAGCTCTCCAAAGATTTTTTTTTGTGGTTGACCAATATGCTTTTAAAATTCTCAAAGAATTTTACTAAGAAATTAGAAGAGACTTTCCCAGTTTATGAGATAAATGAGAATATTTAGGTTTAATTATTTATTTTTTCTTAGATTAGTTTGAAATGTTTTAGGTGTAAATATCTCTTCCTATGTTGATATTTTTTCCTCTAAATATACTCCTTAGTGTAAAGGGCATGTTTAATTATTGAAAGTTCAATGTTATCTATCGTTGTAAATTAGTATGTTAATTTATAATTCTTTTTGAGAAGTTCAAGAAAGTTTTAGTGACTTTGCTGATAAATTAGTATGTTAATTTACAATTCTCTGTGGGAAGTTCAACAAAGTTTTAGTGACTTTGTTGAACTTATTTTTTGCATGAACGATTATGTTAATGATAATTTCAAGTTAGAATTTTGGATGATGATTGGAAACATAACGACCTTTTGATTCGGAAACCTTATTTGAAATTATTCATTAATGTGATGAGTTTATGCAAAATGGATGCATAAATGATAGGTATTAATAATTCGTGCATATATGTCTGATATATTGAGATCCAATGGCTTTAGCAACTAAGAGTATAATTGCTGAGTTGAACAAATAAGAGAAATTGAATGGTAAGAATTGTGAAATATTAAATATGAAATATGTGCTTGAAAAGCAAGAAGTACTAAAAGTTCTTAACCATATTATGAAAGAACTTGAGGATGCTGTGCACCACCTTGAGCTAGCAGAGGACTGCCTAAAGGCATTTGAGCCGAAAATAGATATTTGCTGCGCTGGTTCTAGCTCAGAAAGGGCTTCAAGCTCTAAGCGCAAGCGCATTGATTCGTTCAAATGTGGAAATGCAATGGATCGAGTCCTTCTAGTAAGAAACTAAGAGTTGACCAACATAAGAGAGAAAAACGTCATTGAGTGAAGAAGTTGTCAAGGGTGAAATGTTATAATTGTGATAAGAAGAGTTACTATGCTCACGACTGTTGCGAGCCAAAGAAGGTAAACACCTATTGTACTCTTAAGAACTTTACTTATGTGTCAAGTTTTGTATTCTTAACTAAATATAATCCTTTGTGGACTGTAAATTTAGGAGCAACAGACCATGTAGCGAAGGATAGAGAATCCTTCATGGAATTTTGACAAGTACCGACTGGAACTAAATAGATCTATGTAGGAAATAACTCTAGAGCCGAAATAAAAGGGATTGACACTTGCCAATTAATACATGCGTGGTGGATGCACTTTGTTCCTATATGATATATTATATGCTCCGAAAATTCATCGGAATTTAGTGTCCATTTTAGTGTTGGTTAAGCTCGATTTTAGTATAAATTTCCATAATAATTGTGTGGATTTGTATTTGAATACAAATTACTATGGTTGTTGTTATTTTCTAGATGGTTTTATTATATTGAATGTTGATTGTGGTGATGTCAATGTTTGTTATTCTCTTTTCACATCTTCTAACTCATACTATAATGATGTAAATGTGTGGCATGATAGATTTGGTCATATTGGCCAACAATGTATGAAAAAGCTAGCCAAAGAAGGTTTGTTATGCAATATTGAAAAAGTTGATTTGCCTATATGTGAGCATTGCCTAACAGGGAAAATAACAAGGAAATCATTTGGAAAAGGTAAAAGAGCTGAATTTCCTTTACAGTTAATCCATTTTAACATCTGTGGTCTAATGAATGTGAGAGGAAGGCATAGGGCTGTTTATTTCATCACATTTATAGATGATTATATTCGATTCGGATATGTCTATTTGATTTTTCATAAATCTGAAGCATTGAATTGTTTCAAAAAGTTTATGAGCTTGGTGGAAAATCAATTATATAAAAAAATAAAAGTATTGAGATCCGATCGAAGTTGAGAATATTTATCTAATGAGTTTAGAAATTTACTTGATAAAAAAGAAATAGAAAGATAATTGTTTATTCCATATACTTCTCAACAAAATGGTGTTGCAGAAAGAAGAAATAGAACCCTACTGGAAATGGTTTGGTCTATAATGGCACATGCTAACTTACCTATCACTTTTTAGAGTGATGTTTTATTAACTGCTGCCTATATATTTAACCGTGTACCTTTCAAATCAGTTACTTTCACTCCATATGAGTTATGGATAGGTAGAAAACCATACTTAAGTTTTCTTAAACCGTTGGGTTATGCTGCCTATACTCATAAGCATTTATTTCAAAAATTGTGAATTTCGATATTTATTCAAAAAAATCCTGAATGTCGGATTTTAACACAAAAAATGGTTTTATATACTATATAAAATAGTGAGATTTTAAAAAGGAAGAAGGAAGGATACCAATTTTTAAAGTTTGATCTGACCGTGTAACCACAGACGATATTTTCACCGAATGTTTTTAATAAGAAGAAAACAAGCTAAGGTCGTTATCTTAATTGAGGCATGTGAGTACAAAGCATAATGTCCTTGGCCGGAATTGAATGATCATGTGCTCATTAAGAGAATTCGTCCCCGATGTGTGTCGGTGGACGTTACCTATCCCTGATGTGTGTCGGTGGATATTAGTGGTCCCCAGTGTGTGTCAATGGACGCCGATCGCAGTAGATTCTGGATTGAAGCTCATTCAGAAAGGCCATAAGGAATGCCATCTTCGGTGTGTGTCAGAGAATGTAGCCATACTCAAAGGAGTGAGACGGAACTTGGCTATACTAAAGGACCGATGTGTGTCGGGTAAAAACTTGGGAGGCTGCGATGGCGGCCATGCGGGCCTGTGCAGGTAGTAATAATCAATTGGAACGCATTTGATTGAGATAGATGGGCCGGATTATGGGACAAAATTGTGTGACATGGTATGGGACGTGTCATAACGATTTAACCCTATAATCAGAACCCATGTTCTTATTTGGAAATTGAGTGTAGCGTTCTAGTTAATAAGCTTGGTTGCTGCTCATGTTTTCATATTGTTTGTGATATAAATTGTATGACCTGTTGGGAGGATCTAAGACGAGATAAGTCTCTGTGGTTGTGTGATGGTGTGGTTAGGACGCTTCTAAGCATATTACACTGTTAATCGGGGTTTAGAGCATGAACTCGTTAAGATTTATATATCACCCCATCGTGGGGTCAATTTTTAGGGCCGTAGACAGAGGATTTGGAACCGGACTGAGGAGATCTGAAGTATAGGTCAGATAGGACAGTTTATTTTGAGAGTTGATCTTTTGAAGTCTTTTGATTGTAGACTTTTGTACATGACTCAGCATGTATATAAAAGCACGTTTTGTTTGTGAATTTATTGTCCTGCTTTTTTTTTTTTTTTTATCCAGAGACGATTACTATCAGGAGATTTGTTATTCGCTTCCGCATGTGCAATAAAAAGAAAGGGTCAGCGACTCGTCCTAGGATGTCGCAAATTTATATTGACTATAGAGGGATGTGCACACGCTTGAGGATCGGGGTGTGACAGCCTTGTGTCACGGTCTGTGAATCCTCCCGTACTCGTGACACTTGTGAGTGGCGCTTGGGGTTATCTAGTGAAGAGTATGAGGCAGAAGGGTAGAACACAACTGGTCCGTGGGAGTGGCGTCAGGATGGTTGGTGATAGGAGTTATAGGATAGAAGAATTATATCACTTAAAAGCTCTGAAGACGGGGTAGGCCTCCCGTGCACAAACTGGTCGAGAGCTGATGCCGCTCTCCTGACGAGGCCATGGCAAGCTGAAACCAGTTTTGTGCCTAAAGAGAACTGCTGTCTCACTCGATGGACTAGACGCCCGAGTGAAGTTAAGCGTGGTGGGATCTCGTACGAAGAAGCATTCGCGGTATCATTCGTGGAACAGCTAAAGAAGGAAGGCTGGCCTTGCGAATTTCGCTCGCCAGGCGCCCATGGGTCGTTCCGAGGCCAGGGAAACTCTTAGCCCGTGACAAATGGTATCAGAGCAGGAATCCCTCCAGTAAGCGAGTGAGCGAGTCGGAGAATCGAGCTTCTCGCTCTAGTGCGGGTTGAACAGATAAATCCTAGTGGGACCGGTCCTAATGGGCGGAGAGGAATCTGCCAAGGCCAAAAGATGCCCAAATGTAGGGGCTCTCAGCTCCTAGGATGACAATGGGTACTGGGACGAGTCGGTTTACCGCTAAGCCGACAGGGAGTTTGAGAAGAACCGAACCCTTGCTGAATGGGGATAACGTTCCTGGATCGATCGGCGAATACGAAGAAGAGGTCTACTGTCGCGTTTTCAACAAGAAAAGAACCTCCATTGGTTTGCTAGGGTCAAGATGCTAGTTAGGCTAAAATGGTGCTGCCAAAGATGCGGTTGGCGAAAAATGTCACACTTGCCGGAAAGTGCAGGTGACCGAGAAGGGCTGAGCGGCTAAGATCAAAAGAGGCTACTAATGGAGCAAAACTTGTTTTGTTGGGCGAGCGTGACCGTTCGATGTGAATTCCCAAAAGTGGCACATCAATGGTTAAGGGACGCAAGGAAGCGACAAAACAGATCGCAACAAGGGCGTTGCGAATTGAGTGGGGGAGAATGTCACGGTCCATGAATCATCCCGTACTCGTGACACTTGTGAGTAGCGCTTGGGGTTATCTGGTGAAAAGTGTGAGGCAGAAGGGTAGAACACAACTGGTCTATGGGAGTGGCGTCAGGATGGTTAGTGCTAGGAGTTCTAGAATAGAAGGATTATATCACTTAGGAGCTCTGAAGACGGGGCAGGCCTCCCGTGCACAAACTGGTCGGGAGTTGATGCCGCTCTCCTGACGAGGTCATGGCAGGCCGAAACCAGTTGTTGTGCCTAAAAAGAATTGCTATCTCACTCGATGGACTAGACACCCAAGCGAAACTGGGCGTGGTGGGATCTTTTACGAAGAAGCATTCACCGTATCATTCGTGGAACAGCTAAAGAAGGATGGCTGGCCTGGCGAATTCCGCTCACTAGGCGCCCGTGGGTCGTTCCAAGGCCAAGGAAACTCTCGGCCCGTGACACTTGCTTGTGGCTGGTGAGGCCATGGCAGCCTTCGCCTAATGTCACCCAAGGCTTGAGTGAAGGCGACCATGGCTTCGCCAACTACGGGCAAGGTTGCCTTCGCCCACTACAAGGCCAAGCCAAGGCCAAGCCAAGGCCAAGCCAAGGCCATGACCTTTGCCAGCAATCGGCAAGGGCTTTGCAATCCTCACCTAGGCTTGCCGAGCACTATGGGAGAGAAAAGAAAATTGGGGAAAAAGAGGAAAAAGAAGAAGAAAAAAAAGATAAAATAAAAAATTTATAAAAATAAAATATTATTAAATTATGCACATTAGTGTCAGTGATGCCGGTAAATCAAAATTGGTCAAATGGATTAAAGTGGCCCAATTGCTATAGGTTTAAGATTTTTTTTAGTATTTCTCCCAATGAAATGTCATATGCAAAAGTGTGATGAGATAAATATGATGCATGATTATGCAGAAGGAAATAACCTATTTATCTCTATGATGCAAAACTAATTGATATCTTAACCTATACTAATCTTCTTTTTTTTTTTGTGTTTTCTAATTAAATTAACATAGCAAATATGCAAAATGAGCCCTAAATCACTACATGATCGAAACCTAGATGCATGCATGAAGATGGATTAATAAGTTATTTCCGACACAAGATGAAATTATTGGAACAACTACAATTTTACCGTTCAAAGTAGTTTTTAGAGGTAAGCTCTCGACTAGCTTGAAAATGGCAATACTGCTCTTTGAATGTTTATTTTGTTCGGAGCCGCATTCTCCACCTTGAATGTTGAAGAAACAGCGTTAGCATGGAAATAGAAAGACGATTTCTCTGATTATGATGAAAGCAAGACTTTAACATTTTGCCCGAGTATTCCCGTTCACGAGGACTAAGTTTTTTGTCACGATTCCATCATAAAAGAGAGACATCATTGAGAGACCAACATATGTGATCATCAATTGGTCCGTCCGATTAGGTTCAAAATTTCGCCCACAATATGTGATCTTAATTCTTTTCAAAAGCTTGGGGTAAGTTTCAAATGAAAAATTTTCAAACGAAATGAGATTTCAATTTGCGCGAAGTAAGATTTCAAACCTATGATTGAAATATTCCGTGCAAACCATCTGTTCTACGGGTTAGACTAGAAATATTGCCTTACGCCTTTATTTCGTTCTTTGTATGAACCATTCAATCCATCTTGAAAGCTCATATGTTAAAACTGAATATGGGAATTTTTCAATCACGGATTTAAACCGCTAGGATGTCCGATTGATTTCCATTGATTACCACATATTATGAAAATCATATGATAAAAATTCGAGAGAAACTAAAGAAACTCTAAGGAGTAGGAGATATTCTTACAATCGATGAAGCAAAGGGAGTTTTATAATCGCATAGACACACGCATGGGACTTGTGAGACATGACACCTAAAGCTAGGATATCCTATAGGAAAATGATTACAACTGTACGTGTACAAGCTGCTTATATACGTAGGAGAAAAAGGAAAAGATATGATGGAATAATATCAAAGTCACATTCTCTTTTACAGACAACATAAACTGAGTGCAGGATCGACAGCACATAGTTTTCACCTCAACCTTTTAGGGATCAATGAAACTAGTTATACAAAGACGAACGAGAGCACGTCATTCAAATAAGAAATGCTAAATATGTACTAAATTACTCCTTGCAATTTTTGCTTTCTAACCAATTTGACAAGGTCAACTCGAGGGAATAAGTAGTAAAATTTCATGTAAGCATAGGTGTTCAAAAAAATTTAAGCTATTAAATGAAGCATGGTGAATATTTGAATATTCCAATATTCAATCTCATATGTATGCTAAAATTTTGCCTAATAAAGAAATATGAAAAATATATAATCAATAAAGCAAATGAAGATTTGGAAAGATTTGAACTTAAGACTATGACACACATGTCACAATCAACTGTGATTTAATATTTGAATTTTCGAATATAAATAAACAAATTGCACGTGATGATGTCACATCACATAAGGTTGTATCGAGTTTTAGCATCTCTCTTCCCAAAAATCTTTTGGAAGCAACTAGAAGAATCTTTTCTAGTGAAGAGTTTGGAGGAGGGGGCAAGATCTTTAGGAATTTCCGAACGGTACTTGTCAGTCTTGTGGGCCAAAAGGAGCCACACATGAGTGATGAGTTCACCTCCTCTTCTCAGTCGCTTGGCATGGTGATACGCTTGACAGCTGTATGCTGCATAACACAGCATCTCCACCCAGATGCTGCTGATGATCTCCCACTTGTCGTCCATCATCCTCAGGTCGATCACGAGCTTCTGCACATCCAACAACACATGCCAGCCGTGAGTGATCACTGTCGGCTTACTCAATTCCACAGGGTCTGGGACATCTTCATCTGCCAACGATAATTTGCTAATTGCTTCTCTAATGTCTCGTTGCCTCAAGAAAGGCCTCAGTGCGCAACAAGCGTACTCCAGCGTGATGTCGGCAGTGGTGAGGGACAACATGTAAGGACGCAGAGCAAGGAGGTATATCATGTAATCTGATAGGAGTTTGCTTCCTCTACAAGCATCGGAGTGATCTCCCTCTAATTCGTGCAGGATTTCTGTCGCAATGTGCCAGATAATGATGCTCCTATCGAATCTCATCTCGATGCTATTGCTCAGTCCTTGTTTCTCTCTGATGCCGTAAGTGTCGAGCGTCCAGTCGCCTCTTTCTGTGAAGGGCAGGAGGTGTCTTTTCTTCTCTAGCTCTGCCATGTTTTGAACAACCAGCACCTTGAGGGACGAGGGGATAGCCTGGCTGGAATGTAACCAATACCTTCTGAAGATCTCCCCTTTCTCAAACAAATCAAGTATCGTGGCGACAGGCTTTGACCATTGTTCGTACAAGAGGCGGCGGTTTAACAAATTGAGCTGCCCTACCGACCTCGACCATCTTTTCTGCTTCATGCACCGTCTGGCTAGAAACGGGAGGAGCCTTAGGACAAGCGGCGCCTTAAGGTGCATACTCATCTTCACCACTGCCCAATCCGAAAACGCCAGCATCGTGATTTGATAAAGCTCCAGAGATGTGACTGCCATCAGTAACGCATAGGTACCGGTGATGTACATATCGATCAAGAAGGCATTCTTGAAGATCACGGCAAATCTACACAAGGTAGACACCAAGCAGAAGAAGCCGATGAAGCGGCCTATGAGGCCGCGTTTTGTGTACAGAATGGGTGCTTTAGTGTAGAGCACATCGAACATGAAGTTCAGCTCGATCTCGGTCATGGCGAAAGCACGGTCAGCGGGGTAACTGTCGATGGACATCCAATCGCGGGATATGAAGAGAGGGTGGTACAGCCAGTTCACGAGATGGGGCTTCAAACAGTCGAACCGATAGTAGGCCTTCAAGACGTCCTTTGTGGACGCGAACTTCTCGTCCTCAGGGAACGCTTCAAACAATTGCTTAATGCCGGCTTCTTCGGACATGTCCTCCGTGGTCACGCTCGAGTTCTCATCATACACGGATTGGAGAGCCCAGACCCACCCCACCGATTTTATGATTCCAGCCACGAACAAGGGGAAGTACAGCATTGAGACCGGGGATGAGCTGTCCCAACAGCGAATGAGAATCCAAACCACAACGCCCACCGTAGCCCCAATGTTCAATATTTGTCTCAATCCCAGCCGGTTGTCTTCCACCGCATAGGCCGTTATGCCGTCTGCGTACCCGAGTTGCATCAGAAGCAACGGGGCCAATAGCCCTTGCAAAACCACATCGTAACCTGGATTTTTAGGATCGTCGATGCGGACCACAGTAAGCTTTCCCAGCGCGATTGTCGCAAAGTAAGAAAGTAGCAAATATGTGGCCCAAATGAGGAGATTAGTTGAAATCCACGTCACATATTTCCGACGGCTGCCTAATATTGCGAGAACAATCTTGCAGGCAACGGTTGCGGCGACCAAGAGCTGAATCCCCCACGCCACCCACAGGCGTTTTACAAAGGAAATGCAAGTGATCAAACTCATGGCAGCTTCGTTCAGGTGTGCTTACTTGACATCAATGCAAATGCAGAGTTAGGAAATTTTTCACATTGCTTCTGAAGAATAATTACAAAGTGCTTGCACCAAACTGCATAAATGCATACATAATTGCATAATATGTTTCAAGTGACCCACCGATCGAACACAGCACGCTTAAATATTTTATAATACTTCCTTACATTCTCTGTGTTTCACTTGATATTGATAATGACTGTCAGGCATTGCAGATACCCAAGGACTAGAAAGAAGATTCACAAAGCAATTAAAATTCTTCTTTTTAATAATTTTAAATTAATTTAGTTCATTGAAAGTCCAGGCAAAGAAAATACATAGGTAGATGTTTTTGTTTTTTTTTTTTTTTTTCAAGATTGTTTGTTTACATTTAAGCAAAAATTAAAAAAAAAAAGGTATCCTTTTTTTCGTTTTCCCGTCAAAAGCTCAACAGATTTGTTCTGCTTTTCATCCACAATTTTAATTTTTTTTTCAAATTTGAACAAATGATGAATTATTGGACTTTCCGAATCATTTCGTTTTTGGGATTTTCTTTTATTTAGCCTCCACATTCCATTGAGGATCTCTAACTAAAGGTGCATTCTCCACAAATTCTTTAGATGTGGCTTTTAAGTTTAAAAAAGAAAAATCAAAACTAATTTTCAAATAAAAAGAGAGAAGGGAAAAGGTGGAGGAGAGTTGTTCCGGGAGTATTTAGCAAGACCGTGCCAATTCCCAACTAGATAGGATATTTGCATTGCCCTTGAACCTATGATTTCAAGTTTTTGAAATCTAAAACCTACTTTATAGACCTACAATGGAACCTTGAACTTCTCAGTTCCACCGGTTCTAAGGTACCCATACTGAATTGTATTTTTTCAAATTATTTATGGTGAAAAAAATTGTCACGGTTTTAGTTATTAACACATTGAACATTCAACATAACACATAACTGGATTACATGTTAAAATACATGTTAATGTCTAAAGATAATTCCTGTAATCCTACCTCATTTCAAAACCTGCTGATCTAGATCCCATTCACATAGGAGAGTTTGCATTCAATGGCATATTTGCTATACTTTTCTTAACATAGCAATCTTTATATGTTGAAGGAATAGAGAAGGGTCATAATTTCTCTTGGTAATTCTTTCCCTAGTTGGAAATTGGACATCGAGAGCAAGCATAAAAATGTGCCATAACTTTTTACAGAGAATAGTCAAGTGTACTAACCAATGATTTACGTACAATGATCACTTGCCAAAGCATCCAACGCATAGAGCGTACAAACATCTTTTCCTAGAAGTAATGTGGGTTAGTAAGCATGACAAGCAAATGCGAGAAAAAGGTGCAATGAAACACGAGGCTGGTGCCACAAAACCTGAACTCGAGGGCTGATGGATCCCAGAAGTATGACTCAGAAGACGTTGACACCAAAATCGGAAAAATTGGAGAAACAGAAGCAGAGAAAAGGAACGTTGATCTTTGTCCCAAGAAACATTGTGAAGGGACAAGTACAAGAAATGGCTGATTTCCTCTCTTAGCTGGCATAGCACTTGTGTCTTAATAGATACACCAATCAACTGTTCGTTGGAATATCCGTCTAAAAAAAAAAAAAACGAAGGAATAAAAAAGGACAAAGAAAATGGAATAAAAAGCAGAATGGGAATTTGATTATTTGCTTGCAACTTTTGTCTGAGGCCCTTTTTCTCTTTTGTTTGGCCTGATGGGTACGCAAACATGTCTGAAGCTTCGTTGTCTATCTTTATGATAACGCGTGATTCTCGTTCCGTTGCGCATCTTTAGCTTTTGGATTAGATAAATGAAAGGCTACTCTAACATTGACATCGGGTCTCGATGAAATTGCAGAGAGACTTCGGGTCCGTTTTATTTCCCGGGAAAGTTGACATGACTGACTGGTAAATATTTTGTACCCAAATTATTTTCAGGAAAAGTGGTTTAACTTTCTTGAATTTGGTAGGATTTTTCAAATGAGCTAAAAATCATTATTGGAAATTTGTTGTCAGAAAACCTAGACCACATTTAAGACATTTAAACCTAGGTCCAGTGCGCCATCACAGGACCTTGAGCCTCACAGTAGGATCCAGGCACCCAAACCCGGACCTTGAGCCCTGGACTCAAGAGCGCACGGGGCGGACATGAGAGGCCTCTAAGGACTTGTGGTCCTAGATGCTCAACTCAGCCCCTGGTGTCCAAAACTCTAGGTGCTAGGGTCCAAGATCCAAGTGTCCACTAGTTAGGGGCACTAGGGTCTCATGCCAAGCCCCCTCAAGTCCTAAGTTAAGGTGCTAGGGTGTTCAATCTCACCACAAGGTCCCCAGTTTTTATAAGAGGGCAGTCCTAAGTTTTTATAAGAGGGAGTGTCCTAACAATTGTGGAAGTCGAGTTAGATTCTTGAAAATGAATATCAAATTTTTTAAAATGCAATTTTTTTCGAATTTAATAATAAAATTTGTTTGTCATAAAATATATTTCTCATTAGATCATTTTCAAAGCAATGTCAAAATAATAGAAGACGAGAAAATATGTTCCAATAATTAGTTTTCCATAAAAGAAAGGGAAATTTTCAAATAATGGCCTAAAGTCTTTCTCTTTTTCTCGAATAAGGTCCGAAATGAATATTATTTCAAATAAAGGTCTGAAGTGGTTAAATCTTCTCAAATAAGAGCCTAAACTGGTCAAATCATCTCAAATAAGAGCGTAACCGGCCGATGACTATTCTAGCCATCGGAGAAAGGGTATTTTGGTAAAAAAAAAGTATATATGTTTTTATTTTTCCTTTTTGTTTTTTCTTTCCTTTTTTTTTTTTTTTTTCATTTTTTCTCTTCCCTCCCTAGCAAGGAACAACCGTGCTTGATGCTTAGGGGTGGAGGGAAAGAGGGGACTATCCTCACCAGCCCAAGCCTAGGCGACCCTCACACAACGCCGATGGGGTTTCCCTTGCTCGACACTAGCAAGGGCTTCTCTCGCCAAATCTAGCGAGGAACGCCCTTGCTAGACGACAGTAGGGGCTGCCCTCACCTAAGTCCAACGACCTCCGCCATGGCTAGCGAAGGAAGGGGGAAAAGGAAAAAGTATTTTTAAAAGTAAAGCAAAAAATAAAGAAAAAAAGTAAATAGAAAACATTAAGTTAAATGATGAAAATGCCATTCGATTTGAGAGATTAGATTCTTTTTGGAAATTGATATAAGGGTTAATACCCTGAAAAACTCCAAATTGGTACACTTGTAATAAATTTATCCAAAACTATTTTTTTGACCACTAAAAACCCCAAACTGGCATACCTTTGATAAATTTACTCCAACCTGGTACACTTGTGACAAATTTACCCTCTGTTAGTTTTCGTTAAATTTTATTATCAAATTATTAAGTTAAATGACATGTGATAGTTAGCGATATACCAATTTAGGATTTTATGCTTCATTTGTCACAGTTTATAATTTTTTTTTATTTTTTGTGGCATTAATCCAATTTAGCGGAGGGTATATTTGTCACAAATTTACCAGTTTAGGTTTTTTTTTTTCGATTGAATAAATTAGTTTGGGGTAAATTTTTCATAAATGTACAAGTTTATAGTTTTTTATAGTTAGTCAGGGTAAATTTGTCACAGGTGTACCGGTTTGGGGTTTTTCATGGTCAAAAAAATAGTTTTCGTTTTTACCTTTTACAAAAAAAAAATAATAATTTTGGGTAAATTTGTCACATGTATACCAGTTTAGGGTTTTTCGGTGTATTAACCCTCGATATAATTACTTCATGCCATTATTTGAAACAAGTTCCACTTTAGACTTTTATTTGAGACTATTTGACCACTTCAAGTTATTATTTGAAACAATATCCGTTTCAAGCCATTATTTGAGAAAATGATAGTACTTCAAGCTATTATTTGTAATTTTCCCTAAAATAAATGTAACTCTTCATGGTTATGAAAATTTAATCTGAGGCCTCCTATAAGGACTTATAGGATCCACTAGATTAAGAAAACTATGATGAGGTGGCTTAATTATACAATTTTCAAATCCAAGCCGAAAAAACAAAAAACTTCATGTAATTTGATATAATTAAGTTAACTAATGAATAACGCTAGTACAATATAATGTTTTACTAAAATTACAATTAATTCAAGGACTTAGTGGGAAGACTATTTTATCCTGTCTCTTGAATGTCTCATCGTAGCCTTTTTTGACCGAAGGGTTCCATCCACCATTTCCGAATGCTATATTTATTTATTTATTTATTTTTGATGGGATGACATTGCTTTCACAAAAGGCTCCTTCTACCCTTTCAAAATTGGCTTGCTGTGTTCAATGAGCTCTTCGGCTATTCAGTGAACTTGAGGGGGTTTCAACCAATAAGCCTACCTATACATCTGTCGTCTCTCATCTTCACTTTACTTAATAAAAAAAAAAAAAGATTATAATGAGTTTCAGTTATTTCTAAGCGATTATCAAAATTTCCTCTGTAAATCAAAAAATTACATATAGTTAAATCCTATCGATTTCTTAGTTAAATATCTAATTTAATTTATGTATTATAACTAGAAGATGTGCTCAACTCTTTATAGCACCTCATATTGCAATCAGGCTCTTTGTCCATAGTCTAGGCACAATGATTTCTCTTAGAGAACATTGAGTGTTTGGACTGCTGGTAATAAGCAAGACAGTACTTATACTTGGAGAAAAAGGATGAAGTGGAGAGGCTTGTTGAAACCACATGTGAAATATGTTATTGACAGTGACTAGAATATTTTCCAATGGTGAATCATTGGCGCCCTCTTGGGCCTTTTTTAGGCAAGTTTCCAAAGAGTAGGCTCGGTCAACTAGAATGTGTATTATCCATATAGGGGATCTTCCAATTGAGACAATCCATCGACCTCAGACGAAGAGAAAAGTCTATCTATTTTATTTAGTTATTCAATTAAACTTAAACCAATGATTCGTTATTGGAGCAGATAGCAACAACCATTTCATCCTACATGCGTAGTTTTGATTTTCCAATAATCTTGTTTAGGAATTCATCTAGAAGTTGCTAATGAAATCAGCATCAAAGTTGCATTAGCAGACAAACTCAAGATATGGAAGACAATCACTTTGGCCACTTTTAACCGAAATCCATGACATGGCGATCCAATCATCACTAGTTGTCCTACATAGTACTTTGCTATGTTAGTGATTTCCGGTGAAAATCGATTCAATTGATTGCATTGGAATTTGTAGTAAGGCTTAGGACTTAATTAGAAAAAAAAAATTATGAATGAATTAACATCTATAAAATAGGTCTATGATTGATTGGACAATTTTCCTCAATGGATAGCATGAGCCAAGGAGCCATCTATTTTTGGACTACCAATTCTCTGAGGAAGTCTAGATTTTTTTTATCCAAGAGTTATTTAAAATTTCCAGAGAATCAACTAGACAAGGATTAAGATTGACACAGGATAGGATAACAAAAGAAATGTGATGAAATTCATTATATCATATATCTTATTTGGTAGGTGATTGATATAACCTAGATTACGATTATATACACACGGTGCAAAATCATAAAATAACTTATAAAAGAAAAATCCTATTTTACTGCGTACACAGAATAACCACCCCCGTTGTGGTCGTCGTTTACTTCAACGATGACAACCTATGTAGTGGGTACCACCTGACCACGACAATCAGTAGTGTACGGTGGTCGCCCCCTTCGAGATGGTCGTAGGCAACCACCACAATCCCCCAGAACCGGTTTGACTCCGATTGGCAGCAACATGTGGCGGTCGCTATCGCCTGGTGATCGCCAAAGCAAGGTGACAATAAGAGGTGGTCCAAAGTGCCCTCGCGATCAAGATTGGAAAGCTCTTAGGCAACCACCAATTGCCTGAGAGTCGCAAACACTGCTTGGTGGGCGCTTGAAGTCAGTGGCCACCAAGTGTTGACAGCTATGCACAGCTGTGCCGTGGTGGCATTGCTGAGTGGGGAACAGAAACCATAGTTTTTATTTTCCTTTCATTTTTTTTTTTGGCTCTTTTGATCATTTTAATTTTTTCATACTCAATTTTTCATTCGGATATATCCGGATTTTTAGAAAGTAATGTAATACTATAGTCGATTAGAAAGCTAATTACAAAATCGTAATTTGAGGAAATAAATTCATCAGCAACTTTTCTCGCTATAAAATAGAAATGCAACTAAAAAGGTCCTCAAATGAATACCAATGAAATTGTCTTTAAAACATTTATTTTAAGTTACTATGGAAAATTAGATTTACTTAAAAAGTAGAAGTACCACGGCCTAGCAAGATCAGAGTACCTATTCAGCATCCAGACTGCACTAGCAAACAATCTTAGATATGGAAGAGAAGCATTTTATTCCTTCTCTCAGGTGATGTAATATGTCACCTCACTACTATGAAGGGCCAAATGTGCTTTGGCATAAACTTATGTGGAGAGAAGGATATTAGAAGTATCAAAAGTTGTGTGTGACAATTATTTTAGCATCAAAAAAATTTTCCAGATCAAAGTGCCACTATTTAAATAAATAAATAAATAAATAAGCATTTAAGTGTCAATTATAATCTAGATTGTTGGAAATTCGACATTGCCATATTTTATTAATTTCTCAGTCCTACATAGCTCACCACACATGTCCGTTCGGCTTATAACCTTTAAATGACATTGTTTCCATGCTTTGCGATTAAAACAAATCACGTCATGACCTAATCTTCAAGGCAGAAAGATACATCTCGAACAGGTAGATTTAGGGGTATTTGCTCAAAAAACAATCCAAGTAGGCGTCCTCAAAAGAGATGGCTTCAAAAGCGACGTCTAATTAGTGGGCCATGCTTGGTCCATTAATTACAAATGCGGGTCCTCCCATACTTATATCTTGCGTGACAAGAGTTCATTTTAAGTTTTTAGACAATCTAAAAGCATTATTTAGGAGTCACCATTAGCCTCTTTGTTGGGAGATGGCTAGAAACCCAATCAAAGGTCGGGAGACCTCTCTTAATTTCTACGGAATTAGAGATTTCATGAGTTAGGGGACTTGGGTTACACTAAAGATGTCTACTAGCGCTCTTTTGGTATTAATAAGTTGGGTTGTTATCTAAGGTGGTGGAGCAATCTTTTTACATTTTCATGCAACTTGAATCTTAATGCCAAATAATCACACATGGATGGTTTATTTGTGCCATTTCTAAAATAGCTAATTGAAGTATAAAAGAAATCAAACAAGCGAATGAAATTGCCGTATGAAGAAATAAGCACCCAAGAAAGCATGTTGATAATTAATCTAAGTGTGAGAAAAGTAAACCCGCAACTCGTCGGGAATTTATACAATACAAATTGAAAATTCAAGTTGGGGAATAAATAGGTACAAATGAACAAAGATCAGAATGGACATCGACCATACCACTGTCTTCATGCCACCATGGGAACCTACTCCAAGGGTTGCCTTTGGACTATTCTAATCCTAAACTAATGTTAAACTAGCATTCAAAATCATATCGTGCATACAATGTAATCAAACACAATCATAAGAATCCAAACAAGTTAAAGCAACTCAAAGCAACTCATGATACAAAACATTCAGGTCGGCCTTTGAAATTCATGTATATCGAGCCAGCCTATGACAACTAATTGATTGATTTTAGTACTTGGCCATCTCTTATGTTCATAAGCAGTGGTAAAGATCGAATGACTCCTAAATTAAAGTCTGAGTGTGTCCCTTGGTTTCCTATTGAACATGCACCGGCCCTGAAACCATACATCTAGATATCGCATGCATAATGGGAAAGGCATGCATTAAGGCCATGAAGACTTGGTCCTCAAGCAATCAACCAAAGGCAGTGAACCAAGGAAGGTCACTTATTCATTCAAGACAACTATGATTGTTCAAGTGTGTAAGATGGCCAATCAAATAGAACACAAACAAAGCAATTCAAAGGTTGAACTTTGAGAATATGCAACCAAGGTCATAATTTTTGTTTAATTGCAAACAAGTCCTTAAAGGAAAATTTTCATCTTTTGAATGATGGTAAACAAGGACATCGACTTTGTTGAAATTTTGAAACAAGTTTGATGTTCTTGGAAAATAAATTCCTCAACTACCTTGAACGATCAAACATGCGTCAATTTCAACAGAATGTATGTCAAAAGAAAGCTGAGGTCATTATCTACAACTTTCATGTTTTGAATATTGTCAAATAAGGTATTAACTTCATCGGAATTACAAATAAACCTTCAGGTATCCAAGAAAGATATGGGCGCAGAATAGAGGGCACTCTAATCAGGTCATTTGAATGCCCTAATGAGTGTCGAATTAAATGAAATTAACATCAAAATGAAGTTTGAAATGTATTCTACAACTTTTATGAAGAACACGATTTGCAATTTACAACACGAGAATTTATAAAATTCAAAAGTTACCGGTGGTCAAATCTGAAAAATGGAGTTTACAGAATCCCTACAACTTTTGAATGAACAGAAAAAAAATAGCAAATGACCTTTTTATTTTCCAAAAAATTTTCATAACAAAGAGCACTATGTCACAAGCAATCTTCATGAAGACAGCATCATCACATTCGGCATGCGCGATTTTATAAAAATCAATAAACCCACGAAGGTCAAACTGGAAAAAGCAATCTCACAAATAGAAACGTGCTTAGTTGAAGGCAGTTCTCATCAAACTAATGTTTCATTCAATCTAAAACTTTTACACAACACAGATCATGATATGAGGAACAAAATTCATGGGTGTCGAGTCTAGATTCTAAATGCATGATTTTATAAAAATCAGAGAACCAATGCATGTCAATATAAAAAATAAAAATAAAAAAAGATTTCACAGAAGGTAATATGGACGATTTATTGCCAATCGAGCCTAGTAAAGAACTTTCAAATTTCACGAAAATTTTACAGATTGTAGAACTAGATATCTTGAGCAAATTTCATGCAAAACTGACTTCAGATTCTCATCACGCAATTTTTATAAAAAATGAAAAATGGATACAAGTCGGTGAGAAAAATGATTTTCCAGAAGGCAGCATGGGCGATTTATGGACAATCGACCCTGCCAAATGAGCATCAATTTTCACTAGATTTTATATGCTCTAGAACTATGTGTTATGAACAACTTTCATGAAGACACAAACTCGAAAATCTTAGCACAAAAAATAATGAAAAATTAACAAACAACGAACGTCGGTGAAATAGAGCAATTGCACAGAACACAACAATTCAAAATCAGACTTCGATTTTACAACAGACATATGGCAAGGTAAACGATGGCCAGATCAAGCATATAATATGTCTTACTTCAAATCACTAGAGGACATCGAAGCCAAATGAGGCCATCTACTAGCTCATATCAAAATGTGAAGCAAAGCAGTCAAAATAGGCCTATGAATTTTTAAAACAGGTGATTATGCAACATCAAACAATCGTTAACCATCAATCATCATAACTCATCTAAATCATCATTCTAAACATATCATAGCCACCTAAGGGTTGAATCCTAGCCCCACTCGCTTAAGGCGATCTCGCTTCACTGGATTCAAGCCTAGGAGGACTTGACCTTGTTATCTTCAAACTCAAGCTCAATCAAGTTAGGCAATCGCCTCTATGAGCTCAAGGACTCTTTGAGGGAGGCACTCACAAGCTTAGAACCACCAAGGATCACTACCAAGATGTTGGATTGGTGATCCTAGATGTACCTACATTCACTCTGTTGAGAAAACTCCTATAAGGTTTTGAAGTTGACAAAGTTTCTTTTTGGGAAGCATCTGCTTATAGAAATCTAGATTCTGATTGTATGAGTGAACATAATTATCAGATTTTTATCTCAATCTTCAAATGGCTACAAGATTTCCTTAATTGATTTTGTCCAACGGATTGATTGGAAGATTTTCGTCTTGAGAATGCCAATAGCTAGAAAGGTGTAGAGGAGTATTTAAGAATGTCATTCAGTCCATTTAAGAAAGTGCGTGAAAATTAAAATTCCAAAGTTTGAGACCTTTCCAACAACTTGCTCTTCAATGACAGTGTTTACAAATTGTATTCAAGAGAGATAAACACAAAAAGAGTGACTTAGTGAGAGAAAAAGAAATCCTCTACTAAGTGTTTGCACTCGAAACATTGTATTTCTCTATTGATACTTTAGTGAATTTCGGCCAGAAGGCTGTCAGCGTGGCAGAGTGGACATAAGCTCGATTTAAGCCAAACCACTAAAAATCTCGTGTATAATTTTTCTCTTCCTTTAACTCTTTTCAGCTTCATTCATTGCAATATTTTTCTGAACCTCTCAATCTCTAAACCATTCCTATTTGAGTCTAAATTTACTTCAGAAATTTGGTGGTGCTTTTAATCAGACTTTGGCTCTTACTCAAACTTTGCTTGCAATATTACTTATTTTACATTTATTTGCTTGATTTCCTTTTAAAACATATTCACCCCTCTAGGTGATGGTACTAACATTTTCACTCTTCCAATTCTAGCGACACATTCGGCTAAACTCCACAAGTTTAGCTAAGAGTGCAAACACGCCATGTCGCACATATAGAATTTGCGGCCGTGCAGAACCAAAACTTCGTGTACAGCTACGCCACTATGAAAGATAAATCTAAGTTTCTACAAAGGGACCTCCACACCCCGTGTTCACCCTAAGTACATTTACTTCTCACTTGGGTATACAAATGGGTTTCTTCTCACTGTCACTTGGAATTAGCAGTCAAAAGCTATTACAAATGTGTTCATTCGGCAGAGATTTTTTGCACGAATAATCTTGAAATATCATACTTGATTGCCATGAACTCTATTTTCAATTTCAAAACTCCAGTGATCATAAAGTTTATACCAGAAACTCCAAGTTTGCATTGTCAGGTCAAATGCAGAGCCTATGCTTGTTTATATGACCTTATGTATGACTGTAGAACTTGCATGGTTTAGATATAAGTTTCTGCAGCACTTAAGTAAGCTTATCAAGTACTTTGGATTAAGTTATCATTGAGAGATGTTTCCCAACTTAAAGTACGTGGTCTGAGTACTACCGAAGGAAAAAAAAAATTCAGCCCTCCAAGGTCACCTGCCCAGCGACTAGTATGTCGGACCGTAGATAAGTTAACAACCAAACCACAATCCTAGTCGAGACTGGTTTCAAAAAATAAACTACTTTCCAAGCAATGAGGGGCAAGGGAGTGTAAAGAAAACAAGCCTTTGAATATATAGGATCTACATCCAATACATATGTCAGTATGCTTCATTGACAAGTCTCTTGGCCGAATGCTTCACAAGAAGGAAAAGAGAGAAAGAAAACATATACTACAACCGGGTGCAGAGCATGACCGATCCTAGGATCATGACTCACTTTGCGACTATCCTTCGGTTTCTTTGTTGGGCTTGGTCTTGGGAATGTGGGTGTACTTATCAGTATCGTGCATCAACAGCAGCCATACATGAGTTATAAGCTCTCCGCCTCGCCGCAACAGTTTTGCGTGATGGTAAACTTGGCAAGTATACGCAGCATAGCACAACATCTCCACCCAAATGCTGCTTATGATCTGCCACTTCTTGTTCTTGCCCTTCAGTATCGCAGCCAATTTCTGCGCGTCCTGCAGCACATGCCAATCCCTGGTGATTATGGTTCCCATCTGATCCAGGGAGGGTTCGAGCACGTCCTCTTCCAATGACAATGTCCCCAAGGCCTCATTGCTGTCTCTGTACCTGAGAAATGGCTTCAATATGGAGCAAGCATGCTCCAATGTGATATCGGTGGTCGTTAGGGACAATGTGTAGGGTCGCAGTGCTAGAAGGTACATCATGTAATTGGACAGCAGTTCACTTCCTTTACGGTTCGGAGAATCAGTGGACTCTGAACGGAGGCAGATGTTCGTTGCCATGTGCCAAATGATGATGCTTTTGTCAAATGTTGTGGAGATGTTTCTTTCCAACACTTTAAGGGCTTCCTGGGTCCACTCCACGTCCCCACTGAGTTTGTGAGCTTCAAGCGTCCAGTTGCCGCGTTCCGTGAAGGGCTTTTGTTGTCTGATCTCGTTGAACATTTCAATATTTTCCACCAGCAATTCCTTGAGATAGCTGGGACATTTCGGGGAAGAGTGAATCCGATATCTTCTACAGATCTCTGCTTTTTCGCCCAATTTTTTGCCCAAGCATTTGAGGATTGTACGAATGAACCATGGCCACTCATCGTAGAGGCGAGGATCCAACAGGTTGAGCTGCCCAACTGAGTTTGACCATCTTCTCCGCTTCATATACCTTTCAGCTAAGAAGTTCAATAGCCTTGTCAACACGAGGCTGTTTCCTCGGTGACGGCTCATCACCACAATGGCCCATGCCGAAAAAGGTTGCAAAACAATTTGGTGACCTTCTAGGAAGGTGACTCCTATCAACAAGGCGTAAGTGTAGGTGATGTACATGTCTATCAAGAAGGCACTTTTGAAAATAACAGCAAATCTACACACGACTGAGACTAGACAGGAAAAGCTAACGAAGCGGCAGATAAGACCAAACCGTTTATAGAGAATTGGTTGCTTGGTGTAAAGTACGTCATACATGAATCCAAGTTCGACCTCAGCTGTGATGAAGGCTAAATCACGATCTACAATTAACTGAGATTTAGATAGCGATTCCGGGTGATAGAGCCAGTTTACGATGTGGGGCTTCAAGCAATCGAAGCGATAGTATGCCTTCAAGATGATCATTTGCTCCTTCGTCCAACTAGGCCTTTCGGGCATGTTGAAGATTTTCGCAACGGTTTCCTCATCAAATATATCCTTGATTGATATGCTGGACCTCTCCCAGTAAACGGACTTAAGGGCCCAAACAGTCAGTGCTGATCGAATGATCCCAGCAACAGACAGGGGGAAGTATAAAAATGGGACAGGGGACGAACTGTCCCAGCAGCGAATCAGGATCCACATGACGAAAATGAGCCTGAGAAACAGATTCAGTATCTGCCGGATGCTGAGCCTGTTGTCCTCAACAGAGTATGCAGTTATGGAATCGGGGTTGCCAAGCTGCATCAAGAGCAACGGTGCCAGCAACCCCTTGAGCTCAGTAATGTAGTCCGGTCGATCAGGATGGTCAATCTGGATGACAGTGAGCTTGCCAAGGGCGATTGTCCCAATGTAAGAAGAGAGCAAGTAGGCAGTGAGGATGACGTATCTGAGGATGATCGAGTTGTTGTACCTCCGGAGGCTGCCGAAGATGGCAAGGGTGATCTGGCAAGCCAGGCTCATGGTGACCAGCAATTGGATGCCCCATGCTTCCCATAAATCTTTCAAATCTGGCCATTGTGTACTGACCATGGATGATATCAGATTGATCGATTTCATGGGGACGTGATGCCTTCTGTTCTCTCTGAGAAACAACAATGCAAGTAGAATTAATAACAATGAGAATGGATAAACCGCCTTGGACTCATTCTGAAGAATTAAACATAAATCTCTAAACTTCTTGTTGCATCCATTCAATATAATTAGTAAAATTTTGGGATCCTAACACTGCTCTAGCCTCTAATTCTCCTATTCCAGTGAATGAGATTAAATACGTCTTGCTGTCCTGCATAAGTGAAACCCACTTGAATAGGAGAAAGAGAAGTTCCAGAACTCTCCAGAACTCTTTAACCAATGCTAGGCGCTAATCTTGCTGGAACAGATCTACGAATTTGATATATTCAATGTATGGCTGATTGCGGCAGAACATCTGAAAAAGTTGACTCATAGTCAAACACCTAACTACCGATTACCACATTACTTGACGGACAGATTATGTAAACCAGTTAAGTACGCCAAGCATTTTCCAAACATCAAATATGAGATCATGGACACACATTTGTTATTTTGTTCAACCGATCATCTACACAATGCTAAAACAGAATAAATGTTCAGAGACAAATGAAACTAATGACAGGATGAATTTTCTGGAAAAATAATGGAAGTACAAAGTGGTCTGGGAAGAAACCGAAGCCTTACTATGCTTTGGGACTCCAAGAAGCTGACAAAATACGTTCTTGCTAATAATAGAAATGGCACTGAGTGTGTCTGTGTTCCTAACACTTGTGGGGAAGCTTAGTTAAATACAATTCTGAACAGTAAATTAGAGGGATTATAATAACACAGAGAACAGTGATTTGATTACTTACTTGCAACTTTAATCAGTGATTCTTTCTCTCTTTGTTCGGCTTTCGCCAGCGACAAACCAGGTGTAAGATTTGTAACTTTACACTGTTCGTTGGATCGATTCTCGAGAAGTGTAAACTTTGTTGAGAGTATGCAAAGAATTCACCCTTGCACTTTTTTAGACAAAAGATACCACGTGAGCTTAAACTATTGCAATTTACGTAATCTAGGCCTCAATCCCTCTCTCCCGCTGCCATTCCCTGTGATCATCATTTTTTTAAAAAGTTTTTTTGACATTAATCTTCATACCTCCACATCACAGACCCTCCGAGAATCCCTCTGTGCTAATACCACCACCAATATCTTGCGTCTACCCATACACCAGACGATGTCCGCATCAAAAGTAAATAGAATACAACAGTGCACGGACATAAATCTGAAATGACTTTACTTCATTTTATTTCTTGAATTTGTGTTCTATAAAGCACATAAAGTTGGGGAAAATTGTCTAAAATCATAAAACCTATTGCATTTTTACCAATTCAATCACATATCTTTTAATTTTGCCAATTAAATTCTAAACATTTTCAAGTCTTGCCGGTTAAATTTATCTAACCAATTTTAGCTAGAAATCACAAAGTTGACGCCGACCGTCCTATGTGGCACGGCTAGCGTAGACATGGATATTTTTCATAATTTTTCCAAAAAGTTTCTGATTTTTATATATATATTTTTTATATTTTTCTTCTTTTGTCTTTTCTTTTTTTCTTTCTTTTTCTATTTTTATCAAGATCGCTGGCCAACCCTCGCCAATCATAGGCAAGGGCCGTGGGTGAGGGCTCGCAAGGGTCGTGACCCTCACCTGTGGCCTTACCCCACATTGCTCATGATATTTGGGCAAGGGCCATGACCCTCACACACAATTAGCAAGGGCTTCATGGCCCTCACCAAATCCCTCACCTAGTGGCCAGCAAAGATCAGCCGCAACCCTCATTGAACATGGTAGAAAACAAATAAAAATAAAAATATTGCTAACGTTAGAGTTGGACATCCTATGTGACACTAATAGCATCCACATTGGCGGTTTTTGGTTAAATTTGACTAGATTGATTCAATTGACATGTCAAAAAGTTTAAGACTAAATTAGTAAAAATATAATAGATTTAAGATTTTTTGAATAATTTTCCATGTAAAATTGCCATTATACACTGCTTGTGGCAACAAACCTCCATCAGCAAATGAAGATGGTATTGTTGGCATTGGATAAAGCACTCCCTGTATTGGAAATTAAGGCATGACAGCCTAGGAAAAGTTATGTTGGAAAAGATGGATATGATATTGTTTAGGAATGCTGAGAATCCACAGCTCACAAAGAGGATGTGAGGAGGGAGGAGAGATGCGAGAGAACAGAGTTGACAGTCGTAGGGTATAACTCATTTTAGGGACAAACTCTTGAGTTTTGTTGCTCTTGCCTTGATTGGTCTTTCGTCAGGATCGTTGATTAGTTTGCTAATGTAAGTAATTTGGCAATTTATTTTAATTTATGAGTACCATCTGGATGATAAACAAATATCACAATTTCCTCTCATTATTATCTTTTCAAAAGTTTAATATATTCGGCACGAGTTGATTATATATATGAAATTTGTGATTAGCCATTGTAGAACATATAAGATTATTGTCTAATAATTGTCATTTTAAGAGCTAATTAATAAGATGCAAGTTGACCCTTTATTTGAAGTCTCCATGTGAACCATGTACGTAGATGCTAGGTAAGATAAATAGATTTTCCTTGGACTTTTCATTTTAAAAGCCAATCATACTACTAACAAGTCAACATTTGTCTTGACCCTCCTGAGTTGAGATCCTTGAGGTGGTTAACAAATTGCCAAGTGAGTGCGGACGGTCCCTCTTGCAAGGTGGCACTTACAATAGACTCGGGTTCTCCCAAACCCTATTGGTCGTGACTTGATTTGACTCAGATAATTATCATATGCTGTTTTTAATTTATTTTTGGAGCTGCTATTAACCTATCGAAGGTTGATTACTGGGCTAGTAAAACGCAATACGGGTGCCTACATTAGCGATCACTGGTGATTGAGCAGGGATCGGCGACAATGGTGACATTACTCTGGAAGCACAGGTTGGCACGCGTGCGCCGATGGCAGTTATCATCGTAGCTCAGGGAGAGGACTCGGCCAACTGAGTCCTAAACCGTGGCCTAGGAGCTTCTCACCTCTGTTTTTCTTTGTCAACTCTCATTCTCTCACCGTGCTCTCAAAAAATTCCCCTTAACTCTAATGCTTTCCCCTTTTTTTAACCTTACTCTCGGCCAAATGCCCAACCAGATCCCTCACCCAAAAAAAAAAAAAAAAAAAAAACTCCACTTTCTTCCCTACTCTTTGAGTGGTCTCTAGCTCTCGTCTTTCACTGCCTCTGTTTTTTGTGTTTTCAGAGAGTTTGCC
Organism: Eucalyptus virginea; assembly: GCA_014182375.1. Classification (NCBI taxonomy): domain Eukaryota; kingdom Viridiplantae; phylum Streptophyta; class Magnoliopsida; order Myrtales; family Myrtaceae; genus Eucalyptus; species Eucalyptus virginea. The sequence continues at coordinate 36,009,673 of CM024519.1, read as the reverse complement.
TGTCGCCGCTCGTTTCATTTCTTCAAGTCTCTGCTCACATCCCATCATTTCCTTAAATTCTGCTCCATCATCTCCCTCTGTCTCCCTCTGTCTCCTTGTTTCTGTCCGTCCTTCACGTCTTGTGCCCATGCCCCTCTATCTCCGCCCTTTCTTTTCAAGCTTGTCCATTTCTCTTCTTTGAATTTTTTTATAAGTACAATAGAAATCCTAAAAATGTCAAGTTTGTGCGATCAAATCTATCTGTTAATTCTATCCAATTTGGCTCAAGGAAAATGCCGACGTGCCTTTTTCTATTCATTTCTCTCTCTTATGCGAGAAAAAGTTTATATGAAGAAATCTACGTATGCAAAAATGACGTCATTTAATGCTTGCCCAAATTTGCAAATCCTAATTGAAGTCAGCGTGATTTTCTTCTAAGCTCTCTTCACCACTTTGTCCGAGTGTCCGTTTTGGTCGTGGAATCTGCTTTTCCTTCGTCGAGTCCTCTTGTTCTTCATCCGAGTGTCCTTCGTCAAGCCTCACTGGGCGGTTCGTTTCGTGATTCTTGGCATGATTGGCAAGGCAAAAGCTCTCTCGACAACTGCTATGATAATGGCAATAAGGAAATCATGTACTTGGAAAGAGGCATATTCAAGTTCGAAGGATCATCACTTCCCCTTCTCGATTCTTTCCTCTATTTTCAATCAAAATAAAACCTCCCAAGCTTTTTCCTCTTCAGTTTCAATTCCAAGAAACAAGATCGAACGCGATGTTTCTCCAAGCGACCCTTCTTGAACCCAGAGCTGCAACTTCCCCAGCTTATAGAGAACACAGAGGAATGTAAATTAGAGTCACAAGCTGATCCGTACAAGAGTCATACGGGCTTTCCAACTACTTCAAATTTCTTTGGAAAAGTAATCAAGCGGAAGTATCTCTCCAAATACTCAGCATTGCAATTCCATGCCAGTCGCCTTGTTGTGGAAAGCGAGCAATCAAACAATAAAATAGACAAAAGAAAAAAATAAATTGGACACTAGATTTACGTGGTCTGGTTATAAAAATTTACATCCATTGGGAGAGCAATGACGAATTCACTATAGATCAAGCGATATACGAAGATTACACACTTGAATCACTTTCAGTGTTTCCCAAGCTCCAATTACACCCAATAACGTACGTAGTGTTTAGCCCAAAAATTTCTCAAAAAATAATCTCTCAATCTCACAAAAGAATTACAGGCAAATTTTACCTCAAGACTAAATCGGCTACAAACACTAATTCTTCTCGGATGTAATTACACAAACGAAAACCCACCAAGCACTCTTTAGAATAACGGCGCTTCAATGCTTGTATCAACAACGGTGCTGACCGCAATATTCATGCAAGCAAGCCATGCCTCAGAGAAACCCTTGAATACGTTTTGGTGTGCCCCTGCCAGAGGAAGTCCCAAAATTGGATTGGTCAAAGGAGTAGTCAACATTATTGGGATTAAGAAATCGAATTTCACGTTTGCCGACTTCCAGTAGAGTTTGATTTTCTTATTTTTTCTTTTATGTTTCATTTATTTATTTCCTCTCTTGGCTGAGGAAGTTGACGAGTGCATCTTTTATCCAAGTCAAAGTTCTGACTTTCCCTTTTTGATTTCCTTGCCAATCTCCACTTGAATGATAGGAATATTTCCTTATCCGCAAGTTATCTAATTTGAGATTCGAGTCTGTTTAATGAGCTTAAACTTGAGATATATTTTAACATGCCTTACTCTATGCTCAACATAAAGTTGGTTGAATACCTTTCTACATAGTAAAATAGCTTGATGTATGTTTTATAGAGCAGAACATCTATGATAGCATCTAAGGCTTCACGGCACTCCCAACCATTGTCAAACAATCTTGTTATTTTCCACAATAGTATAATATCGTTTATGCCATAAGCATGACCTTGTCCATTGCTAAATTTCTCTTTAGACACTATAAAAGTAGAGGCGGCTCTACCACCCACCATTTTCCTCACTGCTTCAGGTGTCATCATCCATCTCTGTTTTACAAGGCAAGCAATCATAGGTACTGTTGTGATCCTTCCTCTGCCGATTTGGCAATTGAAAAAAAAAAAAAAAAAAAAGATACGTCCTTGGAAGAAGAAGAAATGTTCATTGCCAATTTGTCGAAGTCGAAACCTTTCAAAACTTCACCATCAGTTATGGGCACTCGTGCATACTTAATAGGTAAGCCATCAAATTCTAAGTTTTCAAACCCTTCGAGAGGTGTCTGCGCCAAAAAAAAAGAATCTACATGTTCTCAAGCAAAATAAATAGATCTGCCCATCTTCTGTTTCGTGGAAAACCATGATAGCACCCCATATGTTTTATCTTCTCTAAGTATGCCTTCTTTTACCCAAGCTTCCATTTACTCCAATTTTTCCACGTTGATTCCCGAGTATTACGGCATATTCCTGTATGTTCTCTCTACCTCACGAAGAACAATAGGTTTCCATTGATGTAAATCATAGGTTTTTCACTCATATTATGCCAAAAGACAGGACGACTGTTGGAGAAATCGCTCTAGAAGATTTTGAAGCTGACAAAACGTTTCCATCGCCCTAGTCTCGGTTATTTGTGTCCGAAGACTTTCGACCACCAGACTCAGAACTCAAGACTCATATTTCAAGACTCAAGATTCAAGACTCAAGACTTAAGACTCAAAATTATTCTCATTGACAAGTCTATCTAATTCGGTGTCGAAGGAAATCCAAATCGAGGATTATGGTTAAGGATTTCATCTTGATCTCTCGGAGAAGATCTTTTGGCTGGACATATACAACGGATTCTTTGATTCGTATCTAGATCAATTGAAGATCCGATAATCGATGAAGTATTCTTGGAAGGTTCTATTCATGGAAACCAAGATCCTGATTGTATGGGCGAATAGGATTGATGGGCTATCGTCAGATTCCTTTAATAGCTCGGATGATCTTCTTGATTGATTCCGTCCAACGGGTAGATTGGAGGAATTCCTTTGGTAAGTGCCAACGGTTATGATGGCATAAAGGAGTATAAAAGGAAGACGTCTCGATTGTTCAAGTGTGTGATCGATAGAGAAATTCCGAGTCCGAAACACCTTGATTATTAGTCGATACTGATCGAGCGAAATTGTATACAGAGAGTGTCTATACTTTGTGATACCTTGAGTGAGTGTGGTAGTTCATCTACACCCGAAGTCAAGGAAGATCAACGCTGTAACATCTCTTTGTTCATAGTGGAATCCAGCCGATTTGGTCGGTGCGAAGAAAAGAGTGGACGTAGGCTTGAATCAAGCCGAACCACTATAAACCTCGTGTTTAATTCTCTCTTTCATTCACCGAGTCTTACGATTGAATGTTATTTGCTGCAATTACTCAATTGTCTAAGTATTGTGCGAAAAATCGTTTATATACCTATTCACCCCCTCTAGGTACTAGCACTAGCTATATCAATTGGTATCGAGCTCGTGTTCTTACTTTATTTGAAGTGTTTTACTTCACAAAGTAAAAGATCCATGGCTAGTATCTGGCACCGTGGCTGATGGAAGGGCAAAGCAATACCAGACCTCCCTACTTTGATGGAAAGGATTACAACATCCGGAAGAACAAGATGAAAGCCTTTCGCGATCAAAGGATCCTCTGGAATGGGACGTTGTGGAAAAAGGGATCACTCCTACTTGTTGCATCGGTTTCGAAAGAGGAAAAGAAACAATTGAGACCGGTGGAATGACTCGGGAAGAAATCAATAAGAGACAAGCACTCGATGCAAAAGCAATTTACTCTTTATATTGTGCTTTGTCACCAACCGAATATAACAGAATATCTTCTTGTGTTACAGCAAAAGAAGTGTGGGACAGATTACATATCACCTATGAAGGAACAGATCGAGTGAAGGAGACTAGAATCAACATTCTCCTTGGTCAATATGAATCCTTCAAAATGAAACCAGGAGAACCTATAACCGACATGTTTAGTCGTTTTTGAGATATTGTCAATGGTCTTGAGAACCAAGGACAAAGATCTACGATCCCATGAAAGTGAACAAGCTCTGCGTGGACTTTCTAAGGATTGGAATCATATAAAGACTTCGATAAGAGAGACGCAAAGAATTATGCCACTATCTCGTTGATGAGCGATTGGAACTCTTCGGTCTTATGAAGTGGAACGAATCAATGAAGACGAAGATCCAAGAGGTAAGAAATATATTGCATTGAAATCAAATGATGATTCGATAATGCAGATTCTAAAGATGATACGGACGATGAGGAGCTTGCTCTTATGATAAGAAGGTTCAGAAAACTGAATAGAAAAGGAAGAAGGTTCAACTCCAAGAAACAAAATTTTCAAAGACAGCAATCCAAGTCTGTTGATGATGAGGAACCAAACAAAGATGTAGTTTGTTTCGAATGTAAGAAAAAGGGACACATAAGATTAACTGTCCTCTTCGAAGAAGAAGAAAGGAAAAGCTGAAAAGTTTCGAAAAGCACTCAAAGCCGAAACTTGGAGTGATGCGAGTGTGAAGAAAGTGAGGATGAATATGCCAATCGTGTCTCGATGGCACAATCGGACTGGACTCGGATTCTGGATCGACTCGGAAAGTGAATTTGAGGTAAGTGATTTTAAAATTCTGTCAAAGTCTCTAAATATATTGATGAACTGTGTTTTAATCTTAAGACTTCTCTTAAAAGAGTTTCCGAACTAAAAAGGGAAAACTTAGTTTTAAAACAAAAAGAAAACATTTTAGAAGAAAGAATCAAAAGTTTAGATTTGAACGTTTCTACTCTTAAAGAAAAAGAAGATAATCTTTTAAAAGAAAATACTTTTCTAAAAACCGACTTATCAAATATTTCAAGGAAATTTTCAATAGGATCCGAAAAACTTGAAAAAGTTCTTTCGGTTCAAAGACCTTACTTCAATAAGTCTCGGACTAGGAATGACAGCAGAAACAATTCCATTGATTGATTTTCCTAAAGTAAAAGAAAGAATTAAGAAGAGACCATCGAAAGAGGCTTACAAAAATCATTTCAAGAAAGTTTTTGTAAAATCCGTAGGTCGAAATGCTCTAAGATGTTCAAAGTGTAACAAAGAAGGATCATTTTGAAAAAGAGTGTCCTATGATTTGGAAGCCTGTTAAGAAAGCATGGCCTTATAATGATTATTCTGCTAACACCAAAGGACCCAAGAAAATTTGGGTACCAAAGAAAGCTTGAGATTTTCATTTGAATGCGGGTCTCCGTCAAGAAAAAGATAAAATGGTATCTTGACGGCGGATGCTCAAGACACATGACGGAGACTCAAATAGCTTCATAAAGCTTATTCAAGTGAACGGAGGAAAAGTTTCATTTGGAGGAAACAGCAAAGGAAATATTGTGGGATTTGGAACTGTCAAAATTGGAAATCTCACAATAAACAATGTTTCGCTAGTAGAAGGACTCATTACAATCTTCTCAAAGATCGAGTCAATTATGTGATACCGGATTCAAGATTTTCTTCCAAGAAGGAACATGTTACGGAATCGTAAAGACTCTACTCGTCTTTCAAAGGTCGAAGACATGGAAATATCTACCTCCTAGACGTAAAACCAAATGATTCGCATTGCTTAATCTCAATACAAGACGAAGCAAACCTATGGCATAGAAAGCTCGGCCATGTCAATATGAAGCAATTGGCCAAAATCTCATCAAAACAGCTTGTTCGAGGTCTACCAAAATTGTCATATCAAAAGACCAATCTATGTACTCCTTGCATTCTGGGAAAGCGGGTAAAAGATTCATACAAGTCTATAAATCATGTCTCTACTAATCATGTATTGCAGCTGTTGCATATGGATCTATTCGGACCAACCGTAACCCCAGTATTGGAGGTAAGAAATATTGCCTAGTAATTGTAGATGATTACTCCCGTTTTACTTGGGTATATTTTCTTGCAAATAAGTCTGAAACACTCTCGTATTTTGAAAAATTTGCTAAAAAGATTCAAAATGAAATTGGATGTGTTATATCAAGTATAAGAAACAGATCATGGAGGCGAATTTGAAAATCAAAATTTTACAAAATTTTGTGATGACTCGGATTTAAACATATATTCTCTTCTCCATATACTCCTCAGCAGAATGGAGTGGTGGAAAGGAAGAATCGATCTCTTCAAGAAATGGCTAGAACTCGTTAATTGAAAGTAAAATTTCTTCACGATTTTGGGCTGAATCTGTTTCAACAGCATGCTATATTATCAATAGAGTCTTTCTAAGACCTATTCGAGAAAACTCCTTATGAATTACTCAAAGGAAAGAAGCCTATTGTTTCATACTTTCATGTTTTCGGATGCAAATGTTTTATATTGAAAAATGCAAAAGATCAAGTTGGTAAGTTCGAAGAAAGATCGATGAAGGCATCTTCCTTGGATATTCTACATCAAGCAAAGCCTACGAGTCTATAATAAGAAGAGCCGAGTCGTGGAGGAGTCAATGAATGTCAAATTCCAAGACTCTATGCAAGGTGAATCCGGTCGGACTCAAGCATGAAGAGTCTCGAACTGTTCCGAGACCCTCAAAAGATTACAACTCAAGAAGCTTCTCAAATTCGGAAGATCGGCATCAAGCTACTCATGAAGACTCGAGATAAAGAAAAAGGTCTTCAACCAGTTAAATCAACCAGCAACTCGGAAGCATAAATCCAGTCATCCTAAAGATCTCATTATCGGAGAAATTAATGAAGGAATCCGCACGAGATCCAAAAGGCGTGAAGAGTCTAGTGCCGTAGCTCTTATTTCTGAAATTGAACCAAAAAGCATAGAAGAAGCTCTATCTCGATGAAAGCTGGATTGAAGCTATGCAAGAAGAGCTCGAACAGTTCAACATAAACGACGCCCTGGGATCCGTCATCTAAACCAAAAGGTAAAACCGTTATCGGAACCAAATGGGTGTTCGAAACAAGATGAATGAAAAAGGAAAAGTCGTACGAAACAAAGCAAGACTCGTGGCAAAAGGATATACGCAAGAAGAAGGAATAGACTATGATGAGACCTACGCTCCTGTGGCAAGGGTTTGAAGACCCAAAGAAGCCAGACTCAGTCTTCAGACTGAAAAAGGCTCTGTATGGTTTAAAGCAGGCACCTCGAGCTTGGTACGACAGACTAAGTAAGTTCTTATTAAAGAGTGGTTTTGTTAAAGGTAAAGTTGATACTACTTTATTTATTAAAAAGGAAAACAAAAGTTTTATACTTGTTCAAATATATGTGGATGATATCATATTTGGATCCCCTAATGAAAGTACAGTGCAAGAAATTTTCAAAGTCTATGCGGGATGAATTTGAAATGAGTATGATGGGAGAATTAACATTCTTTCTTGGTCTTCAAGTAAAGCAATTGAAGGAAGGTACTTTCATTTGTCAAGAAAAATATGCTAATGATCTTGTCAAAAGGTTTGGATTAGAAAATTGCAAGAAGATCGATATACCAATGTCAAGTTCGTTGAAAATAGACAAAGATGAAGAAGGGAAGAAAGTTGATCAAAATGCATGTGAAGCATCATCGGTTCACTTCTTTATCTTACCGCCTCTAGACCCGACATTTTGTTGAGTGTTTGCATCTCGTGCTAGGTTTCAATCGGATCCTAGAGAATCTCATCTCAAGGCTGCAAAACGTGTTATTAAATACGTTGCCTCGTCTTCAAGCATTGGTCTATGGTATCCTAAAGAGGGAGACTTCAATCTTTCGGGATATTCGACGCCGATCCGGCCGGTTGTAGAGTCGATAGAAAGAGCACTTCGGGAACTCCGCCGCGTTGCTTGGAAGCGAACAGTGTCTTGGTTTTCAAGGAAACGAGCACCGTAGCTCTCTCTACAACGAAGCGAGTATGTAGCTCTTGGAAGCTGCTGTTCGCAAATTCTATGGATAAAACAACAGCTACAAGACTTTGGGATTAAAGACTCATGCACGTAAATCAGATGTGACAACACCGGCGCAATCAACCTCACCAAAAATCCAATCCTTCATTCAAGAGCAAAGCATATAGAGATTCGACATCATTTTATTAGAGATCATATTCAAAATGGAGAAATCTCAATTCAATTTGTTGATTCGAAAAGTCAACTAGCGGATATATTCACAAAGCCATTGGAGAAAAATCAATTCGATTTTATCCGTACCGGACTCAACATTTTGAAGCTTGAAGAAGTTAAAGGCGAAGAATCTACATCAATCGACTCTATCCTTCGACTCTATACTTCATGGTATCGAGACTCTATACTTCAGACTCTGAATTCTCAGACTCAGACCTTCATTGTATAGACTGTAAGTTATTCTTTTAATCTCAAAAAGGTACGATCTTTCGTTCAGTTATATTTGATTGATACAATCTTTAATTTTTGTAAACATGCCTTTTCAAAAAGGGATAATCTCTTTTAAAATGGCAGTTATTACTTTTTTTAAGAAAGACGACTGTTCACCTTTCTTTGTAACGATTGCTCTTGCCTTTTCAAAACCGAGTTATATATACACAGTTTTCACTTTTTACTCGATTCTCAAAACCCTAAAAGGCATTCTTCTCTCAACCCCGTTTTCTACTTCGTATCCATACTCGAGAAAGTTGTCATTTTCCTTGGGAAAACGAGTGAAGGAATCTTCCATTGACAAGAAAAGATGTCTTCTTCGAGAAAGTCGTCAAGGATAGCAAGCGGGGTCCACAGAGAATGAAAGAGGGACCTACGCACTTCGATCTCACCGAGGAAGATGATTTGTCGAGACAGAACAGAGTCCTGTTCCCTCTCCACCTCATCACTCACCATCTACCCCACAAGGTGCGGGTCATCATCGGGAGGAAGTCATTCTAGAGGACGTCGAACCGCAGTGAGAGCACAAAAACCCTCATTTATTTACATGCTCTATCGTGCATTGAAGGTTTCTGGTTCTCCTCTGAATTATATAGATGCTTTTCTTAGAGATAAGAATTATGGGAATGAGTACAGATTTTTTGAAGCGAATAGAGGAATTGGGAATTGCTCCCAAAGGTAAGGCTGAAGAATCACTTGCGAACATTCCAAGTGACCCTCGGGTTTCGGGACCGATTCTAATGAGGGGAACGAAGATGATAAAATGTTTAGTGATTTTCAACCGAGAATGGGCATTGCTGCAAATGTGAAGGGAAAGAAGATGGAGTTGTTTAGATCGAATGATCAGGAGAAGCTGTTCTTCAGTCTGTTGAAACGAGGAGTGATAAACCCCAGGAGTGTTGATTTTGATTTCCTGGATGCAATTAATGTGAACTTAAGGGAAAAGTTCGAATTGCTTCAACTTGAGCAGTTTTGCACTGATACTACTGATGGTTATGCACACTTGATTTGCTTATTTCTATTCAAATCTAAGTTTTCTTGATGCGAATAGAATATCATTCGGTGTTCGAGATCGGGATTATGTGATTGATGTAGACATACGGCGGACATAATTGGTGTTGAACGAGGACGTTATCAACCAATCAAAGTCTCGATTGCTCGTGCTACTCGGGATCTTGTCAAAAACAGAGATACGAGGCGAAGATTACCTACTCGAAGATGAGTGCCATCAATATTGTGCTGCACAAAATTGTGATCAACCGCATCAGCCAAAGTCTACATCAAAGACTCGATGTATCCAATTCGGAAGCCAAATTGATGTATGCAATCAACTCGGGGAAGAAGTTCTCTCCGCCTCATACTATTCTATTCCATATGTACGAGCAATGTCGAAGAACAAGGGACAATTGCCTTATCCAAATCTTGTGACAAAGATCTTCGAGACACATGAATATCGAACCGCCACACACTCTCGTGTTAGACCGTGCGATAAAATGGTGGTAGGTTTAAACATGTTGACGAAGATGCGTCGAAAGAACTTACCAAGGAAATGGCAAAGTTCAAGGTGAAAACTCCGCTCTCTTCGCATCAAAGAGAAAAGGGAAGGAGCCCATTCGTGCTCCATCCAAAAAGAGAAGATCTCTCATCTTGGAGGATGAAGAAGACGATGAAGATCACTCTATTCCGCACTGGTAAGGACTAGACGTTACGTATCTCGATCACGTAACTTCGGCCCGAGCAAAGAGAAGAAGAGCTGCGAGAAAAGGAGAAAGAGGATGAAGAAGAAGAAGAGCAGAGAGAGAAAGAGATAGAAGCTCAAGAAGAAGAAGAACGAGAGAGAGAAAGAAAAAGAAGATGAAGAAGAAGGAGAAGAAGAGAAAGAAAAGTCTGCTGCTGAATCACGGAGAAAAAGGAACGGAAGAGCATGATCATCACTCCACCCATCTTGATGTCTTAGAGACGGGGGAGTTGACGAGCAAGATTTTGATGTCTTAGAGACAGGGGAGTTGGGGAGCAAGAAAAATCCTCACCTCATGCTTCTCCATTACCCGAAGATCATCATGATACATCATCAAATCTGCAAGGTCATACGAAGCGCCATCGTCTCGCATTCACTCCATCTGAGAAAGTAAATGCTAGTATACAAACTGACAATTCCGCAGATTTTCATCGTATTCTTGATATTCTTCTGGAAATGCGGGGACAAATCTATGCTCTGGACTATGAAATTCAAGCCATCAAGAATGCTGGCCAAGCATCTTGATTACCCCGGAAGACAGAATGAAAGACCTCGCTCTGCAGATTCAAGCTAATGCCAAAGGAGAAGAGGTAGCAAAATTAAGGGAAGAATTGAAGAGGCTCGAAGGCATAGTACAGTCCATGGGAGAATTCCAGATCGTGCGCATTCCCAATCGACATGACTCTTTTCTCACCTTTTACCGATGACAAAAAGGGGGAGAAGAAATTTGAACCAACCATCTTTTTCCAACCATCTTTTTCAATCCTTGATTTTAAATTTGTTTTGTGATTGTGAGTTTTAAGTTTTTGAGTATGACTTGTGTGAACTTGAGTACGGACTGAATTTGGCTGTGGATTGTGATGATTGTGATGCTTGACCTGTTGGCATTTATATCGAGTATTGTTATATGGTATTACTCATGAAAGTCTAACCAATTTTCGTGGATGCAGAGTCCGGTTGTTTATTAAATCTTTATGAGATAGCCATATTGCTTGAGAAATGTTTTTTGCGGGTCAAGGTTGTTCAAATCTACGAGGAAAGTTTTGTCATCATCAAAAGGGGAGATTGTTGGAGAAATCGCTCTAGAAGATTTTGAAGCGACAAAACGTTTCCATCGGTCTAGTCTGGTTATTTGTGTCGAAGACTTTCGACCACCGGACTCGAGAACTCAAGACTCATATTTCAAGACTCAAGATTCAAGACTCAAGACTTAAGACTCAAAATTATTCTCATTGACAGTCTATCTAATTCGGTGTCGAAGGAAATCCAAATCCGAGGATTATGGTTAAGGATTTCATCTTGATCTCTCGGAGAAGATCTTTTGGCTAGACATATACAACGGATTCTTTGATTCGTATCTAGATCAATTGAAGATCCGATAATCGACGAAGTATTCTTGGAAGGTTCTATTCATGGAAACCAAGATCCCGATTGTATGGGCGAACAGATTGATGGGCTATCGTCGATTCCTTTAATAGCTCGGATGATCTTCTTGATTGATTCCGTCCAACGGGTAGATTGGAGGAATTCCTTTGGTAAGTGCCAACGGTTATGATGGCATAAAGGAGTATAAAAGGAAGACGTCTCGTTGTTCAAGTGTGTGATCGATAGAGAAATTCCAGTCCGAAACACCTTGATTATTAGTCGATACGATCGAGCGAAATTGTATACGAGAGAGTGTCTATACTTTGTGATACCTTGAGTGAGTGTGGTAGTTCATCTACACCCGAAGTCAAGGAAGATCAACGCTGTAACATCTCTTTGTTCATAGTGGAATCCAGCCGATTGGGCGGTGTCGGTAAGAGTGGACGTAGGCTTGAATCAAGCCGAACCACTATAAACCTCGTGTTTAATTCTCTCTTTCATTCACCGAGTCTTACGATTGAATGTTATTTGCTGCAATTACTCAATTGTCTAAGTATTGTGCGAAAAATCGTTTATATACCTATTCACCCCCTCTAGGTACTAGCACTAGCTATATCAACGACCACATATGCCACTACCAATCCTCCGCATGACTAACTTTATGCCATCAATAGTTGGATTTGCAACTCCATGAATAAGACACCCAGGAACTACTCTGAAATCACGGGCACCCTTCACTCGCTCTAGCAAACTTGGGTTTTTACATTTAGGATAGTGATCACTTTTCAAAACAGTTTGATTGCCAAGATTCTCCCCATTTCTCCTGGCAGCATAATTTCTTGTTCAGCTTGCTCTGCTTCCTGCGAGTAGATCAGTGTGACCCTTTTTTTAATCTTCTTGTCGAAACTACACCTCGAGAACATTAAGATATATTCCTGATATCAAAAGTAACAACTCGCGTGCCTTTTCTATCCCATACAAGACAAAGCATGTTTCCCTAAATCAAAATCAATGGCCATTTTACACCAAAAGAAATATATATCCTAGTACGTAACAAAAGATTAAAGCGTTATAAACTAACTCATAAGCTTGCAATGTCCCATAAAATCTATACCCAAAATATCAAACCTAAGTTCTAATACCAAAAGATATTATAGCCCAATTCCAACCAAAATGGAGAAGTGACACATCATCCTTTTGCCCAAAGGATGCAATCTCAAACCATACCTAAGTCCAACTCCAAAAAGTCCCTACGATAGTGCTCTTGCCAAACTGGCCACTAACTAAGGAACTTGAAAAGGTTGGGAAGGAAAGGGATGAGTATCCATGGCTAGGTGAACAATTAGATTGAGCACTCACTATACAACTTACCAAATAATATCAAAACTAATTTATCTCAATTCTAGTATATAATATACATACAAGATATATATGAGTTATATCGCTTTAATATAATCATATACATATCAGAAAACACTCGTTAAAATAATAACAAATATCAATGTTCCAATCCATTGATTAACCTCATCAATTGACATATTAATGGTCTATTTCATTGATTAATCTCATATTATATATCAATAGTTTATTTCATTGATCAATCTTATATCAAATCACACATCAATGATCATCCATCAACCAATCTTTTATTTAATATCCTATCATGGTCAAAACAAAATGCCTGGTAATAAGACAATCAAGATTCTCCCCTTGGTAAGTGCTTCACCTCCAAAGCCAATAGGTCGGCCTTGAAGTATATCATAAACTAGTATGCATACGCATAAACTCCTTACTAGATTCACAGTCCTATTGAGCATCAGATAACCACTCTCCAATATAAGAAATCCAATCCAATATACATTTCACAAATTAAACAAATAAATTTTCGCAACACATCTCATCCATTGGAAATATCTTTTATAGAGTATTTGTTATATCATTCGAAAATATTTTCATAAACCGATTCGCAAGTAATACATATACATAAACTTCCACACTACCTTGCATATTACGTATTCTAGAACGTTTGCAAACAACCAAGGAGTCATAAATGCCTGATCTAGATTTTATACAATAAAAATGCCATTTCATAACTCATACTATTTATAATCCATATCGCTTTCGAACTATCAGTTTACAAACTCAAAGAAGGGATGACACTTACTTGAGAACGCCTAACGTTATTTGAATCATCGAACTCACAATTCTCTTAAATAAGAAAGAAATAACCTTGAAATTGAGTAAAACATTACCTCAACAACCAATCGGCTAAATTGAACTTAAACGTTAAAAAAAAAAACGACTCATATGTGCCTACAAATTGTGCACTCAAAGCGACTATTCAAGCCATTTGTGTTGACACCCGAATTTTGCCGACTATTTAGGTGTCCATTTTTTGCAAAAACATATATATATATATATATATATGTGTGTGTGTGTGTGTGTGTGTGTGTGTGTGTGTGTATGTATGTATGTATGTATGTATGTATGTATGTATTTATTTATAAAGAAAAAAACAGAAGAGAAAAAAGAAAGAAGGATATAAAAATAAAATCGAATGGGCTGCTGCTGTCCAGCCCACTTAGCAATTTTCAGCCTTTTAATTCCCAGCCCCTCTCTTTCAGCCCATTTCTTTTAGTTCGGTTATTTTGTTTTGGCCCATGCGTCCAATTCACTCTCCTTGGCCCATCTCTTTTATCATTTCATTGTTCTCATAAGCCCACCAGAGCCTTAAAAAAAGAAGAGTCCAGCCCCCAGCTCTTCTCCTTCCCTCTTCGCACCTTTCCCCCGACGCCACCCCCCCGCGAGTACGTTGACTGTGACGCAACAAAGATTGAGGAAGCGAGGAGAGTGCGTGAGGCGTGAGGGGGTAGGGAACGCTCGCTCGCAGAAGGAGAGCAGCAGGGAGAGAGAGTTCGGTCATGACAGGAGAGGAGCTTGGCTGCAAAAAAAGGAGATTTCACAGAGAGACAAAGAGAGGGAGAGGAAGGGAGCTGACTAGCGGGACGTGCCCATCGCTGTGCCACCCCAGAACCAGGCAATTCCCCTTTCTTGTCCGGTTTCGGTCTGTCATCATGGTGCGGTGCGTTTGAATTGAATCTGTGAATTTCTGGACAAGCTATGCAAAGCCGAAGCAAGTGCATGACTATTAGTGACATTTTGGAGATTAACGCATCATGTTTGGCCTGAGGAATACCTTAAATTTGAACTTGAAACTTGTGTTCTTCAATGCGTTCCTTTCGTTCGATGTATTGCCTGAATGAGATATGAAGCGCTTAGGGACATCGAATTCGAATGGAAATTTTCAAGTGAACAGTGACAAACTAAGACCGAGTGGACACGAAATATGTTGATTCAAATCCATATACGTCATATTTGATGCGAAAATCGCATCGAGACTCTCTCTGGAACGCATCATTTAGGTCGAACATCAGTCGCTCGATAAAATGCTTGAGAGAAGGCCGAAACTCATTTATTGTTGAATCTTAAGATCGATTTGCTTTTGATTCTTTATAGATTGAATCTGGCCTGATATTTGTGTTTTCTCCGTGTTCTTTATATCCTCATGCCCGAAAGTTGTTCGTCGGAGACCTCCTCTATCGCTGGCAAAGTTTATGATTCAAGCCATCCCAGTCAGTTTATCTTTTCGCTTTGTAGTGTATTGGTGATTGTTTGTTTGTTAGAAACGCTTGGATGGAAGGGATTAGTTTGGGATAAATATTTATCGTTCATGGTTGTGGTCAACGGGATGAGTGGCCGGAGTTGGTGGCCATCGATCGGAAAAAGTGACCGCCGATTGGTGGTGGCTCGGCGGCGATGTGTATGCCGGAGAAAAAACGTTTGGAAGATGGTATTGCCTTGAGTTTGATGGTTCGGGTGAAATGGCCGAATGAATGAAGTTGCAGGCGGTGAGGAGAGCTTCGGGGAAGAAGAAAAGCTGAAGGGAGAAGATGGTGCAGGGGAAAAGGACGAAATAGGGAAAAGACAAAGGAGAAAAAGAAAGAAAAATAGAAAATTCATAAAGAAAAAATAAAAAAACGAAAATTTTCTTTTTTTCAAAATCTGACCGGGTTGGATTCGGGTTTTGGGTCGGGTAAATGGGCTGGATCGGGTAAACTCAGTCCGGACCCGTTCCCGAATATAATAATAAAATTAATAAAATTAATAAAAAAATTGAAAAAAAATAATGAAAAAAAGTAAAAATTTAGAGAATGATAAAATATTTTAAAAGTTTTAGGGAATAATAAAAAAATTAGAAAATTCGAAATCAATAAAAAATTAGAAATTTTAGAAAATCATTAGAAAAATTATAAAATTCGGAAAAGCATTAAAAATTCTTGAAGAAGAAAATTTAAAAAAAAAAAAATTGAAAAACCTTTAAAAATATTAAAACCCAAAATTTGGGCAAGTTTTAGATTGCCTTTTTCTTTTTAGGGACAATATTATGGTGCTTGTATGCTTTTATTTACAATTATACTTGATTGTGTTTTTTAATATCTTGGATGTTATTTCTACTCTAGAATGGTTAGGACGATACCTATAGTTCTTTCATAGGTTGCTAGGGCATTAGTGACTATGATCAAGTTAGGTACCAAAAGGACGTTAGTCTTAGGGCTAATGTAATTAAATCCTAGAGTCTAAAATCTCTAGTTACATAGATAGTAAAATATATTCCCATATCTTACTAGGTTTTTAGGTGATCCCCAAAAGGCTAGTAGCAACTGTTTAGGCAAATTTTGCATGAGCTTAATCGATTTAAAATTTTAAATACTCAATGTCACGCAAAATATGAGCTTAGGAGAGCTCAAGTCAATGGAAGGCTGTCGGCCTGACATTGACAATACCCCTAAATCTAATTCTTATTCTCTAATCGGGAGAGGTTAGGTTGTGACAATTTGCAATGCATAACTCATACACGAAACCCTACAATGTCAAAACCCACAATTCCCATGAAGTATGAAAGCTTGAAACTCAAACATCGGATTTCACGGCTCGAATTTTACAAAACTTTAATTATATAACCTAGCTCCAAAAATTACTAGGATTGGAAGAACGAGTGATGCAAACACTTAGGCATTGCGAATTAGAGTTAAATTAGCTTGGCGAGTTTCCTGTGTTGCAAAACCCTCTTATCTTTTCCCTTTCCTCTTCTTTCTTATCTTTCTTTCTTCACCTCTCTCTCTCTCTCTCTCTCTCTCTCTCTCTCATGTTTCTCAGCCTCTTTTCCTCTTATAATGGGTTAAACTTCCATTTTTCTTTTTCTTTTATTTCTCCTTTTTTTGGCCCCACCCTTTGACAAATCAAAGTATTACGATAGGAACTTACTCAATCTAGGACGGATCACCCCTAATTTTAGATGCTTATTTTCTTTTACAAACAACATAAATTGATTGTAGGATCAATAGTGTATGGTTTTCACCTCAACCTATGAGAAATCAAAGAGCATGTAACTAAGTGTGGAAAGATGAATGAGAAGTGCAAAATGTGCACTAAAATGCTCCCATTTCAAATTTTTGCTTTCTAGCGGATTCGACAAGGTCACCTCAAGGGTATAAATTGTAAAACTTTGTAGGATCAATGCCACTTATTCTAAAAGCTTAAGCTATTAAATGTAAATATAGTTTGATTTTTAAATATTACGATACTTCACCTCACATGTAAGTTAGACTTTTGTTTTATATTAAAGAATCAAAAATATAAAATTACAGATGCAAATAAAGGGCCTAAAAAAATTTAAAGGAAAATTCCAAATAAGAACTTGAAGTATCCTTATTTTCTCAAATAATGGTATTAAGTGGATATTATTTCAAATAAGGACCTGACGTGCTTTCATTTTCTCAAATAAGAGCTTAAAGTGAATTTTATTTTAAATAAAAGTATAAAGTGCCCATATTAATCTCAAAGAAGAGCCTGAACTCACTAGCTATGAAGGACAATTTCATCTTGTAAATTTTTTAATTTTTTCCTTTTCTTTCTTTTTTTCGTTTTTTTTTCTTTTCATAAAAAATAAAAAAGAGAGGAAAATACAGGTGAGAGGGTGCTCTCTCCTGCTTGTGGTCGCCACCTCATCACTAGTGGGGCGACGGCAAAGGCTAGCAAGATCACCAATGCTTGGCCAAGGATCGACGAGCCTCATCAACTAGAGGTGAGGGCCTGGTCTGAAGGCATTGGGCAAAAGCTGCTAAGCCTATGTGAGGGCGGCAACACTCGCCCGGGTTGGGGTGAAGGTGGGTGACCCTCACCTAGAGTGAGGGTGGCCGCCCTCTCCTGCTTCTGGCAAGGGTTGCTCGCCAGCCCTTGCCCAAATGCTGGGGACCACACCGACCTTTGTTGCCCCCCCACTGGAGGGAGCCCCTTCAGCGTGTGTTTTATTTTTTAATTTTTAATCTAATTTAATTTAAATTTAACTTATGTTTGGATGAAAATATCTCTGACTAGTCAGAATATTTTTTTGGCTAGTGAACTCGGCAAGGCTAAGCTCTTATTTGAAACAACCATAATCACTTTAGAACTTTCTTTGAGACTAATATGGTTACTTTAGGCCCTTATTTAAAATAAAATCTATTTTAGGCATTTATTTGAGAAAATAAGAGCACTTCAAGTTCTTATTTGAAATTTTCCCAAATTTAAACTCAAGATCTCATATTCTAAATCCATGTGACAGAACCAACTCTGATTTGATAAATTATTTAACAAAAATAACTCAACTGCGCACGACAACACATCTCAATTTTATATGTTTTTAGCATGAACCGGCCCTAAAATAGTCAAGAAGCAACTAGAAGAACCATATTTTCGAGGAGGGAGATTCGGTCGAGGTGGAAGGATCTTCAAAGTGCTCTGGGAAACTCGAATGGTACTAGTTGGTTTTATGAGCCAAGAGGAGCCACACATGAGTGATGAGCTCGCCTCCTCTTCTTAGTCCCCTGCCATGGTGATACACGACACTTGGATGCTGCAAAACACAGCATCTCCACCCAGATGCTGCTGATGAGCTCCCACTTGTTGTTCATCGTCCTAAGGTCAGCCACGAGCTTCTGCACCTCCGACAACAAGTGCCAGTCACTAGTGATCCGCGTCTCCTCAATTGGTTTGACGGGGTGTGAGACATCTCCATTCGGCGAATACAGTGTGCTAGTTGCTTCATTATAGTCTCGGTACCTAAAGAAATTCCGCAGTGTGCGACAAGCGTAGTCCAGTGTAATGTCGGCAGTAGCGAGGGACAGCATGTGAGGATGCAGAGCAAGGAGGTATATCATGTAATCCGATAGGAGTTTGCTTCCTTTACAAGCATCGGAGTGTTCCCTCTCGAATTTGTGCAGGATTTCTGTCGCGATGTGCCAGATAATGATGCTCCTATCAAACGTCGTCTCAATGCTACCTCTCAGTCCTTCTTCTTGGAATGTCGTGAATCTTGAGCATCCACTTGTCGAAGGCTGGGAAATTTCTTAACTTCGGTAGATCTGCCATCTTTTGAAACACCAGCGTCTTGAGGGACGAGGGGATGGCCTGGCAGGAGTGTCTCCAACACCTCCTGACGATCTCCCTTTTCTCAAACCAATCAAGTACCGTGGCAAGGGGCTTCGGACGTTCTTTGTACAAGAAGTTCTGGGCTAACAGATTGAGCTGCCCTACCGACCTTGACCACCTTCTCTGCTTCATGCACCGTTTGGCTAGAAACGGGAGGAGCCTTAGGAAGAGCGGTGCCTTAAGGTGCATACTCATCTTCACCACTGCCCAATCCGAAAATGGCAGCACTGTGATTTGATAAAGCTCGACAGATGTGACTGCCATCAGTAGTGCATAGGTATAGGTGATGTGCATATCGATCAAGAAGGCATTCCTGAAGATTACGGAAAATCCACACAAGCCATACACCAAGCAGAAGAGGCCGATAAAGTGGACTATGAGGCCGCATTTCGTGTACAGAATGGGCGCTCTAGTGTAGAGCACGTCGAACATGAAGTTCAGCTCAATCTCGGTCATGGTGAAAGCACGGTCAGCGGTGTCACTGTCGATGGACATCCATTCGTGGGGTGTGACCGCAGGGTCGTACAGCCACAGCCAGTTCACGAGGTGGGGCTTCAGACGCTTGAACCAATAGTAGGCCTTCAAGATGTCCTTTGCGGACTTGAACTTCTCATCCTCGGGAAATGATTCGAACGCTTGCTGAATGCTGGCTTCTTCTGTTACTTCTTCTGTTACTTCTTCTGTTCCTTCTTCTTTTATGTCCCTGGCGGTCATGCTCTTCTCATGATACACGGACTTGAGAGCCCAGACCCACCCCGCAGACTTAATGATTCCAGCCACGAACAAGGGGATGTACAGCCTTGAGACTGGGGACGAGCCATCCCAACATCGAAAGAGAATCCAAACCACGACACACCACGTAACCCCCATATTCAGCATCTGTCTTAATCCCAGCCGGTTATCTTCCACCGCGTAGGCCGTTATGCCGTCTGGGTACCCAAGTTGCAAGAGAAACAGTGGGGCCAATAGCCCTTGCAACACCACATCGTAACCTGGATGATTAGGATCGCCGATGCGGACCACAGTAAGCCTGCCCAGCGCGATTTTTGCAAAGTAAGAAAGGAGTAAATATGTGACCCAGATGAGGAAACTAGCTGGTTTCCACCTCATATGTCTCCGACGGACGCCTAATATTGTGAGAACAATCTTGCAGGCAACACTTGCGGCGAACAAAAGCTGAATCCCCCACGCCACCCACAGGCGTTTTACGAAGGATGTACAACTGATCAAACTCATGGCAACTTCGTTCAGGTGTGCACACTAGACATCAATGCAAATGTACAGCGAGGAAATTTTTCACATTGCTTCTGAAGAATAATTACAAAGAGCCTGCACCAAGCTGCATAAATGTCACGCATCAATTACATTCATTAATCCTCTCAGTCTCTTAGAATTCCGCACAACTGAAATTAAGAAGGTGCACATTATTTATTCTACATTTTTCATATTACTTCCTTAATAAGTTCTTTGGGTTTCACTTGATATTGATAATGACCATTAGGCGTCAAACGTACCCAAGAACTAGAAAGGAAGATTTACAATGCAATTAATATTATATATATATATATATATATATATATATATATATATATTAATTTAGTTCATTGAAAGTCCAGGCAAAGAGAATACGTAGGTAGATGTTTTTTTCTTTTCTTTTTTCAAATGTTGGTTTATACTTAAGCATAATAAAAATGTATCCTTTTTGTTTGCCCGTCAAAATTTAAAAAATCAAAAAATTAAAAAAAAAATCATATGTGAATTTGCATATTAATAATTGAATGTTGTGAAAGTGTTACGAGTTTTTGAAATTAAAAAAGAATCAATATCCGTGAGCTGCAAAATTTTGGATTAAATAAAAAGTAAAACTGGTTCAAAGAAATCTGACGATTCAAAGTAAATTGATTAAGGTAGCATCATATTTACCCGCTTGCCCATCTCTCTCCATGTTCATCTCCCATTCTTATTCCTAGAGTAGTTGACTCTATTTTCTTTTGCGACCCTTGTATTTTTCTCTCTCTCTCTCTCTTTTTTTTTGGTGATACCTTCGGTTTATTTATTTATTTATGATGTGTTCATCTAGATCTTCACTATCTGTGAAAGTGGCATTCTCCTCGCATCGTGAGATGTGAAGTAGCTCTTGGGTATAAATCTGTGCTGTTAAGCGGTCCACCTTTTAATTTTTCAGAATAATAAACTGCCTATACTCAATATAATTTGTTTTCTTAGGAAATTGTTGTGCTACAATCATTTTCTTAAATTAAATAAGATCTAAGGTGACTCATAACTTAAGGAAATTTCTTAAAGGAAAGAATTATCTATTCCAATAAAATCTTCCAATTACATATGAAAAATAATGGCACTTCTTTTACTATAAGCTTTGCTTCGTTGAAGCTACTGAAAAAACATCGACTATCTACCATGGGGCCACACGAAACTATTAGTGTGCCAATGGGTTTTATCACTGTAGATTCTTGGTATACTAATAGTAAATTACGAAAAAAGAAATCAGAAATTGATTGTCATTGTTTGTATATTTCAAAGATTTTATTAAATTTTTAGTTACATATATATATTTTTTCGGTAAGTAAATTCTGACATTAAGGAATAATTATCTGGCAAAAGGACGGATCCCACGTTGAGTTCTATTAATCTTTTGTTGAATTTTCAATGTGGACTATTTAGGGATCGAAGAAAGAAAAAATAAACACAAGTACCAAATTCCTCGTAAGGCAATGATGAAAGCACCGAAATTGGCAAAATATATTAATCTATTGGGTTTTAAAATAAGAAAATATAGATTGATTTGCAGAAAAGAAAAAAAGTTCCCATTGTGACACGTGTCAATTCCTTATTAGGCAATTGTGGAAGCACAAAGGACTAATATTGCAATTCACATAATTTTTTGTGTTTTAGTTAAAACATAGATAAAATTATTTCACGAGTGATAGAATAAAAACAATGATTATTTTGACTACTTCTGTACAAAAAAGTGGAGTGTAGTGATCAAACGCCTATTATTTTTTCCACATTGCTCTATGAGATAAAAAATCCTAAAAGTCACCAAATCCAATTTGCTAACCCTCCACTCTTCTATTATAACTATTTATCTTTCTCCAAATTTGCTTGAACACAGTTTTGTAGCCCAAAAGAGTTGTTTTGCTTTTCATGTAAAACTTTGATTTTTTCCAAATTTGAACAAATGAAGAATTATTCGACTATCCGAATAGTTTTAATTTTGGAAATTTATTTTGTTTAGCCTCCACATTTTATCGAGGTTCTCTAAAGGTGAATTCTCCACAAGTTTTTTAGATGTAGCTTTTAATTTTTTTTTTCTGCCTCTATCTTTCATATATTAGCTTTCCAAAAAAATTTCAAAACTAATTTTAAATAAAAGGAGAGAGAAGGAAAAAGGTGGAGGAGAGGTGTCACAGTAGAATTTAGTAGGGGTGTGCCAATTTTATTGTAGGTAGGGTATTTGCACTTCCCAGAACCTATAGTTTCAAGTTTTTGGAATTTGAAACCAACTCCGTAAACTCTTAAAACTACATAGGAACCTTGAACTTGTCGGCTGTATGGATTCTAGGGTACCCTATACTAGGAGTGAGTATGGTTCCAAAGTAGAACTTGGGACCTAAGAATTGTACGATGGGAGCTTGTAGTTCTAAGTTCCAAGATATGCAAGGTAAGTTCTAAATTTCAAAAAATGAAGAACCTACTTTGACAAGTAGGTTCCAAGTCTTAATTAAAAAAACATTGAATTTGGAACTTGGAATTTGAAACCTATAACTTAGAACCTGGAATAAAATTTAATGTTTTTCTTGGCCTATGTCTCCGTGCGATCCTTCAATATGCCATGCCGTTCGATGATGAATATATAATCTGGAAGCACTAGTCCGAATTTCTATTTATGACTAAGATTTTTACTTTATTAATGTTCATATATTATGTGTGTTTAAATATAAGTTGTGATTAGTGAATTATAATTGTTCGAATAATAATATAGGTAAAACTTGGACAGATCTTATAATCGACTTTGGAACTTGTGATTGAGTAGGTTTCAAATTCTAGAGTATGTAAGGTAGATTTCGGATTCTAAAAAATGAGGAACATATTCCAATAGATAGGTTCCAGGTTCCATGTGGAACCTATACGGAACCTGAAACCGCTCGCCTCTATCCTATATTGCCTTGTACTTTTTCAAATTATTTTTGTTGAATAAAAACTGTCGCAATTTTAATTGTTAACACATTTAGCATTCAACATAGCACATAATTGGATTAGATGTTAAATTACATGTTCATGTCCAATGGTGACATGCATCAAAATTAAAAAAAAAAAAAAAAAAAAAGCTTCCACCTATCATTGTATTGAGAAGGTATCATCCACAGATATAGCCAAGCTTGTCACACACACTGGCGGGCACCCATAGAGTCGGATAATTGTTTTTCAAATAAGGTTGGAGAGAGAGAGAGAGAGAGAGAGAGTTGAATCAATTAAACCTTTCGCATATCATAATGTTAATTACTTCATAAGGAAAACCAAGTCATTAATAATTATTCACACATTCATATACTTAAAAAGTATCCGGCCACAAAAAAAAAGTATCATATAGGGTACACGTAAAGGATACATGGGGTAGGGTAGGGTACAAGGTGGTACGACCCAACCTTGGAAACCTACCTTATACTTACTTGTTCCAAAAATTTTGGAATCGGGACGTACCCCATGCGAGTTCTAATTTCCCATTTAGAACCTACCAAACCATGCTAGTTCTGCGAGGTCCGCTGGTTCCGCGGGTTAACCTACAACCCCAGTAGTTAGTCTTGAAGGAAACTCTTCCTAATTGTGGTATTGACTTCATGAACTAATGCTCTTCTCTTTCCAAATTTTAGGAGTTTTATCACTTTTAATCTTCATCAACTTCTCAATGGCCTTCTACTATGCGCACCAAAATAAAACACAGTAATAGATTAGATGATCTTAGGTGCAATTGCTCTTAGGTTGGAGTTTCAAAAATTTAAGTAGAAGCGGTTTCACGGCTCCAAAAATAATTCTTGTAATCCTACCACATTTCAAAACCTGCAGATTTCTTAGATCCCATTCGCATAGGAAAGATTGCATTCAATAGCATATCTGCTGTACTTTTTTGACATAGCAATCTCCAAATGTCAAAATTGACGGGTTGTGAAGGAATAGAGAAGGGTCATAATTTCTCTTGGTAGTTCTTTCACCAGTTGGAAAATGAACATCAAGAACAAACATAAACATGTGCTATAACTTGTGTAGAGTATGGTTAAGTTACTGACCAACAAATTAAAGTAAGATAATCACTTGTTGAAACATAAAGCGCAGGTAGCGTACAAATTTTTTCCTAAAAGTAATATGGGTTACTGAGCTCAACAAGTAAATGCAAGCTAACTAAAGTAACGGGAAAGAAAAAGGTGCAATGAATGCAAGACTAGTATCATCACACCTGAACTCGATGGCTGATGAATCCCAGAAGTATGATTCAGAAGACGACAACGCCGACATCGCTCAGATTGGAGAAACTGAAGCTGAGAAATGCATCCTAAGAAACATTGTGAAGGAACAAGTACTAGGAATAGGTTGATCTCCTCTATTAGCTAGCAGAACACTTGTGTCTTGACACATGACAGCAACTAACTGTTTGTTGGAATCTCCGTTTATCAAGTAAAGGAAAAGAAATGCGAAGGAACCGAAAAAGACAAAAATAAAATGGAATAGAATACGGCATGGGAATATGATTATTTGCTTGCAAGTTTCATCTAAGGCTCTTTTCCTCCTTTGTTTAGCTTAATGGGTAAATTAACCATGTCTGAAGCATCGGTGTCTATCTTTAAGGTCGCACCTGATTCTCGTTTTATTTTGCACTTTTAGCCATTGGATTAGGCAAATGATAGCTTACTCTAATATTAGCCTTGGGTGTCACGCCCCGATCCTCGGGCGCGCGCCCATCCCTTACCTGGTCGATTTATTTGTGACGTCCCAGGAAGGTCGCCGACCTATTCATTTATATACGCATGCGGAAGCTTAATAAAATCTCCAGACAATCAAATAATGGGATAGAAAAGTAGGATCATATTTTTCAAACCAAGACGAGTCTTTATAGACAAATTGGTTAATTACAAACTTAAGCTATTTACAAAATTGACGGCTTATCAAAAAAGGGGACTGTCTTAACATCCACTAGTCAGACCCATTTGCCGATTCTTTAGCCTCCACCTTCCGAACTCCAGGACTTCCGGTCCTCCACGATCATCATCTAGGGACCCGAAATATTTTCCCTAAACCGGGATGAGACTATGTCTCAACAAGTTCTACCCTACTAAGGCCTGATTAGGAAGCCAATACACCATAAGGGCTGCCTAAGCACAACACGGGTCAAAGGGCTTACCTTGGCACAGTTCCTTCCTGCACATCAGTTCAATTAATAATATTGATAGCTACAGCAATCAATCACATTCCACCAATCAAATCGACTCAGCGATCAATCGACTTAATCGATTACATGTCACCACGACATTTCCCTGATCGGTACATTCAATACTATCTATAAAGTCTGACCATAGTCTAAGACTGCTTACCCAAAGCTGACATATCGATAACATAGCTCGCCCAAAGCCGATAGATATAGTATACTATGTATATGCTCGCCCAAAGCTGATAGATTAGGGCCCCCAGGCCAATTTAGTATACTATATATATGTGCTCGCCCAAAGTTAATAATAAGGTATACTGCTCACCTAAAGCTGACATATCGCCCGTAGGCTGATATATATACTAATATACTGCTCACCCAAAGCTGACATATCGCTCGTGGGCTGATATAGTATACCACTCTCTCATACAATCAATTCCATCTTTTATCATTCTTGATAAATAGCCGTGTGTGGGTACTCGGTTGGCCTTAGCCAAAATATAATAATTTCATTTACAAATATCCCACCAATTTCAACAGCCCATTACATATTTTTTTGGCATTGTTAATCGACGCCCGGTTATTTTTCCATTAATAACCAAAATCAAATAATTTAGGAATAAATCCTAAATTCACAATTAATTCAATTCAGCACAAATTAATGCTCAAATAAATAAACAGACCACACCACGATAATCAGCATAAAATTCCGGTCCTTTTGGCTATCCCTGGTCAAAATTTTCGGAAAATAATAAATAATTAAATTTATTCCGAAAATTAAATTAAATAATATTATTTTATAATAATATAATAAAATAAATAATAATATAAATTCGAAATAATTATTTAATCTAAAATAATTAATTAAGGCTTAAACAAAATTACTTTAATCCAAATATTTACTTAGCCTTAATTAAACATCCACTAAACTAATCACATCCCTTAATACACTTAACATTTAAATAAATTAATCTAATCACATAAACCTACTTAATTTAATCTAAACACCCCTTAAACGTGATTAACTTACTAAGCGGGGATTAGTAAGTTAAACTCACCGGAATCGCGCGCAACTCGGATTAATCCGACGGGGACGGCGCAAGGATCAACTCTTCCCAAAGCACGGCTTGGGTTTGGGGTCCAGAAATGGCCCAAAGCGGCCCACGAGCCGGCTAGATACCCACTCGGCGGGGTGGCTGAGTTGGCTGAAAAACACACAAAACAGCAACAAACTACCACAGCAAGGGTGGCAAGGTGCGGGGGAGGGCTGGTGGAGGTCCGGTGGCGTCGAACGGCGGCCGGAGGTGGCCAGACAGGGGCGGAATAGGGCTGGGCAGAGACCGAACGGCTTGAACGACGCACAGTAGGGACGGTGAGGCGCGAAAGGGACAGTGGCGAGTGGTGGCCGCGCGGGCGGCGGTGCGTGGGTGGTGACGGTGGCTGCTCCGATCTTCGGCGAGCTGCTGTCTCAGCTTCTTCTTCCGCTTCTGGTTTTCATGAACAAGAAAGGAAGAAGGAGAAGGGTTTGGTCACGTGGGAGTGGGGGAGAAGAGAGAGGAGAGAAACGAGATAAGAGTGAAAGTTTGAAAAGTCAAAGTGAGAGGGGAAAAAGCAAGCGGGTGACAGCCCACTATTCGATGGAAAGGGGGGAAGTGTCGCACGAAGGGGGAGAGGGAAGAGAGAGAGAGAGAGAGAGAAAAGAAATAGAAAATGATAAAATAATAAGATAATCACATTATTCTTATTAGGGTTAATCCCTAAAAACCCTAAACCTGACATACACTCATGTGACAAATTTACCCCAAACTATTTTTGACCACCAAAAACCCTAAACTAGTATACCTTTGATAAATTTACCCCAAACCGGTACACTTGTGACAAATTTACCCTCCGTTAGTTTTTGTCAAATTTTACCGTTAAATTATTAAGTTAAATGACACGTGATGAGTTCATTTGATATACCAATTTGGGATTTTACGCTCCATTTGTCACTGTTTACAATTTTTGTGATTTTTGTGGTGTTAATTCAATTTAGCAAATGGTATATTTGTCACAAATTTATCAGTTTGGGGTTTTTTTGCGGTCGAATAAATTAGTTTGGGGTAAATTTGTCATAGATGTACCAGTTTAAGATTTTTTACAGTCAGTTGGGGTAAATTTGTCACAGGTGTACCAGTTTGGAGTTTTTTATGGTCAAAAAAATAGTTTGGGGTAAAATTGTCACAAGTGTATCGGTTTGGGGTTTTTAGGGTATTAACCCTTCTTATTACTCTTATTATTTTTCCTTTCTCTTTCCCTTTTTATTTTCTTCCGGTCTTTAATTTTTCCTCCGATAATTTCTTTCCCAAAATTTCGGACTCGTCAATAATTTGACGGACGATGAGACGAGGTTCTAAAAATGAATTATGACACGATCGAATATTCGATTTTCGAAACCGAATTAAATTTCATGGTTAAAATCGACCAGACACGATTTTAGTCCAATCCAACCAATTAGGTAGCTTTTAGGGATTTTATTGCGGATATATCCCTTAACGGCTTCACCAAATAGGTTAGTTAACTCGTGAGTGATCAGCTCAGAGAAAAAGGACTATAGGCGCGCCGACAAAATGCATATTTCATTTTATCGAAACGGGGTCGAAATTCAAGATGTCACATTGGGTCTCGATGAAATTGTAGGAAGACTTCAAATCCATTTATTTACCGGAGAAATTGGTTAGTTAACTCTTAGAACGTGAGTGAATTTTAATAAAATACCCACAAAAAAAAAATCAAATAGACATCATGCAATTTAGGTCCTGTCATATTGCTATGGGTGTGCATGGAAACACGAGACGAAAGTGTTCCTGGAACAAAAAAAGGACTATCGGAACGAAATAAGAACAGAAAAAAGAAACATAAAAAAGTTGTTTCTTTTGAAAAGCGCGCAAAAGAACAAAAACCAAAAGACAAAATGCATATTTCATTTTATCGAAACTGTGCACGGTGTCGTCAAATTCAAGATGTCACATTGGGTCTCGATGAAATTGTAGGAAGACTTCAAATCCATTTATTTACTGGAGAAATTGAAATGACTATTTAATATTGTCTGAAGGTCATTTCTTAGAACGGATAGGATAACGTTCACTTAACGTAGTTTTATTTCAGTAATTATTAATTACGAATTTTAATAAAATACCCAAAAAAAAAAAATCAAATAGACATCATGCAGTTTAGGTCCTGTCATATTGCTATGTCACTTGGATGTCATATAATTTTCACGTTAGGTGCATTTAATTAAAATTGCATGTCATTGAGGTTAGTTTTATTTTCAAGAGAAAACTCCAAAAATAAGTGATTGCTTTGGTGCATTTAATTTCTTTTCTTTCTTGCAATTTATTTAATGCATTGATCATTGGTTGTTATTTTAGTGATTACACACCCACATGAGCGCTCCCTACATGTTAGTGTCCAGGTTAAAATTAATCCAAGATGTCTACTTAAATGTTTTCAAAATAAAGATGAAATGGTACTGAAAGGGTGTAATCAAATCTTCAAACTGGTATAGTCTTTGGATTGTAGAAGTAAAGGAATTCTCCTATATATTATTTAGGATCCTAATCGACCTACTAAAAACTGATTAGTAGAGACTCTCAAATAAAACTCATTTGTATTTTAAAAACTTAAACCAAAACTTGTGAATTGGTAAAGGTTTGGGAAAGCCTGAGCTAAATCTAGGCTTAATAATTTATTAGCTAATCCCTAGATGACTCACCTTGCGAGGGGGTTATGATACGCGTCATTGTTGGAGCAGGTGTAGGGATCAGCGTCACCATTGTGTGATGGCTGTCGAGGATCTCGGCTACGGAATGCCTTGGCTGAGTGGCTCTTGCTCTTTCTTTTGTGTTTTTCTTTTCTCTTAAGTGTGTAAGACCAAATTTTTTTATGACCCCGTTTAATTGGGAAGACCTACGCATGTATTTATTATGAATATTGACCTTTAATCCTTTCTTGAAATGCCAAATTCCGGCCATAGAGATGGAACCATGGGTTTCGGCTACAATTTGATGATCTTATGGGCTCAATCAACGCATGAATGATAGCCATTTTGTTTCTGAACACAATTTCTAGATAGAAATAAATTTTTCTATTTATATTCTTTGGGCAAGTTTCTAAGCAAAAATATGTGTTTGATAATGACACAAAATTTATGTTCCCAAAATAAAAATCCATTTGAGAACGACACATAATTTCTCCCTCCTAGGCTATAAGCGGTTGAGCAATGGATGGTGGCGGGAGGCAGGCAGTTGATAGTGGGAGGCGAGCGGTGAGCAGCGGCAAATGGTGGACAACAGTAGCCAAGGGACGGTTGGCTAATAGTGAGGGTGAGAGATAAGAAGAGTTTTTATTTTTTATTTTTGTTCCAAATATAATGTTGCAACCTACCCCTCAAGGTGGGAAATGCCCTCTAATGAGTAGATTTAGGGGGTATTTATTCGTAAAACAATCCAAGTAGGGTTTTTAGATGACTTCAAAAGTGAGGTCTAGTTGATAGGCCAAACTCGACTCATTGATTACAAACGGGGTTCTCTCAAGCCCATACCTCGCGCAATAGAGATTCATTTTAAGGGTATTCAGGCAACCTAAAAATGTAATATAGGAGTCACTACTAGCCTCTTTATGGGGGGCCAGCTAGTTGTTGAATCAAGGGTCAGGAGACCTCTCTTGATTTCTGCAGAACTAGAGATTCATGAATTTAGAGACTTGAGTTACACAAAAGATTTTTATTAGTGACATTTTGGTACCTAATGAGTGCAGTTGTTACATAAAGTGGTCATGCGTTCTTTTTAAATTTCCGTGCAATTTTATAAAAGTGTCAAAAGGTAATCATACATGGGTGGCTTGTTTGTACAATTCTAAATTAACCATAACGATGTATAAATTAAACATTCAAGTATTGAAGTACATTAAGTAAACCCTCGAGAAGATTGAATAAAAGCAACAAACTAATCTAAGTGCAAGAAAAATAAACCCACACCTATTATTGCTTTTATTATTATTTTTTTATAAAATTCTCTACTCTCTTTATTTCTTGTGGTCCTATTGCTTCATGCTCTTTATTATTGCGTCTATTTGTATATTTATGCTATGTATATATTCTTTCCTTTTTAAAATTTTTTTTTTTGTTGTTTTTACCACTTTATATTTTATTTTTTATTTAACAGAAAAGGTATCAATGATGCCATGCTCTTAGGTCTGAATTTACCTAAGAACTTGTGTGGGGAGAGGCAGCTCTAACTACAAACTATATTCTTAATAAAGTAATCCATTGGAAGACAGGTAAAATTCCATATGAGTTATGGAATGAAGGTTACCATCCTACAAAGTTTTAAAATTGTGGGGGTGCCTAGCTAAGGTCACAATTCATTCTCTTAAACAAACTCAGTTGAAACCTTAAATGGTGGATTGCATACTCATCATTTATGCTCAAAATAGCAACACATACATATATTTGGTTCACATATTTGAAAATATGAAATCCATGCCAATACTAACCTAGAATCAAGATATGTTGAATTCTTTGAGGATACATATTTTACGAAAATAAATCAAGGTGAACATTTTTAGAAGAGATTTAGAAAATCAAAATCTGAGAATGATAAAGTTGAGGCTAAAGATGCCACGCCTCGAACCCCGAGCGCGTGAACACCCCATGATGGTCAATTAAACTACGACATTCCAAGACGCGTCACCAATCCATTTTTTTTATCTTGCGATTAAACACGTGGAAACAATTTATATAGCCACTCAATCAAACGACAATGAATGGGGGTAGCAAAGTACAATGGATAATTTCTAAAAGTAGCGCCTTTATTTATCAACTTGTTGACCTTAGGAGTTTAACATCTACGAGTCTACATCAAAACATAACTCCTAAGCAACTTATGAGCAAAAAGGGTCAGAAGGGTTGGGGTTAACTTTAGCTTCACTAACTCCGTGGACCAGCTCTAGTCCAAGAGGAGAGTCGGGCTTGTAGTTGGATGGGAACTTCTCCATAAGATCATAGTCCGGGTTAGACTCCAGGTCCTCAATGATACCATTAGGGATGTCGATGTCCATGGGATCCCAGTCTTGCCTTCCCACGCTCCCGAAGGGTGGTCCATCAAAACCATGAAGTGAATGGGTCCGATCACCATTTGCCTCCCTAATGTACCACACCTTGAGCCTATGGGGCACCCAAGCAGCCGACCCCTCATCTACCCACACGGTCGTGACCACTAGCTCGTGGACACGATCGGTCGTTGGAGGAAACGCAGTTATATATGAATCCTGGTCCATAGGGATCCCAAAATGTAAGGAGCGGCACTCCATACTAAGGACCTAAAAATATTTATCAACAACGGGATGAGATCTAAATCTCAGCAAGTCAACGACTTAGGCCTTGACTAGAACGCTAATTCGTATTGGAGGTAGCCTACCCATGCATGCTATATGAAGTTACCTCACCTTGGCACGCCCATGCACATTACTACATCACATATGACCATATTAATGTAACAAGCATAAACAATAATTAAAATGCACTCCACAAGAACCAGGCGCATTGCTAAACACACGTGTTCCGATTATTACGACCCCTCGGGCCATGACCAACACACAAGTCGACAGTCTTCCGGCCTAACCAGGTATTGTCTTGCCCTATCGGGCACAACATTGTCTAGAACTCCCACCTAGATAGCATTCCATAATGGGGCATCGGTCTAGCCTCAACTGTGACTCGGCATCCGGACTCCTGCGGAGCATCCTATAAAAAAATTGGGCATCACTTACAAACTCTTGTTGGGTGACGGGTTCGATTAGGTGACCACTCAAGCATACCAACACTCAAATAAATTTTACGAAGGAGATATGAATTCCATTTAGGCGGGAATTGCCACCAATTAGTCTAGCACAAAAGAGTTCATTTTGAAATAACCAACTTTGGCAAATTTTCACTCTGAAAATTCTAGTAAAATATTCGTACGTAGTCACATACTAAAAATCAACCTGCCAAATTTTGCACACTTAATTTTTAAAACCCCATTATCCCATTTAACACGTAAAATGTGGTGTCCAAACTTGACCCCTCTAGATTTGTCATTTTTCTTGCCCATAAACCTTCTTTGGAAATAGTACATAAAGCTTATATATTGGACAATCAATAATACGACATAACAAGTTCAAACAATTGGAATTATGCATAAACTCATCCAGAAAAATGAGCATAAAATTCTACTTAATAGCTAATTCGTCATTCATTACACCAACTACAATTAATTAGGCTAATTACGATTAATTAAAGCTAACTATCAATAATTAATATAACTATAATTAATTAAAAATTAATCGCCATTAATGAAGAAGCCAAGCTTTGAAGGAGCAAGAGGTTGTAGATTAACAAATCTTTCCGACTTGACTTTTTGACGTAAATGTTAGAAGGTGAGCCTCAATCATTTAAAGAGGCAATGCTATCTATAGATGCTCCTTTTAGAAAAGAAGTTGTTGATGATGAGATTGATGCTATCAACTATACTTGGGAATTGATTAATCTTCCATCCGGATTTAAACCAATTTTTTTTTTTTAATCTAGATTTAAACCAATTGAATGTGAATGGATATTCATAATGAAGCATAAAGTTGAAGTTTCTTTTGATAAGTATAAAAATCGTCTTGTTGCCAAAGAGTTTAGACATAGTGAGGGTCTAGTGAGGGTCTAGATTGCTTTGATACTTTTTCCTCTATAACAAGAACAACATTGATTAGGATGCTAATTGTTATAGCTTTGCTATATAGTTTGCAAGTATATCATATGGATGTGAAAACTATATTCTTCAATGATGATCTCGATGAGGTGATTTATATGGAATAACTTCAAGGATTCGAGGTCAATGGACAAAAATAAAAAGTGCATAAACTTATCAAATCATTGTATGAATTTAAACAATCTCTTAAACAATGGCACAAAAAGTTTGACCGTATGATGATCCAAAATAGGTATAATTAATGAGTGTGACAAATGTACATACACTAAATCTACACTGTTGAATGTGTATTTATTTGTTTATATGTCGATAACTTGCTAATTCTTAGAAATAATGCTCAAGTTATTAAAAAAAAAAAAAAAACAAACACACACACACGAAGAATATTGTCAAGAAGAACTTTGAGATGAAAAACTTAGATATTGCAGATGGTATACTTGACATCAAAATTCTAATATATCTTATTAGATTGAGAAGCTTAAAGGATTCAGCATTGAAGTGTAAATAATCCTTTTATTTCGCACCTAACTTTAAGACAAAATTACTAGAAACAATATCAAACAACTAGAGTACTCTTAAGTGATCAACAACATTATGTTCATCATGAATTGTACTAGATTGAATATTGTGTACTCATCAGGAAAATTGGGTAGATATACAAATTATGTTGGTTACAACCATTGGAATGCTCTATTGAGAGTATTAGGTTTTCTGAAAAGATTTTTTTTTTTTTGGCAATATGGCAAGTATCCAAGCTGTTTTGGAAGGCTAGAGTGATGGCAATTGGATTTCAGATTCTGATGAATCGAAATTGACTAGCGGATATGTGTTTACATTAGGAGGTGTCGCAATATCATAGAAACCGTCGAAGCAAACTTTAATAGCATGCTCCACAATGGAATCTAAGTTTATTACTTTAGATAAAGTTACTAAAGAAGCAAAGTGACTTTGACAGTTTTTAGAGGATGTTCCATTATGGCCAAAACTTGTGGCTAAAATAGTATGCATTCACTATGACAATCAAATAACAACTGTAATGGCACAAAATATGATATATAATGGTAAGTATAGATGACATAATACCATAAGGCAATTGCTCTCAAATGGAATAATTTTTTTGCTCCCTGTGAAGTTTTAAAAAAAAAATTGTTTTCACCAAAAAAAAAAAAAAAATTGTAGATCAAAGTAGTAAACTGCATATCGAGAGGAATAGATTTTAAAGTCTTAACTTAATGAAGAGTTCCCAAAGTTAAAACCTAATCTAGTGATTAAGGATCCCATGAGTTAGGTTTAATAGGATAACACAAATTTTGAAAATTCTAGTATGAGGATTATCTCCCATTTCTATGATGCAACAATACTTTCTACATAGTTTTAAGGGTATGCTATGCGTTTAATGATTCATAAGCTTGGAATTCAACATCTTGGTAAGGTATGATAGGATACATTTAATGGGAATGCACCTATATGTGTGGATCTAGCCGGCTCTATAAACATCTCTAAAGGTTAGGTCTTCCAAAGCACACATAAATCCTACGAGATTTAGGGCTGGAATAACAAATACAACCAAGAACCAATCCTGAATTGGAGATACTTTGTGTGAGGTCTAATGTCTGGGCTTACACCAACAACTGGTGACTTGGTCCATCATTTAGTTAAGTGAGTTCGATAGGCTTTCACTAAAGAATGTTCAAAGCAAAAACTACCTATATCGGTGAAGTATCTCTCCACAAGCACACTTGATATTTTTCGTGTCAAAATTATTTTGTTGAGCCATTAATATGGAATATTGTTGTGATTATAGGTTATTAATTGCTCAACATTAGTGAGTGAGTCTCTTCAGTTCATGTGTAACATCTCTTCCTGAACGTATAAATGGGTTCATGTATTATAGGACATGTCTATTCGATTCTAATCGTAGTCCTTCCTAAGAGAAGTCGTTCTCTAGGTGCGTTAGTGTTGAGAAGTGTTCCACTGAGTCTTGTTCGTAGAGAGAGAGAGAGAGACCAAATCGTTAGAAGATAGAGCTTCTTCTCCAATCACGGCTTTCATAGCTTGAACATCTTTCCCAATTGCATAATTTGTGTATAGCTGCAGAAAAACTAGTAAAGTTTAATACCAATTACCAGCATTTCAATAAAGACTAAACTTATGACCAAATAAATAAATGAAGACTAAACTATCTATTTCACAAGAAAATACCTGGTTGGAGACATCAGTATGACCTCTACGTGTCATTTCCTCGCCTATTGCACTCTGCAAGGTAAAGGGTACAGATCAAACACCTGAAGTAAATCCAAAGGGAATTGGGAAGTTTTAAATGTAGTAAAAAAATGTCTTACTTTCATCAGTCGCAAGAGTGATGGAAGCACATTGATGGGAGGATATGTCTGTTTCAGAAAAGATATAATGTATAAACAATGAATTTATAAGTAGATATGCCTTCATTATAAAGCTAAGCACCCTTTGGTATAGTCAGAAGGATTATATTTCCAGCCATACAACCAGAGTATTTAGCGAAGTAATAAATGAAGTGATCTATCACATAAGCAGTAAATGTCATGGAACATAATACGGTCCAACTATGTTTGCCACTAAACTGGCTCATTAATTTCTCGTATAATAGAAGCATATAAACCACCTCATAGTATGGTTGCTTCCATGCACCAAAGTACGTATCTCTTTAGGTGTACAAACGCTGTACACCACTCTATGGGACAACAACGATGCATTCGAGTCAGCAATTCAGAACAAAACGCGGTACGAGAAGTCAAGTGATACGAGTATTTTCTTTTGCCAATGCAGACAATGGCACTGAGGTGAGTTCTCCACGTCCTAACGTTTGAGCCCAACTAACCTGCCAATTGTGAAGTTGTCTATCGATATATATCTGTTGGAAATTGTGATCCATTTTCTCTAAAACTTTCTAGAAACTTCAAGATTGATATTAGCTAGAAAAGTCAAGAAAAATCCTTAAAAAAGAAAATCTAAGCAGCTTAGGCGGCAAAGAAAAGTGTAGAAGCACAAATGTAGAAGTCTCTAGGGGAAGAAAGAAGAAAAGGACAGCATTCAAGAGAAGTCCAGAATCTTCTAAGGCGGCTGTACTTAGTCGGTGGAAATACCTATATAAAGGCTGTAACCATTGATGTAATAGAGTGAGAGGATGAATATACTCCATATCATAAAGCTCCTCCACCAACACTTCCTTCAACTATTGTAAAATTATTTTCATAAACTAGTGAAACTATCATTGTCCCATAAAAATTTATGTTTATCCCTTGAACTATCCTATTTCGTCCATTGTCCATCCTCTACAAACTATATCATACGCTTGCACACGTCACTAACCAAAAACTATAACTAATACCAAAACCATGCTTCCGCACGTTCACATCCAATTTTTTTAACAATATCTGTCCTAATATAACCAGTAAGATCTGGAGTCAGGTGCGTAATATCTGATGAATAAACAGTGAATAACAAGAATAAACTATATTAGGTGTGGAGAATTGACTGGATTGCGGACCTTGAGTAAGCATTGAACCCAACATCATTAGGCATAGTCAAAATAGGAATTTGAGTGATGGAGCCTTTTCGCCCTTCAATAAGCCCAGCACGCTTGTAAATCGTTGCTGGATCAGCGTACATGAGCCCAGGATACCCACGCCTTCTAGGAACTTCCTCCCATGTAGTTGATACCTACAGGCAGATGACAGCTCAAAATTACCAGTCAGAAATTGT
The DNA here is from genome assembly GCA_014182375.1 of Eucalyptus virginea. Taxonomy (NCBI): domain Eukaryota; kingdom Viridiplantae; phylum Streptophyta; class Magnoliopsida; order Myrtales; family Myrtaceae; genus Eucalyptus; species Eucalyptus virginea. The sequence continues at coordinate 35,972,757 of CM024519.1, read as the reverse complement.
AGAGGGCTAATAATTGTTTGACCCTAAACTAATTGCAAGTTTAGCTGCAGTTTTCCAATGCTTGAGGAGAAACCAGAGAAGCAACGGCTTGCCTCATTAATGAACAATTAACAGCAAGACTAACTCTCATTATATGGTCATTATGGCAACTTTTTTTCAGGTTATCCTTACATCACCAAGGGCATCTGCATACGAAGACTAAAACATGCTTTCCACATTCATAAGCCAGATACTCAGTAGTTGGAAGGGCAATTCGTGGAGTGATGATGCGTTCAATAGTTGGATCATTGGCCCGAACAAAATAGCAAACATGTATGAAGCATGAGCAGATGACTAGAATGCCAAGAGAAAAGCCTCATTTGCTAGTAAGGCATAGCATACTATCTGAAACCCTGGAAAACGAGGCGACAAACCTGGGCTTCGCCTATTCAGCACAGTGAACTGAAACCTCGGCTAAGTATTCCTATTCAAAATGTCACAGATGGAGATCATCAAACACAACAGTCAAGAAACTTATTTCGTAAAGCAGAAGATTACAACTTTCAAACAACAGCTACCTCTCAACAACAAACAAAGATCCTTCGACATCCTTGCGACTCTGCAATCACCTCACCCCACACAACTTTCTCATTCTCAATGTAACAAGCAGCTAGAAAACAGAAAGAGAAACAACCGAGTGTCGCGAAATACCTTCCCCGAGTTCATCACAATCCGAAGCAAACCAAGCGGTAGCGGAAGCAGTGGCGGAGAAAAAGCAAAGGGCAGAGCGACCGGGAGAGATTCTCGGGAAGGAACCGGCATTGGTGGATGCCGAGGAAGCGTGTCAGAAGTAGATGAGGAAAAGGTGGCGGCGGTGTGGTGGTTCGTCGGACGGCGGGCTGCCGTCGGAGAGAACAAAGAGCAGAGGACCGGGTGAGAGTGGAATGAAAAAATGGAGAGAGAAAGCCCCCCCTTCCATTCAAATTAATTATGGGATGAAGGATTCGGTGGACCCCCACCAAATATTTTCTTGCACAGAAAGCGCTTCGTGCTTGCTTTTTCAAATTTGACTGAGAGACTGCTGGGGTCTCTAGGGGGTCAGTAGGAGAGACAGTTCCCTATTTTCTAAAATTAGCTCTGCTCTAGCATGGCACTGGATGATACGTTTCTCTTGGAGAGTGGATTCACCCGGTGAGTGGATTCTGATGGTGAAATGAGAGCTGTACACTATTTTCTCGCGAAGAAAACCACTTTTGTGTCTCTAGGTGCAACTTGCAAGGACCAGGGTTGTCAAGGTAAGTAAAGCAAATATTGTCCTTTCCATTTCCTTCTCTACGCATATCCTCTTTATGTGAAAATATTTCTTACTTTACGCTAGTGTGCTACTCATATTGCCCAAGTATGCGCTAACATTGCTTAAAGAATATCATCAAATATATGGCCCACGTGCACCATTACCTCTTATTTCCAAATCTTTTCCGCTCTTTTATTTTCTTTGTCCACACACGGTGAATATTTCCCATCAATTTTATTTCCAAATATTAGCTTACAAGTTGGTGGAATAGACGCTCTAATTGCAAAAAAATTAAGATAGTGGAAATACGATCTCAAACAAATTGATGGAAATTGCCCAAATTCCAAATTTTGCAAGGATAAGGGTCCGTTCGTTTCACGGAAAATGGACTATTTCCAGAAAATATTTTCTCAGAAGTCATTTTTCAGAAAAAAATAATATTTTTTTGGTGTTCGGCTAAAACCTGAAAATGTTTCGGTAAATATTTTTCAGTATTCGATAAGGAAAATATTTTCCGATCACCAGATTAGCGAACTCGAGCATTAAGCTCGAGGCTCGCCAAATCGACGAGCACGAGTTTGAGATCGACGAGCTTGAGGTTCACATGGTCGATGACTAGTCAAGAAAGAAAAAGATGGGAAAAAAAAAAAAAAAAAAAAAAAAAAAATGAAAAATGAAATTAAAAATAATTCAAATTAAAAAGAAAAAGAAAATTAAAAAATAATTCAAATAAAAAAAAAGAAAAGAAGAAGAAAAAAGGGGAGGAAGAAGTGAGAATTTGTAAATGTGTGAAGTAAGAGAGATCAAGTAAAGAAAATGTTTTCCACTTTTCAAAAGTAGAAAACATTTTCCTCTATTTTAGAAGATTTTTTTCTTTTGATGGAAAACATTTTCCCCAAAGAATTCAATTTTCCGTGAAACGAACGTCGAAAAATTCGGAAAACGTTTTCCCAGAAATAATTTTTCACGAAACGAACGGAGCCTAAGTGTGTAATATCCCCTTCATTTGATTACCTTTGTAAAAAACATAACAATATTTTCTCTTCCTTCTTCTTTTTTATGGCTCAATTGCTCTCTAAATTTCTGAAATTTTCCAATTTTAATAACCCTGCGTGGCCCATGCAATTTTTTGCCACACGAGATATTCATTGGGCTTGAATTTCATGATTCTACAAGTTTAGTCCAAATCAATTAAGTTTAGAACTTCAAACCACTGCCAATCCAATGCAATAATCAACAATTAATCAATGCTCATAATATTATATGTTATGCAATTTTAATTCTAATATTTTTATTTAGAGGTTAAAAATTAATCCCTTATTTTTATGTAATAAAAAGATGACCAGGCCGCCTTCAAGTGTCAACAATGGATTATGCATCAGGCCAGGTATAGGTAATTAGATTTATATTATGTATAAATGGATCAAAATTAATTAAATTGATAAATTTGGATCGGGTCATTTTTCACCCAACCCATCCATTTGAAGACCCCACTTTTCTCTTGTGCTTCCAAATGGGTTTCACTCTTACTGCCACTTAGAATCAGCAGTCAAAAGCCAAGTGTGCTTATTTGCCCATGGCTTTTTTTTTTTTTTTAGTAACAATTTTGAAATGTCATACTTGATTGCTACGAACTTTATCTTCAATTCAAAACTCCAGCGGTCGTAAAGTATACCTGAAAACTTTAAGTTTTTACTGCCCGGTCAAATGCAGAGCCTACGCTTGTTTATATGACCTTGCGTTTGCAGATTATTACACTTAGCGAGTCTCCCTCGTATGAGTGCAGAACCTGCAGGGTTTTAGTTATCATTTTCTGCAACACCTACGTAAGCTTATCAAATACTTTGGATTTAGTTTTCATTGAGAGATGTTTTATAACATTATGAACGTGGGCTGAGTACTACCAAACGCGGGCGGTGCGTGGGTCGCGCGACCCACCGCCTCCCCACCACCACAGCCACCGCCCGCCTCCCCACCCAAGCCCACCAGCCGCCTCCCCCACTAGCTCCGGCTGCCTCCCAATCGTTCCCCTCCTCATATTCAACATCTCCTTCTCCTTTCTCCTTTTCTTTTTTCCTTTTTCTTTTCGGCTCAAAGCTCCTTTGTAAAATGGTTTCCAAACACTTCAGCAAAAAAAAAAAAAAAAGCTGCACCCTTTAAAATCACCTGCCCAGCGACTAGTATGTCCGACCTTAGACAAGTTAACAACCAAACCACAGTTCTAGTCAATACTGGTTTCAAAAAATTAAACTACTTTCCAAGCAATGAGTGGCAAGGGAGTACAAAGAAAACGAGCCTTTTAAATATATAGGATCTATATCTCGTATACGTCACTATGCTTCATTGACAAGTCTCTTAGCTGAATGCGATTACAACTATCTTACTGAGCACCTCCTTACCAAGAAGGTAAAAGAGAGAGAACACACACACACTCACTACAATTAGGTGCAGAGCATGATCGATCCTAGGATCACAACTCATCTTGCGACTTTCCTTCGGTTTCTTTGGTCGGCTTGGTCTTGGGAAGGGGTGTATACTTATCAGTATGGTGCATCAAGAGCAGCCATACATGAGTTATAAGCTCTCCGCCTTGCCGCAACAGGTTCTCGTGATGGTAAACTTGACATCTATACGCAGCGTAGCACAACATCTCCACCCAAATGCTGCTTATGATCTGCCACTTGTTGTTCTTGCACTTTAGTGTCGCAACCAATTCCTGCACATCCGACAGCACGTGCCACTTCCTGGTGATTATGGTTCCCATCTGATCCAGGGAGGGTTCAAGCATCTTCTCTTCTGACAACAATGTCCCCAAGGCGTCATTTAGGTCTCTGTACCTGATAAACGGCTTCAATATGGCGCAAGCATGCTCTAATGTGATGTCAGTAGTCGTAAGGGACAACATGTAGGGTCGCAATGCTAGAAGGTATATCATGTAATTGGATAGCAGTTGGCTCTCTTTACGATTTGGAGAATCATCGGGCTCTGAAAGAAGGCAGATTTTCGTTGCTATGTGCCAAATGATGATGCTTTTGTCAAATCTTGTCGAAATGTTTTTCTCCAACACTTCAAGCTCTTCCTGCGTCCACTCCACGTCGCCGCTGAGTTTGTGAGCTTCAAGCGTCCACTCGCCGCGTTTGGTGAAGGGCTTTTGGTGTCTGATTGCGTTGAACTGTACAATATTTTCCACCAGCAATTCCTTGAGAGAGCTGGGGATTTTCCGGCCAGAGGGACTCCAATACCTTCTCAAGGTCACCTCTTTTTTGCCCAGGTGTTTGAGGATTCTTCCGATGGACCAGGGCCACTCATCGTTCCGGCAATGATCCAAAAAGTCGAGTTGCCCAATTGAGTTCGACCACCTTTTCCGCTTCATATACTTTTTAACTAAGAAGTTCAACGGCCTTGTCAACACGGGCCAGTTTCTTTGGTGACGGCTCATTTCCACAATGGCCCATGCCGAAAAAGGTTGTTGAACAAGTTGGTAACCTTCTAGAGTGGTGACTCCTATCAACAAAGCGTAAGTGTAGGTGATGTACATGTCTATCATGAAGGCGCTCTTGAAGTTAATGGCAAATCCACACAAGGCTGAGACTAGACAGGAAAAGCTCGTGAAGCGGCGGATGAGACCGAGCCGTTTATAGAGAACCGGTTGCTTGGTGTAAAGTACGTCATACATGAATCCAAGTTCAACCTCAGTTGTGATGAAGGCTACATCACGCCCTACAGTTAACTGAGATTCCTTTAGCGATTTCGGACGGTAGAGCCAGTTTACAATGTGGGGCTTCAAGCAATCGTACCGATAGTATGCCTTCAAGATGATCTCTTGGTCCATCGGCCATGGGGCCTGCTTGTCAAAGAACTGGGCAACAGTTTCCTCATCGAAGATATCCTTGGCTGATGCGCCCGATCTCTTCCAGTACACCAACGCGAGGGCCCAAACTGTCTCTGCTGATCGAATAATCCCAGCAACAGACAAGAAGATGTACAAAAATGGGACAGGGGGCGAGCTGTCCCAGCAACGAATCAGGATCCAGATAACGAAAATGACCTTGACAGACAGACTCAGCATCTGCCGACCACTGAGCCGGTTGTCCTCGACCGAGTATGCAGTTATGGAGTCGGGGTTCCCAAGCTGCATCAAGAGCAACGGTGCCAGCGACCCCTTGAGCTCGGTAATGTAGTCAGGTCGATCAGGATTGTCAATCTGGACAACAGTGAGCTTGCCAAGGGCGATAGTCGCAAGGTAAGAAGAGAGCAAGTAGGCGGTTTGGATGACGTATCTGGTGATGTTCGATGTCATGTACCTCCGGCGGCTGCCGAGGATGACGAGGGTGATCTGGCAAGTAAGGCTCATCGTGAGCAGCAATTGGATGCCCCATGCCTCCCAGAAATCGCTTGAGGCAGGCCATTGTCTACTGACTATGGATGATATCAGATTGAACGATTTCATGGGGACGTGATGTCTTCTGCCGTTCTCTCTGAGAACAACTATGCAAGTGAAACTAATAACGATGAGAATGGATAAACCGCCTTGGACTCATTCTGAAAAATTAATCTCTAAACTTCTTGTAGCATTCATTCAATATAATTAGTAAAATTTTGGGATCCTAACTCTGCTCTAGCCTCTAATTCTCCCATTCCAGCGAATGAGATTAATTACGTCTTGCTGTCCTGCATAAGTGAAACCCACTTGAAAAAGAGAAAGAGAAGTTTCAGAAATCTGTAAGCAATGCTAGGCGCTAGTTTTGCTAGAGCAGATCTACGAAATTGATATATTCAATGAGATGGCTGATTGCAGAAGGACATCTGAAGAAGCTGACTCATATTCAAACACCCACCTACCGATTACCGCATTACTTAACACACAGATTATGTAAACCAGTTCAATACACCAAGCGTTTTCCAAACATCAAACATGAGACCATGGACACACTCACACATTTTATATTTTGCTGAACCGTTTACCGACACACTGCTAAAACAGAATAAATGTTCACAGAGAAATGAAACTAATGACAAGATTATGAATTTTCTGGAAAAATAAAGGAAAGTACAAATTGGTCTGGCAAGAAACCGAAACCTTACTACGCTGTGTGACTCCCAAGAAGCTGACAGATTAGGTTTTGGTAATAAATAAATAGCACTTGAGTGGGTCTGCGTTCCTAACGCTTGTGGGGAAGCTTACAAAAATATAGTTCTGAAGAGATAATGAGAGGGATTATAATAACACAGAGAGCAGTGATTTGATTACTTACTTGTAACTTTAATCAGTGATTCTTTGTGTCTTTGTTCGGCTTTCGCCAGCGACAAACCAGGTGTCAGATTTTTAACTTTACGCTGTTCGTTGGATCGATTCTCGAGGAGTGTAAACTTTGCTGAGAGTATGCAAAGAATTCACCCGTGCACTTTTTTAGATAAAAGATACCACGTAAGCTTAAACTATTGCAATTTGTGTAATCTAGGCATCAATCCCTCTCTCCAGATGAAATTCCTCGTGATCATCATGTTTTTTTAGTTTTTTTGACATTAATCTTTATACCTCCTTGTCATAGACCTTCCAAAAATCCCTCTGTGTTCCTAATACCACCAACAATATCTTGCCTCTACCTATACACCAAACGATGTACGCATAAAAAGTTAATAGACTACAACAGTGCATGGACATAAATCTAAAATGACCTTACATCATTTCATTTCTCGAATTTGTGCTCTATAAAGCACGTAAGGTTGGGGAAAATTATCCAAAGCCTTGAACCTATTGCATTTTTGCCAGTTTAGTCCTCAATCTTTCGATTTTGCCAATTAATTCCTAAGCATTTTCAAATTTTGCCAATTGAATTCATCTATCCAATTTTAGCTAGAAATCATTAATGTTAACACCAGCTGTCCTTCATGGCATAGCTAGTGCAGATGTAGAAAATTTTGATCATTTTTCCATTTTTTTTTATTTTTATAATTTTTATAATTTTTTATATCTTTTTTTTTTGGCTGTCTTTTCCTATCTTTATCGAAATCACTTGCCAACCTCTCTGGTCACGGGCAAGGGCTGCAGGTGAGGGCTTTGCGACCCTTGCGAGGGCTTTCCATCAAAGTGGATGAGAAAGTGAGATACATTGAAGAACCCGTACAAGTACTAGACCGAAAGGAGCAAGTTCTTAGGACCAAGAAAATTCCATTGGTTAAGATATTATGGCAACATCACGATGTGGAGGAAGCCACATGGGAGAGTGAGAACGAGATAAAGGAGAAGTACCCTCACCTATTTGAAAACACGTGAGTAATGCTTAATTTCGAGGACGAAATCCTCTAAGAAGGGGAGGATTGTGGCACCCGAGAATTTCGCAAACTGTGAATGTACGACGGTAGTGATTGATCAATAAAAGTATCGCCGAATGGTATCATTAGTATTTTGCATGAGCATTGTTTGATTCCATTGACGGACCGATATCTCATGTTTAGTAAGGGTCCGATTGTTGAATAGACTATCGACTTCGCTGACCGTATGTATATATATTCCTTTCGATGACTCGACACAATTATACCACTTGAGTGCACATGAGATAAGAAAAGAAATTGAAACACCGTGCAATCTCGTTCTTCTTCTATACAAGAATCTGAGTCATGAATAAGTACACTTGATAAATTATTGAACCACCAAGACCATGTGACCGAGAATGCTCCATATTTGTGCAAGTTTAAGGATAAGTTTTTATTTTTAGAATTGGGCCTTGTTATTGAAGGACCGCACGTCCACTAATCTACTAGCCCAAAACAACCCAAAGACCCCTTAATAGTCAACATTTAAGTCAACTAATTGGAAGAGATTGACTGAAGCTTGGCTGGATGATGCCATGTTGCTGGCGTATTGATAGCCAGTGAAATGCACGGGGAGGCATGCTGAAGACACGTCCATTCCAGCTGTCCGTTCCCCCTGCAACCACCGAAACATGCCTCTCTTTTGTTGACTGGTTTTAGCAAAACCAGTGATCTTGTGCTCGTGAAAGTGGGTAATCGAGAGAGGGAGCAAAACCAGGAGTAATCAAGAGAGAGTGAGCGAGAAAGGTTGCGAGTGAGCAGCGAGAGAGTGAGTCGGCAAGGGAAGGAAGGAAATTAGTCCCTGCCGTGCGTGCGCGTTGCCGCCGTTCGTTGAGCCGCGCACTCCTCACCGTCTCACCACACACCGTGGAACCGTAGGACATCGAGACAAGTGAAAGTCCATTAATCTATATAATGTGATGCTGTTATTGTCCAGTATGGTGCAATAGACTTGGAAACAATTGAGTTCTGAAAGTAGAATGTTAAATTGTGGGTAATCGAAGTAGAGCGGGACCATGAGATTGAGGAATTACTTTGGTTTTGTGTACATTTTGATCCTGTTGGTTTATTGATGAAAGACCGACTTTTAGTAGACTTGTGGAAGTAAGATAGTCACGGTGGGAGTGGGATTTTATGGAATTCGCTTAACCCAGTACAATTTCATGTGTAACTCTGCAACTTTGTGAAATTTTTATGAAGAGTTCTATTATGAATTTGATCCCGATTTCTTCACGGAAGTTGTGAGAAATTGCATGAGCTAGAGTATATATTTTTATCAGAACTTCTCGGAATCAATACGATGGCATAAACCTCTTTTAATATGCAATACTTTCTGTCGAATTTTATTCTGTGGTAAAAGAAACCTGAACTGAGTTGTGTGAACTACTCATTATACATAACGAATCTAGCTTAGTGTCCTAAATGAAACTTTTTCCTCTAGATCTCAATTATAATGTGTTAAAATTTCAAAAATTTTCATGGTCATTTGCTGGTTATTTCGAAATCTCTACTGAAAGCGTGCATTCTGGCCTTTACACTGTTTTACTACGAAATTGTTCATTTTGTCCTAAGAGTCATTGTATCTTGAGTTTTATTCACTTGATGGATGCAGTGACATTCAGCATATCACATGACATCAGAAAATTTGATAGTCTTATAGATCCATGGAACCCTTGACATCATTGCATAAAAATGTACTTTTGTAATGAGATGTATATTATGATGTGGATGTTACCATCGTAGGTGTGAGCCGACGATACCCGGGAGTGTCGGGATGCCCAAGGGTCGAGTGAGTTGACGCCATTGGATGCCCAAAGGTTTGTGTCGGAGGGTCCCCGGGAGTTTCGGGATGCCCGGTTGTAGGGATTGTACGTAAATCCGGAGGGAAGGGGCAACCATTTTCATGGCGAGCCTTGGATATACCTCACGATGCCAGGTTGGGTGCGAAAGCCCGGAGGGATGCAAACACTGGTCCCCGGGGAATGAAACCTTTCTTTGAATGCTAAAATCCAGTATATTAAAGGAGTGCATGTGTGTGCATGTGGCATGATATGAGAATTTGTCTATGAAATTGAGTTGGTTTCATCCGGTATTGAAAATGTGTTCATTATGGCATTGAATTGTTTTTATGAATGTGGTGCAGGTAAATAAACCCTTGATGGCATGCATATATATATATATAAATGACATGTGTTTTGCATGCATTTGGATAGTTAGAGTTTCTACATAATATAGTTTAATGGATCTTTTACTGCTGAGTGGTTGTACTCACCCCTCTTGGGGACTAACATTTCAGACTAAAAGAAAAATGCCGCTGTTACCTGCGACTCTTGGTATGTTTTATGGACTCCTGATTGACCTACAGTGGGAGTGGTTAGAGCACCGCCATCCTGGGGTGCACGAGCTGGTATTTGAGCGCGTGAGGATTTTGCTGACTTTCGAGGTAGGCCTCTCTGCCAGGCCTATTCACCAGGAGTTCATATCAGTTCTCGTCTGTATGGATGGTCGCCTTCTGAGGGTGTTGCTGCCACCACCAGCCAACAGACCTGACTGGATATGACCTAGAGTCGAGGGTAGCAGGAGATGCATTTTTTGGGACGCCGACACATGGGTGATGGACGGATGCAGATGATATCCAAGGATAGAAGTTGGTTTTCTTTTGGGTAATCACCAGGCACAAAAAGACCTCGGCGTTTTGTTGTACCAACTATCATAGTCCACCCCTTATATAAATAAAAGTGTTCGGCTTAATTTATGAAAGTTTTAGTATGGTGTGCATCACTTTATATTTTGTTGAAGGGTAGTCGAATTATGCTTCCGCTATATTATTTGCACAGGGACCGGTAAAGAAAACAAATGAAAACCCCCAGGTATTATGAGTTATGTTAAAATTTATTTGGTCTCAGAGTAATACGCTCCAAGAGAAAGTGACTGTGGCGACCCTAATGGATCAGGGGCCGTTTCGGGGGTGCCACAGCGGTTGGTATTAGCCCTGCGCAAATAATATGGCGGAGGCATAATTCGACTACCCTTCATCAAAATATAAAGTGATGCACACCATACTAAAACTTTCATAAATTAGGCTGAACACTTTTATTTATATAAGAGATGGACTATGATAGTTGGTACAACAAAACACCAAGGTCTTTTTGTGCCTGGCGATTACCCAAAAGAAAACCAACTTCTATCCTTGGATATCATCTGCATCCGTCCATCACCCATGTGTCGGCGTCCCAAAAAATGCATCTTCTGCTACTCTCGACTCTAGGTCATATCCAGTCAGGTCCGTTGGCCGGTGGTGGCGGCAACACCCTCAAAAGGCGACCATTTATACGGACGAGAACTGATATGAACTCCTGGTGAATAGGCTCGGCAGAGAGGCCTGCCTTGAAAGTCAGCAAAATCCTCACGCGCTCAAATACCAGCCCGTGCACCCCAGGATGACGGTGTATGACCACTCCCACTGTAGGTCAATCAGGAGTCCATAAAACATACCAGGAGTCGCAGGTAACAGTGGCATTTTTCTTTTAGTCTGAAATGTTAGTCCACTCAGCAATAAAAGATCCATTAAACTATATTATGTAGAAACTCTAACTATCCAGATGCATGCAAAACACATATGTCATTTATATATATATGCATGCCATCAAGGGTTTATTTACCTGCACCACATTCATAAAAACAATTCAATGCCATAACGAACGCTTTTTCAATACCGGATGAAACCAACTCAATTTCATAAACAAATTCTCATATCATGCCACATGCACACACATGCACTCCTTTAATGTATCAGATTTTAGCATTCAAAGAAAAGGTTTCATTCCCTGGGGACCAATGTTTGCATCCCTCCAGGCTTTCGCACCCAACCTGGCATCGCGAGACCCTCCGGCACAAACCTCTGGGCATCCAGAGCGTGTTCCGTCACAACCCCGGGCATCTCGCACCCCACCTGGCATCAGGAGGTATATCCAGGGCTTGCCATGAAAATGGTTGCCCATTCCCTCCAGATTTATGTACAATCCCTACAACCGGGCATCCCGAAACTCCCGGGGACCCTCCGGCACAAACCTCCGGGCATCCAACAGCGTCAACTCACTCGACCCTTGGACATCCCGACACTCCCGGGGCATCGTCGGCTCACACCTCCGACGGTAACATCCACATCATAATATACATCTCATTACAAAAGTACATTTTGATGCAATGACATCAAGGGTTCCATGGATCTATAAGACTTTATCAAATTTTCTGATGTCATGTGATATGCTGAATGTCACTGCATCCATCAAGTGAATAACAACTCAAGATACAATGACTCTTAGGACAAAATGAACAATTTCGTAGTAAAACAGTGTAAAGGCCAGAATGCATGCTTTCAGTATAGATTTCGAAATAACCAGCAAATGACCATGAAAAATTCTGAAATTTTAACACGTTATAATTGAGATCTAGAGGAAAAAGTTTTATTAAGGACACTAAGCCAGATTCGTTATGTATATGAGTAGTAGTTCACACAACTCAGTTCAGGTTTCTTTTATCACAGAATAAAATTCGACAGAAAGCATTGCATATTAAAAGAGGTTTATGCCATCGTATTGATTCCGAGAAGTTCTGATAAAAATATATACTCTAGCTCATGCAATTCCTCACAACTTCGTGAAGAAATCGGGATCAAATTCATATTAGAACTCTTCATAAAAATTTCACAAAGTTGCAGAGTTACACATGAAATTGTACTGGGTTAAGCGAATTCCATAAAATCCCCCTCCCACCGTGACTATCTTACTTCCACAAGTCTACTAAAAGTCGGTCTTTCATCAATAAACCAACAGGATCAAAATGTACACAAAACCAAAGTAATTCCTCAATCTCATGGTCCCACTCTACTTCGATTACCCACAATTTAACATTCTACTTTCAGAACTCAATTGTTTCCAAGTCTATTGCACCATACTGGACAATAACAGCATCACATTATATAGATTAATGGACTTTCACTTGCCTCGATGTCCTATGGTTCCACAGCGTGTGGTGAGACAGTGAGGAGTGTGTGGCTCAACGACGGCAGCAACGCGCACGCACGGCAGGGACTAATTTCCTTCCTTCCCTTGCCGACTCACTCTCTCGCTGCTCACTCGCAACCTTTCTCGCTCACTCTCTCTCGATTACTCCTGGTTTTGCTCACTCTCTCGATTACCCACTTTCACGAGCACAAGATCACTGGTTTTGCTAAAACCAGTCAACAAAAGAGAGGCATGTTTTGGTGGTTGCAGGGGGAACAGACAGCTGGAATGGACGTGTCTTCAGCATGCCTCCCCGTGCATTTCGCTGGCTATCCATACGCCAGCAACGTGGCATCATCCAGCCAAGCTTCAGTCAATCTCTTCGAATTAGTTGACTTAAATGTCGACTATTAAGGGGTCTTTGGGTTGTTTTGGGCTAGTAGATTAGTGGACGTGCGGTCCTTCAATAACAAGGCCCAATTCTAAAAAAAACTGATCCTTAAACTTGCACAAATATGGAGCATTCTCGGTCCCATGATCTTGGTGGTTCAATAATTTATCAAGTGTACTTATTCATGACTCAGATTCTTATATAGAAGAAGAACGAGATTGCACGGTGTTTCAATTTCTTTTCTTATCTCATGTGCACCTCAAGTGGTATAATTGTGTCGAGTCATCGAAAGGAATATATATATATATATATATATATATATATATATATATATATATATATATATATATATATATATATACGGTTAGCGAAGTCGATAGTCTATTCAACAATCGGACCCTTACTAAACATGAGATATCTGTCCGTCGATGGAATCGAACAATGCTCATGCAAAATACTAATGATACCATTCGTGATATCTGGGCGAGAGCCATGACCCTCAGACATGATCAACAAGGGCTTCACAGCCCTTGCCAGATCCCTTGCCTAGTGGCTGGTGAAGATCAGCCGGGACCCTAGTTGGACTTGGTAGGAAAAAAAGATAACAAAAAGAAATAAAAATAAAAATATAAGAAATAAAAAATTTTAAAAATTGTTCATGTTAATGTTGATCATCTTACGTGACACTAATGATCCATATCGGTGGATTTCAGTTAAAATTGACTGGATTGATTCAATTGATAAATTGTCAAATTAAAATGTATATGCCTGAAATGACAAAAATACAATAGATTTATGACTTTTTGAACAATTTTTCATGTAAAATTTTCATTGTAAACTGCTTGCGGCAACAAACCTCCATTAGCAAGCACTCCCTGTATCGAAAAATAAGGCATGACGGCGTAGAAAGGTTATGTTGGAAAAGATGGATCTAATATTGTTTAGGAATGCTGAGAATCCACGGCTCACAAAGAGGACGTCAGGAGGGAGGAGAGATGCGAGAGAATAGAGTTGACAGTCGCAAAGTATAACTCATTTCAGGGAAAAACTCCTGAGTTTTCTTGCTCTTGCCTTGATTGGTCTTTGGTCAGGATCGTTGATTGGTTTGGTAATGTAAGTAATTTGGTCCTTTATTTTAATTTATGAGTACCATCTGGATGATAAACAAAGATCACAATTTCCTCTCATTAGTATCTTTTCAAAAGTTTAATATATTCAACATGAGTTGATTGTTTATATGAAATTTGTGATTAACCATCGTGGAACATATAAAAATTAATATATTGTCTAATAATAGATGCTAGGTAAGATAAAATAGATTTTCCTCAGACTTTTCATTTTAAAAGCCAATAAACTAATAAGTCAGCATTTATCATGACCCTCCCGAGGTGAGACCCTTGAGGTGGTTAACAAATTGCCAAGTGAGCGTGGATGGTCTATCTTGCAAGGCGGCACTTACAATTGGCTCAGGTTCTCCCAAATCTTATCGGTCATGATTTGATTTGACTTAGTTAATTATAATATTTTTTATTTTATTTTATTTTTGGAGCTACTATTAACCTATTGAAGGCTGATTAGTGGTTAAGTAAAACGCAACAATGGTGACATTACTCTGGAAGCACAGGTTGGCATGCGTGCGCCCATGGCAGTTATCATCGTGGCTCAGAGAGAGGACTCTGCCTACTGAGTCCTAAACCGTGGCCTAGGAGCTTCTTCCCTCTGTTTTTCTTTGTCAACTCTCATTCTCTCGCCGTGCTCTCAAAAAATTCCCCCAAATTCTAACGCTTTACCTTTTTTTTAACCTTACTCTCGTCCAAATGCCCAATCCGGATCCCTAAAATTTTTTTTTAAAAAAGTACACTTTCTTCCCTCCTCTTTGAGTGGTCTCCTAAGTAGCACCGACACGTGACACAATACGACACACCAACAAGTTGTTTCTAAAAAAATAGAGAATTCCGACACGTTGGGACACGTTGTATATTAAATATATATTTTTATATATACATAATAAATTATCATTTTTATGATTATTTCAATTAAATTAATTTGAATTAAATTCATAAATAATTAAATAATTAAAAAGCCTATAATGAATTTACACTAAAAACATTCATTCGCCATTTATTAACATCATTCATTGTTTTAATTTGGCAAATTCAACTTTATTTTAATAATCCATAAAACTTGAAGAAAAAACAAGTGATTCATATTGTAGACTCGCATGTTAGATATGTTGGAAGATGAGGAAAAAACTTAAGGGGTGAATTGTGTATCACGGAAAGTGGGAGTCAGAAAAGAAGAGAATATTAGCTTTTTCTTCTTTCTCCAATTATTATTTTTATTATCGTATTTTATTTTTTCACATATATATATTTTGACCTCTCATTTATTAAATTTTTAAAATTGACCTCGATATTGGAATCACGTGTTGGAAACTCATATGTCAGAATTCCGACTCGAGTGTCGGAGAGTGGGGAAAATTGATCAAGTGTCGAATTTTCTGACACGTGTTAACCGAGTGTCCGAGAGTGTCGGAGAGTGTCAGACACGTGTCGAAGTGTCTGACAAAGCACAAAGGCTCTTGGAGAGTGTCGGTGCTTCATAGGTGGTCTCTAGCTCACGCCCTTCACTGCCTCTATTTTTTTGTGTGTTCAGAGAGTTTGCCTGTTGCCGCTCGTTTCATTTCTTCAAGTCTCTTCTCACACTCCATTATTCCTTAAATTCTGCTCACACTTTTGTAGGCCCCAAATTTGCAAGTTCTAATTGAAGTCGACATAATTTTCTTTTAAGTTCTTTTCACATCTTCGTCCGAGTGTCCTTTCTGTTCGTGGAGTCTGCTTTTTCTTCATCGAGTCCTCTTGTTCTTCATCCAAGTGTCCTTCTTCTTCTTCGTCAAGCCTCATTGGGCAGTTCGGTTCGTGATTCTTGGCATGATTGGCGAGGCAAAAGCACTTTCGACAACTGCTATGAGACAGAGTTCCAGGAAGCGACGACTTAGGGAAGGAGGAGAACTTCTTGTTGTTAGTGAGTTGGGTGGTCAGTATAAAGATAGTTTTGAGGATGTTAAAGCCGTAAGCAATTGAGAAATCTCGTCGTTTCCATTTTCGGGATACTGGTATGCTGCATGTTTTGTAAGAGCTTGAGAAGATGCTGCCACTTTATTGTTCTGTCGTGATCAGGGACTTGTGCGCAGAATACATGCATCGTTTTTTAGCTTGTCAGTGGCCGTCATCCAGCTTCTTCTCTTTTTCATTCTTATTAATGATCTCAGAGTTGAGTATTGATTTGTGTTAATTGAGAATTATTTGTGTTAATTCAATCTCATTGATAGATGAATAATATTAGAAGTGGAAATAGAGGTTATCGAGAAGAGCTAGCCGTTCTTACCTATTGCCACAATATTAGATAAACAAGTCGAAGTTTTGGATTCTTCTTGTAAGCTTCCAGAGTTTCTACATTCCTTAAATACTGTTTACCGATATTTATTTCAGACTCAATTGCAATTCTTCTAGCGGACATACAGAAGTAACAATCGTGACAATTGAGGCTCTGCCATTTTGTTTCTAGGCAGGCATGAAGGATCTAAACACGGCCGCCTTAATTCCACTTTTCAGCTTGACATGCAGTGGATAGACGAGCTTAGCTTGGTAAATCTGGTGTTTTTGATTGCATAAGAGAAAAAGGAAAAGATACGATGAAATAAATTTTCAGTCACGTTCTCTTTTATAAACAACATAAATTGACTGCAAGATCCGACAGCATATGATTTGCACCTCAACCTATTAGGGGTCGATGAATTCAGATGTATAAAGATGAAAGTAAGCCAGTCATTCTGAATGAGAAACGCTAAATGTGTACCCAAAACGCTACAGTGTGGAGTTTTGCTTTTCGACTGATTTGATAAGATCATTTCGAGTGCATGATTTGTAAAATTATTTGACATTAATACCAACTATTCCAAAAGTTTAAGTTATAAAATTCAAAGCGTTTAATGATTAGATATTATAATATTCCACCTCAAACGTAGGCTACACTTTTGCTAAATACTAAAGTGTGGGTGGAAAATATAAAATTACTGATACAAATAAAAAGTTGAAAAGATTTTAACTTAAGATCTTCTATTTTGATATTATATGTCAAGACCAGCTGCGGTTTAATATTTATATGTTATAATATAAATAAAAGACCCAACCGCGCGTGACAAGACGAAGTCATTTATGGATTGTCAAATATATTAGTATCTCTCTTCCCCATAAAAACCCTTTGGATGCAACTAGAAAGACCTTTTCTCGCTGGGGGACGTGTGGCCGAGGCGGTGGTGTTGGCGGTATCTTCAGAAAGCTCGTCATCGCTCGAACGGTGCTTGTCGGTCTTGTGAGCCAAGAGGAGCCACACATGAGTGATGAGCTCGCCTCCTCTTCTCAATAGCTTGCCATGGTGATACACATGACACTTGGATGCTCCATGACACAGCATCTCCACCCAGATGCTGCTAATGAGCTCCCACTTGTTGTCCATCGACCTTAGGTCGACCACAAGCTTTTGCACATCCAACAACACGTGCCAGTCGCGAGTGATCCTCGTCTCCTTACTTGGTTTGACGGGGGGTGGCACCTCTCCATCCTGTGACGACAGTGTGCTAATTGCGTCTTTATAGTCTCGGTACCTTAAGAAAGGCCTCAGGGTGCAACAAGCGTGCTCCAACGTAATATCGGCAGTGTTGAGGGTCAACATGTAAGGATGCCGAGCCAGGAGGTACATCATGTAGTCCGATAAGAGTTTGCTTCCTCTGCAAGCGTCGGAGTTCTCGCTCTCCAATGAGTGCAGGATTTGCGTTGCAATGTGCCGGATAATGATGCTCTGATCGAAAATCCTCTCGATGCTACCGCTCAGTCCTTGTTTCTCTTGGACGTCTTGAGTCTCGAGCGTCCACTTGCCTCTTTCTTTGAAGGGCCGGTGGTCTCTTTTCTTCTCTAGCTCCGCCATCGTTTGAACCACCAGCACCTTGAGCCACTGGGGGATGGCCTGGCGGGAGCAAAACGGATCCCACCTGATAGTCTTCATTTCGTCAAACCAATCAAGTACCGTGGCAATGGGCTTCGAATATTCTTTGTTTGAGAGGTTGTGGTCTAACAAATTGAACTGCCCTATCGACCTCGACCATCTTTTCTTCCTCATGCACCGATCGGCTAGATATGGAAGGAGCCTTTGGACAAGCGGCACCTTAAGGTGCATACTCATCTTCACCACTGCCCAATCCGAAAAAGGCAGCGCCATGATTTGATAAAGCTCGAGAGATGTGACTGCCATCAGTAATGCGTAGGTATAGGTGACATACATATCGATCAAGAAGGCATTCTTGAAGATGATGGCGAATGCACACAAGGCAGACACCAAGCAGAAGAAGCCGAGGAATTGGCATATGAGGCCGAATATGGTGTACAGAGCGGGCGCTTTAGTGTAGAGCACATCGAACATGAAGTTCAGTTCGATCTCGGTCATGGTGAAAGCACGGTTGGCATGGTAATCATCGATGGACATCCAATCGCGCGATATGAATAGAGGGTGGTACAGCCAGTTCTGGAGGTGGGGCTTCAGACATTCAAACCGAAAGTACGCCCTCAAGATGTCCTTTGCAGAGTCGAACTTGTCGTCCTCGGGGAACTCTTCGAACTTTCTTGGAATCTCGGTTACTTCCTTGATGTCCTCAGCGGTCACGCTCGAGTTCTCATCATACACGGAGTAGAGAATCCAGGCCCATCTCACCGACTTCCCAATTCCAACCACAGACAAGGGGAAGTACAGCCATGAGACGGGGGACGAGAGGTCCCCACATCGAACCAGAATGCTAACCACTACGACGGCCGTAACCCCAATGTTGAGCATCTGTCTCAATCCCAGCCGGTCATCTTCCACCGCATAGGCTGTCATGCCGTCTACGTACCCGAGCTGCATCAGAAGCAACGGGGCCAACAGCCCTTCCAACACCACATCATAACCCGGATTCTCAGGATCATCGATGCGGACCACAGTAAGCTTGCCCAGCGCCATTGTTGCAAAGTAAGGAAGGAGTAAGTATGTGGCCCATATGATGAATGTAGCTAAATTCGACGTCATATATTTCCGATGGCTGCCTAATATTGCGAGAACAATCTGGCAGGCAAAGCTTAAGGTGAACAATAACTGAATCCCACACACCTCCCACAGGCCTTTAACAGTTGCAACACGGGGTTCAAACTCATGGCAGCTTCGTTCAGGTGTGCTCACTAGACATCAATGCAAATGCAGAGTGAGGTTCACATTGCTTAGGAAGAACAATTACAAAAAGCTTTCACAAGACTGCACAAATTCATACAATATTGCATCCGTTAATTCTCTCAATCTATAAGAATCTCGCACCTTTGAATTCAATAATGTGCACATTGCTTATCCTACAAGTTATGCATTAGTAGGACTCTAGATTTTCATTGTGTATTGGATGCAGCATGTGTGTGAAGTGACCCACCGGTCAAACACGACGTGCGTATTTTTTTTTTTTTAAATGCTTTATTAAGTTCTTTGTGTTTTACTTGATGATGATTGTCAAGCGTTACAAATAGAAAGGAAGATTCACAATGCAAATAAAATTCCTTTTGATAATTGTAAATTTATTTAGTTCATTGGAAGTCCACGCAACGAGAGTGCGTAGGTAGATATTTTTGTTTTTCTTAAGACTGTTTGTTTACACTTAAGCAAAAATAAAAAAATTATTTTTTTGCCTGTCAAAATTGAAAGAATAAATTTTTTTGAATAAACTACATATTAATAATTGAATATTGTGGAATTGTCAGGAGTTTTGAATTTTAAAAAGAATAATATTATCCGTGATCAGCAAAATTAAGAATTAAATGAAAAGTAAAAAGTAAAATAAATACAGACGATTATAACTATTCAAAATAGATTGATAGAAGGAAAAAGTCCCATCATAGTTATCCACTTTCCCAGCTCCTTCCATGTTCATCTCTCTTCCTTTCCTAGAGTTGGTGATTGTATTTTCTTTTGTGACTCCACCTTCTATTTTCTTTCTTTTTCATTTATGATGTGATCATCTAGACCTTCACTATCTATGAAGAAGCTTCGATACAAATTTGTGCCGTTAGCCGTCCACCTTCTTATGAGTCTTGATTTTTCAAAATAATGAACTGGCTATGCTCACTACAATTTGGTGTATATGGAAAAATGTTGCGCTAAAGCATTTTCTCAAATCAGATAAAAAAATTTAGGAGAGTAACAACTTAAGGAGAATTCCCAAAGGAAAGAATGATCTATTCCAAGTAAATTTCCAATTACAAATGCAAAATGACACTTCTAAGCTTTGCTTTGTTGAAGCCGCTTTTGATCATCCTTAAAACCATCGACTATCTACGTGGGCTTGGGAAAGCGAATTATTGGTGTTCCAATTGGTTTTGTCATCGTAGATTCTTGGTTTACTAATGGTAATTACAAAAGGAAAAAAATGGAAATAAGGATTAAATTGTAATTTCTTGCATATTCCGAAGATTTTACATTAAGATTTTAGTCACATTTTTTTAGGAAATTAATTATGACAATAACAAATAATTAAGAATTTCATTTTCCGGCAAAAGAAATTTTTTTGGCATTTTGAGTTTTATTCATCTTTTACTAGGTTTTCAATGTTGACTATTCAAGGATCGATGAAAGAAAATATAGAAGTTAATTTGGGGAAAAAGGAATAAATTTCCTCTACTCTTCTACTATAACTATTTGTCTTTTCTATAAATTTACTCGGACACAATTTTGATGCTTAAAAAAGTTGTTTTGGCAAGCTTTTCTCGGAAAAGTTTGATCTTGTCAAATTTGAGCAAGTTATGAATTATTTGGCAATCCAGATAATTTCATTTTTGGGATTTTCTTTATATTCGCCTCCACGTTCTATTAAATTTCTCTAAAGGTGAATTCTGCACAAATTCTACAGATGTCATTTTTAAGTCTTTTCTGCCTTTATTTTTCAAATATTAGTTTTCCAAATTATTTTTAAATTTTTTATTTAAAAAAAAAAGAAAAAAAAAGGTAAAGGAGCGGTAATATGGGACCATACAGTAGAGGTGTGTAACCCCATAAATGACGGTGCCAAGTTTTTGGACTCTAAAATCCATTTTATAGGTTTTGAAACCACCTTGAAACTTGGAATTATTGTTCCATTCAAAAGTATCCTAAAGTACCTCGTATTTATTCAATTTTTTTGTTTTTGTTTTTATCATTGAAGAAAAATTGCAGTTGTTCTAGTTACTCACATTGAACATTCAACATAACACCTAAATGAATTACATGTTAAAAACAATGTTGATGTCTAATGGTAACAATCCTAAAACGTCTATAACATCAAAGGCAAAAATGTATAAATTAACCAGTTTCTGTTTGTTGGTTAAATTCATGAGTTGAGGCAGCAACCTATCACAATGATATGAACTAAAATGAAGTCAAGCTCGTCACACATACTCACGCACATGTAGTACATGCAGAGAGAGACAGAGAGAGAATCATTTTCTAAATGAGATAGGAGATTATTGATTAATTAGAGTTTTCACACATTAATGTATGAAACACTTCATAAGGAACAAAACACAGAGAGAGAGAGAGAGAGAGAGAGAGAGAGAGAGAGAGAGAGAGAGAGAGAGTTATTTTCTAAATGAGGTTGGAGATTATTGATTAATTAGAGTTTTCACACATTAATGTATGAATCACTTCATAAGAAAAAAAACAAATAATCATAAACAATTAAGTACGCATTTATTTTTTTATTAAAACATCATGCGGGGTTCCTGAAAAGTGTACATAGTGATATGGAACATACCCTATCCTCACTTTTACCGCAATTTAAGAGCTGGAACCTAATCTGTGAGTTTATGAAACCTACCCAACTTGTTCTCTAAGGTCCACGGATTCCGCATATCCTCTGCACACCCGTAGCATTTAGTATTGAAAGAAACTCGTCCTAATTTTGGGTCTTGCCTTCATTAACTAAGGCCTTTTTCTTTTCTAATTTTGGGAGTTTTATTAATTTAAATATTTGTGTGTCGCCCAATGAGAACGCCACATATCAACTTGCCTGTGGCCTTATACTATATGCACCAAAATACAATACAACAATAGATTAGATGACTTCAGTTGCATTTGCTATCAGGTTGGATTTTCAAAATTTTAAGTGAAAGCTGCTTCTCAACTCCAAAAATAATTCCTGTAATCCTACCACATCTCTAACCCTGCAGACTTCTTGGATCCCATTCACATAGGAAAGATTGCATTCGATAGCACATTTGCTATACTTTTCCTGACATGGCAAGCTTTAAATATCAAAGGTGACAGGTTGTGAAGGGTCATAATTTCTACTGGTAGTTCTTTCACCGATTAGAAAATGAACATTGATAACAAACATAAACATGTGCTATAACTTGTAGAGAGTATGGTTAAGTGTACTAACCAACAAATTACAGTACGATAATCACTTGCCGAAACATCCAAAGCGCAGGGAGCATACATACATCTGTCCCTGAAGCAATATGGGTTAGTAAGCATGAACAAGCAAATGCAAGCTAACTAAAATAACAAGCAAGAAAGAGGTGCAACAGAACACAAGAATAGCGTCAGGAAACCTGAACTCGAGGGCTGATGAATCCCAGAAGTACGATTCAGAAGACAACGACACCGACTTCTGAAAAATTGGAGAAACTGAAGCTGAGAAAAGCAACGAAGATCTTTTTCCTAATAAACATTGAGAAGGAACAAATAATAGGAATAGGAGACTTCCTCTCTTAGCTAGCTGAGCACTGGCGTCTTAACAAATACAGCAATTGACAAAGTAAGAAAAAGAAACGCGAAGGAATAAACAAGGACAAAAAGATAAAGTAATATGATATGGCATGGAAATTTGATTCTTTGCTGTCAACTTTCGGCTGAGCCTCTTTCTCTTTTTGTTTGGCCCAATCAGTACATAAACTTGTCTGATGCTTCGGTCTCTATCTTTATGGTAACTCGTGATTCTCGTTCTATATTGCAGTTTTAGCTCTTGGATTGGGCAAATGATAGACTACTCTAACTCTAGCCTCGAGTCTCGATAAAATTACAAAAAGACTTCAGGTTCTTTTTATTTCCTGGAATAATTGACACAAATGGCAAATATTTGATAAGGAAACTATTTTTAAGAAATATGGTTTAATTATCTAGTGTCTAGTAGAATTTTAGGAATGAGCTAAAAATTATTAGTGGAAGTATGGAAATTGTCGAATCAGTCCTAAATCTATTGTATAGATATCACTTCAATCTTACACTTTCCAATTTTGCAAGTTTAGTAACATTTGTTTGAAATTTCAATGTAATCATTCTAGCCAGTTTTCGATGGAAATTGTTGACATGGTGGTATGTCACATAAGATGGCCAAAAATGATTGGATTGTCATGTTAGCTATTTTCAACGAATTGACTAGAAATACCACATTGGAATTTCGTACAAAAGTTTATGACTAGATTGACAAAATTGAAAAGTTTATAACTAAATTGACATCTTTATAATAGGTTTAGGATTGGTTGTGTTAGATATATCGAGATTATCTTTGCGATATTCTAGATATTTTAAATATCTTCAATATTTTGGATATCCTTACCATATATTGGATATCTATAATATTCTTAATATCTTTAATATTCTGGATATCTTTATGATTGATTGTAAACACGTGTATTGGTAATGCGCATGAAACTTATCGAAGGTATTTTGATTATTGTTTATGCTTATTGCATTAATATTGCATGTGAGATGTACTAACGTACAAGGTTGCGCCAAGGCGAGGTAAGTTTGTATGTTGTGTGTATTTAGGCTGCCTCTGAGGCAAATTAGCGTCCTAGTCGAGACTCAGGCTGTTAACTCGTTGAGATTTATATCTCATTCCGTTGTTAATTGTTTTCAAGCCCATAGTATGGAGAATCGTTGAGTGCAGTTTGGGGCCTCGACGAATCAAGATGCGAGCATGCCTGGCATCGATTTTGATTGGCCCTGGAGATAGTGATTCTGAAGTTAACCCTGAACCTACTGACCCTTTTTTGCTTATAGGTCATTTAGGAGTTACCATTTTCTTGTAGACCCGTACATGTCAAACTCCTAGGGTTAACAAGTTGTTAAATAAATGCGCCGCTTTTAATTTTTTTTTGTTGTGTTTTGCTATCCTTACTCTTTGATGGTTGACTGGGTGGTTTTGTTAAATGCTTCCACATGCATTTAATCGAAAGGTGAAAACGATGGGTTGGCGATGTATGCTGGGACGCAGCATTTGAATCAATCGTTGAGGGATGTTTGCGTGCTCGGGGCTCAGGGCTTGACATGACTAGAGTTGACTGAAGTCGATTGATCGATCCGGAGGTATTCCGACATGTTGATTCCATTTTCGGTGTTATTTTATCCATATTTGTACTCCTAGTACTAGTTTCTTGGTATTTATTACATAAATAAGTGCATTTTCAATGAAAAAAATGGACATGCCAATATCCATTCAAACTGTATTGAATGGATTATATTATATTTTATGGACTAAAAAAATGTCAAGTTTTTTGAGAAAAAGCAAACTTTTGGCGTTATGTCATTGGGGAAAATTGTGAGCCTACAACTAGTGCTGAGGAAACTAGAGAAAAGCATATTGAGTGTTTGGAGGAGTGGGACAACAAGAACAATCAGATTTTGACATGGTTTTGGAATAATTTGATACCTTCTATTAGGCTTTTGTTTGGTTGTTTGAATACAGCAAATGAAGCATGTGATTTGCTTGGTGGTCGTTACTCCACCTCGGATATTGCTCATGAATATCAACTATTAGGAAATTTGCATCGCATGCATCAAGAGACAGGTCAAACCAATTTGCATCGCATGCATCAAGAGACAGGTCGGTTTGTTAATGATTTTTATCCTCTATGCATGCTATTTGGGATCAATTGGCTTTATCTAAGCCATAGTTGGAAGCCACCACCAATGCTTGCAAGTTCACTAAATATCGTGATCGTATGCATGTTATGCAAATTCTGATGGCACTAAATGATGAGTTTGACCCTGTACAAGCTTCACTTCTACATTGAGATCATTGAGATCCATATCCTTCTTTTGAGGCAGTTGTTTCAGAGCTATTGATAGAAGAGACCCGACTTGTTACTCTAAAGGTGCACCATCCTATTTCATTCGCTCCTACAGATGTAGTTCTTGCTACACTTGCTTCTTCCTCATCGCGTATCAAACATTGCACATATTGTCATTGAACTGGTCATCTTGCAAACACTAGCTATTGATGACAACCTTGGCAGCCTTCTGGGACAAACAACCAATCCTAATACAGAGGTCCACCTGCACACTCATTTGCCACTGTTGCCATTATTGAGGGTTCTTCCAATAACTCATTTGTTACTTTATCTTTAGAGGATCTCTGCTCCATTCTTCAAAAATCTAATACCTCCAAATCTTTTGTCCTTAGAACTTTTGCTCTATCCGTGACTCCAGGTACTTATAATTCATGGTTTTTTGATTTTGCCTGTTGCAATCACATGACTTCAAACACCAATTTGTTTAAGTCAAAGTCATTACTTTCACAAACGCCTACCATTCATATAGTTGATAACTCACATATGCTAGTTAGCCATATAGGAAAAATTTTAATGTCCACATTGTCATTACTAGACACTTTCGTTGTTCCTAAACTCTCCTTGAACTTGATATTTATGAGTCAACTATGTGAACTCGGCTTTGATATTCATTTCTCTTTTAATGGTTGTCACGTGCAAGATCCACGGAAGGAACAAATAATTAGGATAGGCTGTAAAGTGGGACGCCTATTTGAGCTTATCTCCCTAAAGATTCCAATTGCTCTTAGTAGTTGTGCTGTCATAGTATCAAATGAAACTTGGCATTCTCATTTGGGTCATACTTCCTAGATTAAGTCATCTAATCTCTAGTGGTCATAGGTTCTGTTGACAATAAATAGTTTGATTGCTTGTCATATAAGTTGGGAAAACATCACGGCTTACCTTTTGATCTTAGTGAATCTGTTTCTCATGGTCTCTTTGATTTAATTCATTTTGATATTTGGGGCCCATCTCCTACTCCCACTATGGGAGGATCCTTTTACTATGTGATTTTTGTGGATGATCATTCTCGTTTTACATGGCTCTATCTTATAAAGCATTGATCTAAACTATCTCATATCTACCGTGGTTTTGTTACCATGATCAAAACATAATTTCTCTCCAAACATCAAGATCTTCCGTACCGATAATGCCATGGAATATAGAGACACGGAATTTTTGAAGTAATTTCTCAAAATGGTACCGTCATTCATTGATCTTGTCTAGGGACTTCTCAACAAAATGGTCGAGCAAAGCATAAACATTGATGCATCTTGGAGGTTGTTCGCACACTTCTAATCTTAGCCTCTTATCTGGTATAGTTCTAGGGAGAGGCTTCTTATATTGCTATATACACTATCAATCGCACTCCATCGCCTACTATAGGTAATATCTCTCCTTATGAGTGCTTGTATGGCTTTGATGGGGAAAAGTGTTCCTAATTATAATCAATTGGATGGAATTGATTGAGAATTGATTGAATTAAGTTTTTTGAGTCTTTGTTAGGTCATGCTTTGTCCATCTTCTTCCAAATGAATACGCGAAATTAGAACCTCGTGCTCGTCTATGTTGTTTCCTTAGGTATGGGATAAGGCTAAGTAAATGTTTTGATTAAAGTAATCTCATTTAAGCCTTAATTAATTATTTTAAATTAAATAATTAATTCAATTTATACTATTATTTATTATATTATATTATTATAATATAATATTATTTAATTTAATTTTTGGAATAAATTTAATTATTTATTATTTTCGGAAATTTTGTAGGATAGCCGGTGACAGGAATTTTATGCGATGATCGTGGTGAAGTCTGTTTATTTAATTGAGCTCCAATTTGAGCTAAATTGAATTTATTGTAATTAATGATTAATTATCGAAATTAATTAATTAATTAATTAAATTTCGGAAATTAAGATTGAGATGGCCGATGACCGAAATTCCGTGCCGATTATCGTGGTGCAGTAATTTGTGCTGCACAAAAAGGTATCAATGTTGGGATCATGTCTCTAATTGTCTTGAGGCATAGTCTCATCCCATATCTCGTCATGTTACTTTTTGGGAACATAAGATGTTCCTAATTATAATCTTTTTTGAGTCTTTGTTAGGTCATGCTTTGTCCATCTTCTTCCAAATGAATACGTGAAATTAGAACCTTGTGCTCGCTTCAATGTTGGGATCATGTCTCTAATTGTCTTCGCATATCTCGTCATGTTCTTCACTTCGTCCTTCCGACTCCTCTCTTGCTCCTTCCTTTTTTACCAATCCTTTAGTGGATCTATTTCTTGAAGATATTGCAATCTAATCTTCCTCTTCGGAGTCGTCTTCTCCTAATATTGATGAAGGTACCTATGGTGATCCCACTTCGACAATTCCTGACTTGTCTGCACCATCCGTGGATTTTCACCTTTGATCATTCCCTCTTCTCCTATTCATTGCTCCACCCAAGTAAGTCAACCTTTTGTTCAGTTTCGTGATTTTCATTGTTACACTACTATTGCTTCCTATCACTACATACAAAGAAGCTCGAACTAATCCTCTTTGGCAACAAGTAATGGCAAATGAGTTGCACATGTTAGGCAAATCTCATATTTTCGAAATGGTTGATTTGCCTTTTGGAAAGTCAGCTATAGGTTATAGATGGGGTCTATAAGATTAAGACTAAGGCAGATGGTACGGTGGAATGCTATAAACCTAGACAAGTTACTTAGGAGTATGTAATTGACTATGACGAGACATTTGCTCTAGTTGCCTATCTTACTTTCGTTCGAAGTCTTCTTACTATCACAGCTATTAAGCAATGGCCTCTATTCTAGATAAATGTTAAGAATGCCTTCCTTAATGGCGATCTTACTAAGAATGTAACATCCTCGATTTTGAACCTGTAAGGACCAGCCATAAGGTCCAAAAAGGATCGATCATGGGCTATTGGCCATGGATAGATCGGTTCAATTGGTAAGGAATCATGGATCAGTCATGGTTTGATCGACCAACCGACTAACCAGTCACGAATTGGTCAAGGTGTTGGCCGCAAATTTTCTACCGACCATACCGATGGGATAGGATCATCAACTCATAAAATAATCTTTTGATCATGAAGATTGGTCACGGGATGACTTTGGATCAGCGGATGATCATGGGTCGATCCGACTAGTTGTAATGCTTGGCCACGGGTGATTCCGCCAGCTATGTATTGATACATGGATGATCCGACTTGACCAAATAAGATCATCTTCCGATCGAAAATGCATCATTCTCTATTTAATTCTTAGTGATTAGAAAGGAATCTTGAATTGGTGATGTCTAATTGTGGATCGGTAATGTGTGGACCATGAACCATACATGTAACATCCTCAACTTTGAGCCCTTTACAGAGAGAAATTCGAACTCGGTTTCACCAGTTAAGCCTAGTTGCGTTCGGCTTTATCCGATCATGGCTTAGGCACGAACCTTAGGCCAAATAAGGTAATCGATTGTGGTTACACTCAATTGACTCCTCCCTATTGAAATGACCTTCTAACTTGATATTTCCCATGGTATATTTAATTTTCTTGGAAGGTAGCCTATTTATGCATGATGACTAAGTAGGACACTTGGCATCATTAGTCCTACTCTTGAAATGTAATCATGAAATTTTGGATGGTTACATATTAAGAGAAAGTGAGTCATAAGCTCATTAATGGTAGGGAGTGACTCATGGCCTAGAAGAATGATGAAAAGGGATCTTAAAAGCCAAGTAGGGGGCCACTCCTCCTCCTTAGACTTGCCACTTAAGGTTTCATAGGTTTTGACTCTCCAGTTTTTCGAAATTCCTAGACCTTCTCCATTTTCCAAATTTATAGAGCTTTTTGTGGTTTGAATTTGGAGAAACTTTCTTCACTAAAGTTGTTATAAAATCTTTATCTAAAACATACTTAAATTATATATTTTCTGAGGTGAATGATAGGGACAAAGGCCCAATCATTCACCGTCTAGAATCTATCCCGTGTAGTGAAAACAGTGACCAGGTTGCCTTCTCGAATTTCTATAAAAATTTTCATTTCAAATTTAACCATGCTTCCTTTATGAATGTTTTAAAGACATCCATTTCTACAACATATATAAATTTCAAATATTTTGGTGAAGATTTGGATCTCGAAATGGATGGTTGCCTTCTCTCCGATCATTGAATCTACTTGACGAACGAATTTTTGGGTTGTGTTCAGTGATTTGTTGCTCTTTCCACGGCACGAATGGGACTTGGCTTCCAAATGAAAAATGTCATTTAGGCTATTTTCTACAACATATTAAAATTTTATCATTTTTTGAGTTCATTTGATAAGGTATTGATGTTGATTTCGAAAAGTGCTCAAAACTGTTTTTACGCCAGGATAAGAGGGCCACATGCCCAACTTGGAAGGGGAGGGGCTGCATGCCCAACTTAAGGAGCAAGGCTAATCTAGAGTCTTCTTAATTTAGGATAAGGATGCATTAAATATGTTGGACTCTAGTTCTTCAATGCCAAGTTGAAGTGTCCCTCAAAGGAATTGGCCATAATGCATCAAAACCTAAAAACTTGGAGATCAAGTTTGTAATATGAAGATATCTAACCTAATGATTACTCAATATCCAAACATTAAATGTGAGAGGCTTAGTCATTGGCTTAGGTGTCCCCATAATATTTACATGTAATTATTTCATGATGACTCAACCCTTTAGATGGACTAATAGAAAGATGAGCAAGTGTCGCCCCTAGGAACTAGACTTGCCACCTCCTCATCATAGATTGTCCACCTACATGAAGATGATTGGTCCATTTGGAAAGATCATCATGAGGGGTTTGCCTATAAATAGAGGCCTTCCCTCCCCTCATTTCCACACCACCTCCTCTTCCTCCCTCATTCTCTCAACCTCACCCTCACCATTGCCCTCTCTCTTTCTCGTGGCCATGCCCTCTTGCTCGTTCGCCAGCCTGCACGTTGCTCGGTCACCTAGGCCGTCCCTTGAAGTGGAGTAAGTAAAACTTACTAATATTTGGCTAAGACATTGTGTTATGCTATTCTGAGCGTGTAACCAATCCTTGACTGAAGTTGATTGACTGGTTGCTACTTGAAGTTGGGTTGTGACTTTGTTCCTTGATTGAGTTTAGTTCTTATTTATTGAGCTTGGCTCGTACTTTAGCTTGAATTGCTTTGAAAGAAGTCCAATTTGTGTACATCGTTTGATATGCTTTGGATATGCTTTGACTCAAACCAATTTTGAAAAGCGTTTACGTGAAAATTTGTTATTTCCTTACAAAACCATTTCAAACTATTTCACGATTGCATGTATTACTTCACGCCTTGAGCTTTGAAAAGGGATTTTATCGGCCTTGAATGTATGTGGGATCACATTGGATTAGTCCTTTCATGGTCCAGTGCGATATCAATGTATATTGTTCTCAAGCCATGTTCAATGTCTCGGTTCCAGTAAGTCATTTCACACACTTGTGCATGGCATGCCTTTGGGCCCTTAAGCTAAAAGCGAAGATAAAAACCAGATTGTGATGCTTGATGCATGGACACATGATTGTTGAAACCTAAATTTAGATTAGGTTTTTAATTA
Organism: Eucalyptus virginea; assembly: GCA_014182375.1. Lineage (NCBI taxonomy): Eukaryota > Viridiplantae > Streptophyta > Magnoliopsida > Myrtales > Myrtaceae > Eucalyptus > Eucalyptus virginea. The sequence goes on along the minus strand of CM024519.1, from coordinate 35,942,035 downwards.
GGCCTTAGTTTCTTTATCGATGCATTTTTCCTCTTTTTCGGATAAAAAAAAAATAATAAAAGCAACAAAAAATTTAATAAAAACAAAAAGAGCAAAAAAAGAAAATAGAAGCAACAGCCACTGGGGCTGGGCTCGTAAGCCCAGCTTCTATTTTGTGTGGGCCCCAAGGGCCCGGCCCACGTGACCCGACCCCCTTTCCCCTAATTTTCTTCCTTCTTCTTCTTCATGGCTCCTTCCTGCTCCCCCTTTGCAGGCCACGCATAGTGACGACGATGCGCTCAAGGACACTTACGATGAAGAGGAGAAGAGTAGCAGCGACGGGACATTGGTTCAATAGCAAAGAGGCCGGTCGACACGCCAAAAACCGCCGGCTAAGGCCTCCGTCGATCGGCCTCTGCGCCTATAAATAGGGCATTGGATGGAAGAGAAGCACACACACAAACAAAGACAGATCCAAAGCTTGCGAGCACAGGAAGCTTCCCTAAAGAGACTTTGAGGGAGGCCCGAACGCCCGCAACCCCAGATCTGAAGGTGGAGGAAGATCGGCCGGAGAGGAGAGGGTCGGATCTAAGCTTCAAGGGGCTGAACGAGGTCAACCAAAGGAGAAAGAGTGTCGTCTTGAGCCGTGCTATTGTCATCCGCTTCAACATCAGGTCAGCTACCATTCGCCACCTGATCCTGTCCGTCTCAGCATCGTCCCTTGAAGCCGCCGATTCCGTCCGCCTCAGCGTTGTCCCCCAACGCTGCCTCCTTCCTCGACTCCTCTGTCGTTCCCCCCACCGCATCATCTCCTCGAAACCCTAGCCACCGTTCGTTATTGCGGCCACTAACCACACCGGCATAGCCCTGTTGTCGCTCATCCTCGCCATCCTCGTAAGCGGTTTGTAGCCACCGTCATCGCTGTCAAGCCCATTATTGCTGCCGTTGTTGTCGTCTACCCGGTGACGTCTCAGTCTCCCTCACCAGCACCGCGAGGGAGTAGGGGGGAGAGGAGGCCGGGAACCGGGTCGATTCGCGGGTCTGCTCGACCCGATTTCCTTGTTTCCAGGTAGGGTTTCCGCCTGGGTTGGTTTTGTTCACGTGGGTTGAGTTGCTTCGTGGGCTTGGACAAACAAAAGAAAAGGAGAAGAAGGAATTCGGGCCGGGCCTACCTAGACCAGCCGCTATCGAGCCGGGTCGGACCCAACCCGGGGATCCGACCTGGTTTGTTTTTATATTATTATAATATAATATAATGTTTAATAAATAAAAAAATAAAAAAAATAAAAATATCCCATGTTTTCTCACCAAAGGACAAAAAGTTAAAAAAAAAATAGCCAAAAAAATGATTTATATTTCCGAAAAAAATAAAAAAATCCCAAAAAAATCCTTTCTACATTCAGAAAAATAGAAAAAGGTGAAAAAATGTTTTTCCTCCACAAATGCATGGAAAACCCCTTTAAAATCCCAAAGTCTTAGGGTTTAAATAAGTTTCGATACCGAAAGGGCATTAGTGATTAACTAGTATAATCAAGTCTCCGATCCTAATTTCTCTTGTTTTTCAGAAGCGAGTATTTCTCCTAATACTTTGCTTGGGTTTATAATCGACCCATCTCAAACCGATTAGTGGCGACTCCTTTTAAAATTAACTTACTGGTTAAAAACTTGGACCATTAAGTCGTGAATTGGTGGACTTGGGAGAGTCCGGGCTAAAATAGACCTAGCCGAACCATTAGTCTCCGTAGGTGCCTACCCTAATCGGACACCGAAGAAAAGAGGTCGTGACAGCTTGGCGACTCTGCTGGTGATACTTAAGGACTTAGGTCGTTTTATCTTGTTTAAACATTTTAGTGACTTGTTTTTGTTTTATATGCAGGTCAGTAGCTTAGAGGTTTATTTTTCAAAATGTTTTATGATTATAAATTGTTGTGCATGCTTTACTGTTTTAACACCACACATGGCACACACAACTTGGCTGCAGGACTTGGGTTGCCATATGATATTTAAGATGGTGTTAAGAAAGATACAGCCTCAAACGTGAGACTGCGTTGTAGAGGTTGCCTTTCTTTTCCCCGAATTTCTTTAGCCAAGATTAAGGGGGTGATGCCAACGCGAGACTGCGACAGGTGGACACCTCTTTAATTTCAACAAGCCTTTGCCGTTAAAAATCAAGCCGCACATATCATGCGCATGTCTGTGTGATTGTCATCAATTTTCTCGCACGAAGTAAGTTTTTTATCCATGCACTTTGCAATTTACTTACCTTCCTATATATATTGAGCGGTCCATGATTAGTCTAGGATTTGATACCATGGTCATTTAAATTCGGAAGTAATTGCCATAAAGTTAAAAAAAAAAAAAACTTTTGCAAAAGAAATTACTTTCAATTGATGTTTTTATTCTCAAGCATGTTACAAAGTTCTTTTCCGCAAGAATTTTCATTTGCCTTAGATAAAGGATAGAAGTCTTTTTCAAAAATTTTGCAATTCATGTTTTCCTCCCCCAAAGATATATACTTTTGAAAAAAAAATTTCATTACCAAAAGCTTTCGTCAAAACAAGATGTTAAATTTAATCATGTTTGTCTTTCTAACTCACTCACTTCGTATCTCAAAAGATCATTCCCATCTCCTTTGACTTAGTGTGATGGGGGGCATTTGAAGTTGGCACATCATGTGAACTCATGGAATTCAAAGAAACTCCTTCAAGAAAGCATGGGCAAACAAAAAATGATCATCCCACTTCAAAAAGGGACGTCACAAGTTCATGGGACTTCTAGCTTTAACGAGCCAAGAAGCATAGGATTCCATGGAAACCTGAGGTACATGACTTTGCCCAATGTTGCTAATGTTCATGCGATCAAAAGTAGAAGAAAAATTCCATAGAAGGAGGGTGTTGAAGATGAATCAACAAACATCAATCATGCATACATAGCCACAAATAAGGATGGCCAATCAAAAGAGACGTTGAATTGCCGAGACAAAAGGCTGTCATTAACATTCAAATATCCCTAGGAGTAAGCAAATACAAACTCTGGGGAAGGGTAACTTGGTATCGTTTCCATTACTCTCTCTCTCTCTCTCTCTCTCTCTCTCTCTAAGCTCGCTTTTGACATATTTTCCCTATAGACAGGAAGCGTTGGGATTCAAGAGCCAAACTTGATGGTTAGGTTTGGCAAATCAATATTGGCCAAGCTAGTACATGGAAATGACCCACATCGAATTCACCTAACTTCGTGTACAAGGAAGCGTCATCCAGGAGCCAATTCAGAGAATAATGGACCTAACAAAGCAAGGGATGTAGGACTTCGTGTCCCTCTCTTACTTCAGGTCCACCCAATCATTCGCAAACCAATGAAGGGTAAAGTTATATCGCTTCCAGTTATTCGACTCTTGAAAGAGTTCATGACTAATACATTCCCTCTTGTTTGTTGCAGGATCACCTGACCGCCAAAATACAGACAACAAATCAATGAGAGGCTTGACAAACTCTCATAAGCAAAATGGCGTCTTGAGTAATTACTAAAGCAAATGACAAAAACCTTTCAGGCCTTAAATCACGTGTGATCTTGGCCCTACTGATTGATCTATTTCCACATTTTCTCTTCTACATGGGCAAAAGTAGAAAGGCCCGTCAAGTCAATGATCAGATCCCTAACCCCGGCTGATCCTTCTTGTGTCATTTCCTTCTTAATAGGAACAACCATCAACACCCATTTGTGAATAACCCTTTTGATGTTCAAAATTTAACAACACTATTTGTTTACCCTTAAAGCTGCCAACAAGGTCTTTTTGAGCCAAAACCATTCATTTGTTCTGAGAGTACAAACTCCATCACATTTAAAATGCTGCATGCCTTTTCCAAATAGATTTTGCATGATGATTTTGTCTATTTAAATCACTAATTTTACAAGGATTATTAGAATAGATAGCTAAGTGAAGAATACAAGATTGATCGAACATACTAGATGAGGCACATCAGAATGATGAAAGGCAAGCCATATCCTACACATAGTCCTATATCCATACACTTGTGAGATGAATGTAGAAAATTCAATGTCAACAGGGTAAAGAGTTCTATCGCGAATGGTATGATAACTAGAACAGTGAGAGGCAATTTGTTTCTCTACCAAGTTATCCAACGCTCACCCCTTTGAGCCCCATACACTAATGAAGTTTCTGTCCTACCCCCCATCAAGAACCACCCCGCATTGGGGCAGATTGGAGGCGAAGTAGTATCACAAGGTGAGAAGAGGGATAGAAATTTCATTGGTTGCACTTGCATCAATCTTCGAGTGTCTTTATTGCATATGAACACTTGCATTAATTTAAGTGCCCTAGAATAATGAGAAGCAATTCTTTCTCTACCCACTTGTATTCATTGTACAACCCAATTGAGTCTATAATTTCACCATCACATAGAGGTAAAACAGAAGTTACTGCCATTCAAGCGACATAACCAAGAGTGCCGGCAAAAGATGAAGACTTAATAGTCTAATAACGGCATTTGCTTGAACTTGCCTATATTAGTTCCTCAAGCAACAAAGAATAAAAAACTAGGGGCATGAAAAAGCAGTGTGCCTGGTAAAAGCAAGGCCGATGCCCCTAGACAAAAAATACAGCCATTTGTTGCTATTGTGGTTCAATTAATGGAACCTCCATCTGATAGTGAGAAGAAAGACCGGTGGCCATGCCAAAGCAATCACTAACTCTCACCTTTTTACACATGAGTCAAGCCTATATTGCATCCCATTGTAAAAGTCTCTTCAGACTAGGGGCACTTCAATTAATGTAGGATTTCATATGTTTATAAGCATCGCTCGAAGAAGTACGAGCAAGATTATGCTATCTCTTTTCGCAGGATTCTTGACTAGCAAACCCAGAGATGATCACACGGCATCTTTTTCACAGAATTGTGACCTTGATGGGCCCCTTTGATGAGGACCAAGCCTACGTTACAGTCCCGACAAAGACCTCTCATATTGGTAAAGTCATACTGCTTGCAAGAATACTCAAACCCCTATTGACACGATGACAGTGAGATAGTGTGGTCCTTATAAATCCTGCATCAATGGTTAGGATAAAACAGCCTTTCCCATGAGAGTGAGTGGAAAGTCCTTTCAAACTTAAAGTCCCTCATCTAGCATGCTCAAGATGTCTACATTCTAAATGAAGGTTGTCTTTCAAAATCTCTCCCAGTGGAACTCAGATGATGCAAAACTGACAAAATTGTCATGCATAAATCACACTTAAACTCATAAATTTACGGCATATATAATCACGTGTGCGTACAGTGCAAATAGCAGACATACTATCAGAAATCAGAGATGTCATCAGGTAAACATATCTTTACCATTATTTCAAAAATCCTGTCTTCGAGTACCTACCACTGTCTAGGTACTCCCTCTTATCAACACTCAACCTGTTCAAGTTGTCCCAGAGTATTGATATTAGCGATTGTCCAGGTATCCCCCTGTTTGTGACTACCTTTCGCTCCTCATGTACTCCCTCTATTGACACTCGACCTGCTCGAGTTGTCTTTAAAGTTTGGATGCTTATGACTATCCAAGTATCCCATTGTCTTTGAGTACCGGCCACCGTTCGAATACTCCCTTTTCTTGACACTGACATGTTCAAGTTGTCTCCATAGTATGGATACTTGTGATTGCTCAAGTATCCCATTGTTTTCAAATACCTACCACCGTCCAGGTTTTCCAACCCTTCCAAGCCTGCGACCATCCAGGTTAGCCTCGTGCTACATTCAAGTCTATGTTACCAGGAGGTAGGAGACCTTCATGAATATGTGAGGTATGTCCTCGATATTCCCAACTACTAGGAGGTGAGAGACCTTCACGAATATGTGGGGCACGTCCTCAATATTCCCAATTACCAGGAGGTGAGAGACCTTTATGAATATCTAAGGTACATCCTCGATATTCCAACTACTAGGATGTGAGAAACCTTCACAAATATCCAAGGTACGTCCTTGATAATCCCAATTGTCAGGAGGTGGGAGACCTTCACAAATATGTGAGGCACGTCCTCGATATTCCCAACTACCAAAAGGCGAGAAACCTTTACGAATATGTGGGGTACGTCCCCGATATTTCCAATTACCAGGAGGTGAGAGACCTTCATGAATATCCAAGGTATGTCATCGATATTCCAACTACCAAGATGTGAGAAACCTTCACATATATCTAAGGTACGTCCTCGATATTCCCCATTATCAGGAGGTGAGAGACCTTCACGAATATCTCAAGTACGTCCTCGATATTCCTAACTACTAGGAGGTGAGAGACCTTCATGAATATGTGGGACACGTCATCGATATTTCCAATTACTAGGAGGTGAGAGACCTTCATGAATATGTGAGGCGTGTCCTTGGTATTCCAACCACCAAGAGGTGGGAGACCTTCACAAATATGTGAGGCGTGTCCTCGATATTCCACATACTAGGAGGTGAGAGACCTTCATGAATACCCAAGGTACGTCTTCAATATTCCCATTACTAGGATGTGAGAGACTTTCATGAATATGCGAGGCACGTCCTCGATATTCCCCATTATTATGGGGTGAGAGACCTTCATGAATATCCAATGTACATCTTCAATATTCCTAATTACTAAGAGGTGAGAGACCTTCACGAATATCCCAAGTACGTTCTCGATATTCCCGTTACCAAGAGGTGAAAGACCTTCACGAATATACGGGGCACATCCTCGATGTTCCCCTTTACTAGGAGGAGGTGAGAGACCTTCACGAATCAGCGAGGCCCATCCTCGATATTCCACATACTAGGAAGTGAGAGACCTTCACGAATATCTCAGGTACGTCCTCTATATTCCATCTACCAGGTACTCTTTCAATGCCTGAGAACGTCTAGGCACATTCCGGAGTTCGTATTTGTGATTATCCAAGTACCCCTTCGATGCCTGCAAATAACCAGGTATCCTCCATGTTAGTACTTGTGAATATCCATGTACTAATTAATGCCTGTGAATGTCCAAGTATCCCCCACAAACAGATGCCTTGAGAAAGGTCATCACATCCCACCGGTGTCCTTGACAGAGGATCAAGCACCCCCTAACCAGTGTCCTTGATAGAGGATCAAGCACCCACCAGTTAGGTGTCCTTGACAGAGGATCAAGCACCCCACAACCGGTGTCCATGACAGAGGATCAGACACCCCCAAAAACCGGTGTCCTTGACAGAGGATCAGGCACCCTAAAACTAGTGTCCTTGATAAAGGATTGGGCACCCCAAAGCCAATGTCCTTGACAGAGGATCAGACACCCCCCAATCGGTGACCTTGATAGAGGATCATGCACCCCCCAACCGGTGTATTTGACAGAGGATTAGGTACCCCTAAACCGGTGACCTTGACAGAGGATCAAGCACCCTCCCAAACAGATGCTCTAAGAAAGGTTAGCGCATCCCCTTGAGAAAGGTCGAGTAAAACAACTTATTGCTCTAACCGGTGCCGAAGAAAGGTTCGGGTCCGGAAAAGCGATTCCCCGTCAAGGCAACCAAAGAAAGGTTTGGTCCTAAACAAACCCCTTATTACTCTAATAGGCGACCAAAGAAAGGATCAGGTCTTGGAAAAGCGATTCCCCGTCAAGGCGACCCAAGAATGAAGACGTCAGCAAAGACAGCCACGTCCCTTCCACCCTTCATTTTCTCCTTCTGCCACCGAAAACCCCCCTCTTTGTTGACTGGTTTTAGTAAAACCAATGACCAAAATGCTCGTACATGCGAGCAAAAGAGAGAGAGACTAACCGAACAGAAAAATAAGGCAAAGTAAGCGAGTGAGCAGCGGCGAGTGAGAGAGAGATTGAACAAGCGGAATCACGAGGGAAAGAATCCGCGAGAGAGGGCAGCGAGTGAAGAGGAAAAGGATCGCCCCTCCACCGTGTGCTTGGACGCCATTGCTGTTCCCGCCGTGCCGTGACCGCCGTTCCACTTGAGTCATAGCTACCGCACCACCACACCGAACCATTTGCCGTTAACATCATAGTACTTGAGGCAAGTAGAGTCCATTGATTTATCCTTTGCTTGCTGTGATGTGTGTGTAGAAAATGGAAAATTTCGGATGTGGATGAAGTGTGAAATCTCGAAGCTACAAGAGTTGTGTTCTAGCCTGTGTTCTGTTTCTGGAAAAAACAGTCCGACCTTTGATGATTTCGTGAGTTGCATGTGATGTTCTAGTGGGAATTTGACTTCGAATTCTTGATGAAATTTGTAAAGGACTTCTTGGAGAGTAACATATCAAAATTTCAGAAGAAATGAACAATTATAGACCGGTGAAACTATTTTTTTTTGAAGAAGTTAGATCTGGAGATCGTAATGCTGACCTAGTGTGATTCTATGAATTTTATAAAATTTTCCGGTTGAAATTTGATCTTTTGTTCTGAATAAAATTTGAATATGAAATGTTAAGGAGTAACATACTAAAATTTTAGAGGAAATGGATGAATTTAGGTTGGTGAAATGATTTTATCCGAAACGGTTAGATCTGGAATTTGATGTCGAGGGTTATGGACGGTTATGGTTATTATAGTTTTTAATATATCACCAATCTTATTTCGAGTTCTTCATGAAATATTTAAATCTGGACCTTGTATATAACATATAAAAATTTCAGAATTTTTGGAGCTGATTTAGGATTTTTACAGAATTTTTGAATGAAACTGTGTATGGCAATATTCCGAAATTATAAGGACTGTGATGCGTGGACTGTAATGATTTTTATGATGTTATTTTGATATGGTGTTCTTCACGAAATATTTTCCTCTAGATCTTGTATATAACATGTCAAATTTTCAGAATTTATTGAGATCGTTTACTAATTTTTCCAGAATTTTTATTAAAGAAGTGCATTCTGCTTTATCCGAAATTTGCTGTATTTTCAAGAATAAATGGACTGCCCTGTGAAATATGATGCCTTGAGTGGTTGTATATGCTGCATATATGGTGATGTTTGGCATATCATGTGACATCAAAAGATGGTTTAGATCTTTGATATTGTTGCATCAAATGCCATAATAACGAGACCGTCAAAGGTGTGAGCCGACGATACCCCGGGAGTGTTGGGATGCCCGGAGGTTTGTGCCGGATGCCTGGTTGTATTTTGATACATGCCCGGATGTCCTCGGGAGTTTCGAGATGCCCGGAGGTGTGTGCCGGAAGCCCCGGAGGTGTGTGCCGGGGGGATACCTCGTGATGCTAGTTGGGGTACGAGATGCCTAGAGTGTGTGTGCCGGATGCCTGGAGGTGTGTGCCGGAGGCTCCTCGCGATGCCAGGTTGGATGCGAGCGATAAATTGAGGGATGCAAACATTGGTCCCTGGAAAGAAAAATGATGTGATCTAATTGAAAGATAAAGATCGAGAATTGAATCATGCACATCGGTGTATGCATATGGTATGATGCATGATCTGCTTATGAAAGTAAATTGATGCTATTTGATATTGAAAATGCGATCATGAAGGCGTGAATGGATCTCATGGTGATGTATGCTTGATAACATGGATGATATGAATCATGGTGGTATATGCACGATGGCATGGCAAGATATGCATGACTGCATGGTAATATATGCATGACTACATGGTGATGTATGCTTGATAGCATGAATGATATGTGCTTTACTCATGATATCTTGATTGTCTTGCTTGTTGCATTGTGTAGTTTGGTGGATCTTTACTGCTGAGTGGTTGTACTCACCCCTTTTTGGGGACTAACATTTCAGACTAGATAAGATACCTCTGCTGCCACTGCCACCAGTAGATGAATCAAGTGGTTGGATATGACTGCAAGGAGGAGGATAGCAAAGGAAGGAATTTTTGGACGCCGACATTGATCGATGGACTTTAAGTATACGACTGTTGGAGGAGATGTCGGTCATCTTTTGAAGTATAACCGAGTATTGAAGACTGTGGCATTTTGATGTACCGATGAATGATGTCCATCCGGTTCAAGTAAATAAAAGTGTTCGGCTTTTACCTATAAATGTTTAGTTGGTGTGCATCGTTTTCTGAATATAGGGAAGGGAGTTGTTGGATACACTTCTGCCATATTTCTGCGCAGGGACCTATGGAAAATATATATATAAAAACCCCCAGGACTTATAGACTTATTATAACTTAATGGTATCAGAGTGATATATTATCAGGTCAAGTGAAAGGTAAGCGAACAGTGGCGACCCTAACGGTTCGGGGGCCGTCGAGGGGTGCCACAGTGAGTGTCGAGCACACCTGGATGTCGAGGAATGGTCTCGGTGACTTTGGACATGTGCTGAGGTGGGTGCATGACTCACACTTGATCTTGGAACAATATTAAGGCATGTTGTTACTCAGGACAAGTCATGGGTCGATGTAGAAGCCAGAGCGAATAGTTCTAAGTCAAGACCACAAGGCTGAGTCGCATCCGGCATGAGTCTAACAAGATATAAGAGTCGTTCTTTGATTCACTTTGCATGGCACGCCTTCAAGCCTTTTATTCAGCTAAAAGTTCAAAGATAAAATGAATTGATTGATGCTTGAAACGCATGGACACATAATGGACTTATATGCCAACGCAAGGCGATGTTGGGTCGTTGCCTGGGGTAAAGCCACGGATGTCGTCTCGATATTGAGATTGTGGACAATGCCGGCCCTGGTGAGGTCGATGCCTAAGGGTCACCTTAGATGCTGTCTTGATAATGACATTGGGATGATGCCGGTTGCTAGGGGGGACCGATGCTCGGTTGATATCGAAAGACTCGATTAAGTTCGACTAATATAATACTGAAAAAAGAAAAGAAAAAAATAAATGAAAGTTCGCGTGTGGTCCATGACTGATACATGTGTGATCCTTGCAAAAGTTGGGTTTATTTTTATATGTATTATTAAGTCATTGCATCAATTTGAACAGATGTTTGAATTTGGTTACTTAAAGCTTGAACGAGTTTCATGAGATGCATGCATCCCTTTTTGTGACCAAAATGATCATAAGCCACAGATTTTTGGAAAGCTTGTTCATATGCACTAATTCATTGTCTTTGATTCTTGAAAGCACATAAACGGTTGAGAGACTTTCATATGTATAAACAAGGTAAGGCACAAACCTTGCTATTGATTTGCCATTGACAAATGGGTGGTGATCTTGTATCCGACGATCGACAACAAGATATCCTCCTACGGGAGAATTAAGGATTTCTACTTACTGAGTCATCAACTCACTCTTGTTGTTCTCACAATTTGAGTTGTGTAATGGGTGAACCTGGGTCCAAAAAGGGAATGAACCTAGCATGGTGGCCACTTTTGGGAGCAACTCGGTAGAGGAATTAGGCTACACAGCCTTTTGATTAACTATATATGGAAACGAAAATAAGTAGCCCAGGACCAGGATGGGCATGTAATCAAAATAGCTTTTGATGTGTGAATATGTGTATGAATATGTCGCTTTTATTTGCTTGGCTTGCATTTGTCTTGCCCAACTTCCATGTTTGTTTATACGGGGATTGTTTATGATCACTTCTACATGTGCTTAACTAAAAATAAAAGACATTGAAGACATTCGACGTTACTTGGGGCATCGATGCTAAATTGTCAGGTCATGCTCTTGTGCTAGTGGTGGAGCAGGGGTGTGACAGAGGAAGTTTACATGGAGCCACCTCCTAGGTACATTACTTGTAACATTCTCGATTTCGACCCTTATTTTGGCCCGACTAGTAAGCCAAAGCTTGGTACGCCAATGGCAAGACTTGGCCATGAGCCGACCGAAGTGCCGATCAAGAGTCAACTAGCTATTTAGGGATCAGTAATCGAAGGTTCAGTTATAGAGTACTCAACCATAGAAATGTTATTCGACTATAAGGATTAGTCGTAAGATGGTCACGTACCATTACGAATCAACAGACAGTCATGGCTTGATTTTGCTTGGTCACTACCCCGGTCGAGGGTGATTCCACCCGGTCACTATATCGGTCGTGGATGACCATGAGTCGATCCAAAGCGACCATGAATGGGGACGGATCGATCGATCCCACATGATTACATGACAACCGATAATTGACCATAAAGTGAATAAACTCAATGTGACCTTAAATTGGCCACAGAACCGGCTATAGGACTGGTCGATTGGCTCATGGATTGACCACGGGATTGGCCAAACAGAATTGACCCATGGACTGGCCCATGAATTAGTTAAAGGACCAATCAATTGGGTCAAGACCTAGCTAGTAAACTAAGTCGCAACCCCTTTTCTCGATAAAAGGGAGCTCAAGCTCGGTTTGGTTGATCAAGCCCGATTGCATCCGATTCCGTTTGGGCATGGCTTAGGTACGAACCTCAGGCCAAATAAGGTAGTCAATCATGGTCAAACTTGATTAGTCCTTACTTGATGACAAGGCCTTCAAAATTGAGATATTTCCAAGTTACATTTAATACTCTTGTCTTGTAGTTAATTAAGAAGCATGGACACTTGGTACGTTGGGGCTTTGCCATAAAGGATAAGGTTAGACTTGGACTTGGAACCTTTAAAGAAAGAGACACCTAAGTCTTAGGTAGTCAAAGTTTCTTGGACAAATTAATATGGACAAGTGTGAAAGCTTTAAGGGAGGTGTGGAAAAAGAAGTCCCTAGAGCATAAGCCTATTACTACCCTAATACCAAAGTGTGAATGGTGGACTTTAGATCCCACAAGAAAGGGGCCACACGCCCAAAGAAAAAGAGAGAGGAAAGCTAAGTCAAGTTCAACTTTGCACTAAGATAGGTCTACATTTATCTCTTTTGGACTTTAGCTAATTAATAACTAAGATAAGGTGTCCAAGCTAACTTAGGGCCTAATTAGAATCTTGGAAGATACAGTTGTACAACCATTGACGACCCTCGACTCAAGACCAAGTGGAAACACTCCTCTTTCCAACTAGAATTTACTACATTTGATTTCGAAATTACTGAACCATTGTTGTTTGCCAATTTTACAGACCTTTTTTCGGTATGAATTTAAAGAAATTTCCTTCATCAAAGTTGTTCAAAACATCTTGATCTATTACATAATTAAATTTCATATTTTTCTGAGATTAAATGATAGGGACGAAGGCCCAATTATTCACCATTTGTAACCTGCCCAGTGTAGAAAAACGGTGACTGGATTATCTTTTCGAATTTTTATAAAATTTTCCCTTTGAGATTTGGACATGCTTCCTTTTTAAAGTTTTAAAGGACATCAATTTCCACAACATATAAAATTTCAAAGAGTTTTGAAAAGAATTGGATTTTGAAATGGGTCCTTTACGGACATTGGAATTGCTAGATTAATAGATTTTTGGGCTATATTTGGTGATTTGCTGCTTTTTCTACAGCACGACTTGGACTTGGTTTCCTTCATGAAAAATGTTGTTTAAGATCTTCTCTACAACATATTAAAATTTTATAATTTTTCGATGTAATGACATTGATTTCAGAAATTGCTCAAAACTATTTTTCTCACCCAAGAGGTGTGAGTCTTGCTCAAGCTTGGACTCAAGTCCTTAATTGCCCTCATCAGGTGTCCCAAGCTACCAAGCTAAACTCCTACCCTACCTCGAGACTTGAGGACCAAGTAATAGCCCTCATAAATGCTTCTTGACTAGTTTGTTTGAGGTCAACAATGTAGGCCTATTAGAAGACTTATAACACCTATTTAGGGAAGGGTAGACAAGTGTGATGGTTCATTAATTAAGGGACTAGATGGATCAATCAAAAGTTGGCCATATCGACCCTGCACTTTTCACCTAAGCTACCATCATTAATGGCTGTTCGGACTGTTCTTAGGGGAGGATTCCTATAAATAGGGGTAGAATCCATTCACCCAACACACCTCACCAAAGCCATCCTCCTCTCTTTCTTTTCCACCACCGACCTCCCATTTCTCTTCCTCTCATAGTTTGACCCTCTCTTCCCTAGGAATTCTTGCCGCCACCCTTGCCGCTGTGCTCATTGTCATTGCTAATTCAAGGCCGCCATCTTAGAAAGTTGTAAATAGAACTTACTAATATTTGGCTAGGGTGTTGTGTTACGCTAATCCAAGCATGTGACGAGTCCTTGACTGAAGTTCATTGGATTGTTCTTGCTTGAACCTGTTTGATAATGTTTTCAATCATTCTTATATTGCCGATATATTTTATGATAATGCTTGTGCCTGTAATCCAAAGTATGTTCTAAACTACGAAATTGGATCTTGTTGTTCTTGGATGTGCATTGAGACGTGACGGACTAGACCTTACTCGGTCTTGAGTCGATATTGAGGCGTATTGAATCCGAGTCATGTTCGATTCTAAGTCGGCGTTCAATCATAATGGCTCAAGTCACGAGCCTTGAGTAGTAAGTAGAACTTACTAATATTTGGTTAAGGCATTGTGTTACACTAATCCAAGCGTGTAGCGAGTCCTTGATTTTTATGTTTGAGAACTTGTTCTTGTTTGCTTGAGGTTGGGTTTGTGTTTGCTTGGATTGGTTTAAACTTTATTCCTTAATTGAGTTTGGTTCTTGTTTGTTGAACTTGGCCCGTGCTTTTACTTGAGTTGTTTTGGAAGAAGCCTAGCTCTTGTACTTGTTTCATGTGCTTCGGTTATTCTTTGACTCAAACCAATTTGAAAATGTCTGTGAAAGTTTGTTATTTCCTTACAAAATTATTTTAAACTATTTCACAAGTGCATGTACCAGTTCATGCCTTGAGCTCCGAAGAGGGGTAGCCTTGACGGATGTGGGATCATGACAGATCGGTCATCTCTTTGTCTCGGTGCGATATCGAGGCATATTGTTCCCGAGCTGACTTTGGTACTAGGTTAGTGAACATGTCACGACAAACTAATCCTTTCATGGTCTTAGTACAGTATTGAGGCGTATCGTTCCCAAGCCAAGTCAAGTACTAGGTCGGTGAACATGTCACGACGAACCGGTCCTAAAATGGTCTCGGTGTGATGTTGAGGTATATCGTTTCGGAGCCAAGTTAGATACTAGATTAGCGCTCAAACGTGTCAAATCAAGATGCGATCCTTGACTCACACCTGGCATGTTAGTTGTCTCGGTTCTGGTAAGTTATTTCACACACTTATGCATGGCACACCTTCAGGCCCCTACACTAAAAGGGAAGATAAGAACCATATTATGATACTTGATGCATGGTCATACGAGAGACTAATTTCTAGCCGTTGACTGATGGATTTCGATGATGTTGCCTAATGGATTCATTATGGGAGGACCGCCATCACCCTCGGATTAGGAGACATTGCCCCATTTAGTTCGGATGCCCAACCGACTCATTGTTGAGGGATCACCGTCACTCTTGGATTAGGGGACGTTGTCCGATATATTTTAGATGCCCGGTGGATTTTGGAAGAGTTGATGGGTTTTGACTATTAATAAATGAATCTCTTGTGCATGAGTTCCTTACATTATGAAACGGATTTTGGTTATATTTGCATATTATTGAGTGGGGTGTGAGTTTCTTGTATTATGGAATGGATTTTGTCTATACTTGTATAATATTGATTGAGGCATGAGTTCCTCATGTTGTGAGTGAATATTGGTTTATGCTTGCATATTCTTGATTGGGGATTTCTCATATTTCATCCAAGACAAAGCTTTGGTTTTGCCATTGATCTGTCATTGCCTAATGTTTTGGATGAGTTATGTGCATCATCCTACCCATAAATTAGTATGTTTTACCTGCTAAGTCCATGACTCACCTCGTTGTTTTTAGAATTGTGGGCATAGAGGTCTCCCACTATTGATAGAGTTGCAATCTCATTAGAGGAGCTAAGATTTACCCAGCCTTTGGAGCATAGAAAATGCAGTGGTTGTAAACATATAGGTTCGTGACAAAAGAGCTTGTAAATACATGTAATTGTACATTTGCAAGTAGATGTTTTCCAGCTGTTTATTGTTATTTGGATGTTGTTTGTAATGCTTCTGTATGTGCTTAATGAAAAAATAAAAAGAAATGGGACAATGTCATGCTTCAGACGTCGCGAAAGTAACCCCTGCCGCTCGTGACCCTAAGGATGGAGTTGGGGCCGTTACGTTACTACTTCTAATAAAGTATGTTGTTTATGTAAAGCTTTATATGGATTCAAATAGACTCTTTGTGCATGGTATTCTAAGTTCAGTTCCACCATGGAGCGTTTTGGCTCTAGATCCAACCCCCATGATAATGCTCTATTCATTCAGAAAACTTCTCGTGAGTATATTCTATTGTTGTTATATGTGGATGACATGGTTACTATTGACGATGATCTTGTCGGTATTACAATGCTCTAGCAGTATCTCAATCAGCAATTTGAAATGAAAGATCTTGGGCAGCTCAATTACTTTCTAAGCTTAGAAGTTGGCTCAGACTCCTTGGTCTATTATCTTTCTCAAGAAAAATATGCCACTGATCTTCTTTCTCACGCAAGACTCACCGATACCTAGATTGCTACAACCTCAATTAAGAAAAATGTCAAATTTGATGCAAATGATGGCATTGCTCTTTCGAACCCTACACTTTATTGGCAACTAGTTGACAGTCTTGTATATCTCACTATTACTCGTCCTGACATTACCTATGCTGTTTACTTAGTCAGTTAGCTCATGATCGCTCCACGTACAACTCACTTTGCCGATGTCCTTCGTATTCTTCACTATGTCAAGGGTATCTTATTTCATGGTCTTCATTTTTTTGCTAATACTATTTTGGAGTTAAAGACTTATTCTGATGCTGATTGGGCTCGTGACTCTCTTAGACGTCGCTCTATTACAGACTACTACTTCTTTCTTAGTACCTCACTCATATCACCATGTAGCAAGAAACAGACTGTTGTCGCACAATCCAACATTGAAGCAGAATATCATGCTATTGCTGATACAACATCAGAATTACTTTGGTTACAATGGTTACTAAAAGACATGGGAGTCTGTCACAATGGTAGTATAGTCATTTATTGCGATAATCGGAGTGCTATTCAAATAGCTCATGATGATGTTTTCCATGAGCGCACCAAGCATATTGAAATTAACTGTCATTTCGTATGATATCATGTGCTTTGTGGCACTATGCAACTTGTTTCCACATCTACTGATCAAACTGTTGATATCTTCATCAAGGCACATCCACTAGGGTGTTTTCAAGATTCTTCAAACTCCAGCTGACTTCTTCGATTTTGTTTTGAGTTTGTAGGAGGATGTTAGATATATTGAGATTATCTTTACGATATTCTGGATATTCTAAATATCTTTAATACTCCGAATATCCTTACCAAATCCTAGATATCTATCATATTTTTGATATATTTAATATTTTGGATATCTTTATGATTGATTGTAATTGATTGTATTATATTTTGTTATTGTAAATAGTCTCCTTGTAAAGCCTATAAATAGGCTCTTGTTTTCCTCATTGCATATCATCAAAATATACAAAAGTTCTTTATTCCTCTATCTTACCTAGTTGAGTAATTTTCCGCAAAAAGCTTAAATCGAGTTTAAGACAAATAAACCTACAATGCACGATCTCAGGAACTTGGCAGTAGAACTCAGAGACCTCTAGCTGTGGACTCAAGACTGGACTTGGACTGTTAGCCCTAAACTCAAAATCTTCGGAGTTGGCTGCCAAAAGTTGATCCAAGGACTCGTGGCCCTAGATGCTCAAGTCTACCACTAGTGTCCAAAGCGTAGGTGCTATAATCTAGGGTCCAAGCGTCTTGGGCATTGGTTAGGGCACTAGGTCTCATGCCAGGTCCCCTTGTGTCCTAAGTTTAGGCGTTGGGGTGTTCGATCTGACCACAAGGTGTCAAGTTTTTATGAGTGAGAGTGTCTTAGCAATTGTGGAGGTCAAGTTAGATTCTTGAAATTGAACATCTATATTTTAAAAGCTTAAATAATTTTTCAAATTTGATTATAGATTTTTGTTCATCATAAACAAATATATTTCATAGGCTCATTTTCAAAGTGATGCCAACATGATAGGAAATGAGGAAATATGTTCCAACAGTTAATTTTTTGTAAAAGAAATGTACCATTCATGGTTTTGAAAATTTACTCCCATATCTCCCTTTGTAAGAACTTATAGAATTCACTAAATTAAGGGTCTGTTTGGTTTACGGAGAATGAATAACTTGGAAAACATTTTCTTAAAAATGATGGTTTGTATTACTTACAAAAATGAATAAACAAAAATTATTATTATTGTCCACGAAAATCTTTAGATATAAATTATTGTCAATAATGAAAACGATTTATATTGACTATGCAAGCAGCCTAGTTTTGAAAGATATTTTCTAAATCATTAATTTTTCGTGAAATAAACAGAACCTAAGAAAACTATGATGAGGTGGTTTAATTGTACAATTTTCAAATCCAAGCAGGAAAACACAAAAATCTTAGTGTAATTTGATACAAATAAATTAAATAAACGAACAACGCCGAGCACAATAAACTGATGCAAAGACTATTTTCTCGTCTCTTCAATGCCTCCTTGAAGCCTTTTCGAACAAAGGGCTCCATCCACCATTTTCCATTGCGCTTGTGCTTTGTTTTGTTTTGTTTTTTAAATGATAGGATGACATTGCTTTGACAAAAGGCTCCATCCACCCTTTCAAAATTGGCTTGCTAGGTTCTATGATCTCCTCAGGTATTCATTGTTTAGTGTATTTGAGTGGGTTTCAAGTCTACCAATAATTCTATTTACATATCCATCCTCTCTCATCTCCACTTCACTTAATAAAAAAAAAGATTATAATGAGTTCCAGTTGATAAAATTTCTAAGTAATCGTCGAAATTTCCTCTATAAATTTAAGAAAAATTAGATATAGTAAAATCGTATCAATATCTTAGTTAAATATCTAATTTAATTTCTATGATATAACAAGAAGATGTGCTGAACTCTTTATGCCACCTCATATTACAATCAGGCTCTCTGTCGATGGTCTCGTTAATGTGCTATCTCTTGGAGAATGGTAAGTGATTGGGCTGCTGATATTAAGCAAGACAGTGCTGGGAGAAAAAATAACAAAGTTGAGAGGCTTGTTGAAACCCCATGTGAAATATGTCGTTGGCAGTGGGTAGAATATTTTCCAATGGTCAATCATTGGCATCCTCTTGGGGCTGATTTAGACAAGTTTCCAAGAAGAGTAGCACATGAATCCTCTTTTGGGAATTCACCCAGAAGTTGCAGATGTAATCAGGCACGCCAATTGGGGTCGACCTCTAGCATCGTACAAGAGATGGACAACTAAACCATATGTTGGCCAGAATATCACTTCTAATGAGATGGCAGAGAGAAAAATTGCCGTGCAAACACAAAGGTTGCGTTTGGCAGTTAGGATAAAATTCGGGATATGATATGATAAAGTCGGATATAAGGGGGATGTAGGTTGGATAAAATTATCCCATGGGGGAGGTGGGATAAAGGTATATATGATTTCTAATATTCATAATAGGAAAGTTACTTTTTCGAATAACAAATTTATTAAATTAACAAGAATAAAATTGTATTTCAATATAAATAATATTTGAATTATAATTTAAGAAATTAAAAATTAAAAAATAATTTTTATTTTTTTAATTTAATCTTATTTTAATTTATATATTTAACTTTAATTCTATCTTATAATAAAATTCAATCTATAAATTATATATTTATATTTATTATATATATTTTAGGTATTTTTGTATTTTAGGTATGTTAGTACAATTTACTATTTGATAAAATTTTATTACAAAATGATGAAAGGGGAAAAAATAATAAAGAAAATAATTTTAAAAAGAGGAAAAATAAAATAAAAAATTAAGGAATAGTGTCATGAGAGATTTTTACAATCTCCATTTATGAACTTTTAGATTCATTTATAATGATATGTCATTTATATTTAAAAAAAGTATATAATATAATATGAATATATTCGACTTTAATAGTGCGATTCACTAAACAATGCATATGATATAGAAAAATTTTAGGATTTTATATCATATCATATCCAATCAATTTTGATTAGAAATCCAAACAACCAAACATATCCAAAAAGTTCATTCCTAAAGTCCTAAAAAGTCCTTTTTGGGAAAAGTACCAAAAAGTCATAAACCTCAGATTGGTGACAAATTCGCCCTAAACTTTTCAATTCAACCAATTCAGTCCTAAACCTTTTTACATCGGTACTAATTCAGTCCATTTGTCTAATTTTGGCCAGCCGATGCTGATGTGGACATCGGCCGGTGATCTGACGCTGACATGGCAATTTTAAATATTTTTTTTTGAATTTTTAGTAATTTTTTCCTTTTTCTTTTCTTTTATTCCTTCTTCCTCCTTGACTGTTCCGGCCACTGGGCGAGGGCCTCAAAGCCCTTGCCTGCTACTGGCAAGTGTCGCGGCCCTTGCTCGGCCTCTCTTAGGGCCGTCGGCGAGGCGGCTTCGCCCGGATTGGAGATGGAGAGCCAGAAGCTCATGGAGGTGGTCCAAAATGCGACGTCTCGGCGGTCGTGGACCTCCTTGACCAAGACCCTCTCCTCCTCGACAAGATCATCGTCCCCGGCGTCTCCGACACGCCCCTCCACGCAGCCTCCATTCGTGGCCACACTGACCTCGTCCGGAACTACTGCACCGCACCCCCCAACTCGCCTTCGAGCAGGACTCCCTGGGCAACTTGCCGCTCCACCTAGCCGCCGGCAAGGGCCACGGCGAAATCATGGGCGAGCTCCTGTCGGCCTCGCTGGCCCCTCACCCGCAGCCCTGGGCGAGGCCGAGCGAGGGCCGCCAAAGCCCTCGCTAGTCGCCAGGGAGGGTCTCGGCCTCGCCCAGGGCTGCGAGCGAGGTGGCTTCGCCCAAATCTGGGCGAGGCCAAGGCGAAGCCACCTTGCCGACGGCCCTGGGAGAGGCCGGGCGAGGGCTGCGACCCTCGCCGATGGCAGGCAAGGGCTTTTAGGTCCTCGCCTAGTGGTTGGCGAGCCTCACTGGCCACCGTGGGAACAGTCCAAGGAGGAACAAGGAAGAAAAGAGAAGGAAAAAGAAAAGAAAAAAAAAAAAAAGAAAAGAAAAAGGAAAGAATTACTTAAAATTCAAAAAAATTCAAAAAATATATTTAAAAAATATTAAAAATTGCCACGTCAGCGTCCGGTCACCGGCTGATGTTCACATTAGTGCTGGTCGGCCAAAATTAGCCGGATGGACTGAATTGATACCGATGTAAAAAGGTTTATAACTGAATTGATCTAATTGAAAAGTTTATGATTGAATCGGTACAAATCTGATAAGTTTAGGACTTTTGATGCTTTTCCCGACAAATCAGACAACCAAACGTAGCCAAAAAGTTCATCGTAGTTAGTGATTTTGTCGACCCGAGCAGAGATTTGGAGGCCCACCGTTATTTCTTTTTGGAGCCCGGAAAGAGTAGAGAAAGAAAGGTGACCGAACAAGAAGAGGGTGAGGAGAAAATCTGCTTTCCTCGCAGGTTTTGAGGCGCTGGAGGAAGTTGTCGGCCGTGGCAGAGGTCGGCTGAAGAGAGCTACCGGAGAAGGAGATAAAGAGAGGAGGATTCGGTTTCGGAGGGATGGGCCAGTGAGGTTCGCTGCTGCATTCGCTGGAGGTAGAACGGCCCAGGGAGAAGGAGAGGGAGAGGAGAAGAGGACTATGTTTCTCGTCGGCATTTTTGGGGTCTTCGGGAAGGAAAAGAAACAGAGAGGTTCGCTGAAGAAAAAAGGAAGAGAAGCACAGTGATCGCGACCTGGATAGAGGAGGATGATCCAGACGGAGAAGAAAAGCTGGTGAGGCATGCCCCGTGTTCTGTGCCGTAGCTCGTTCTCTTCCCCCACGACGTCAACGATGGGCGCCGTCGATCGCTGGCCAGAGCTGTTTCGCTACCGCGTGATCGGCCATCTCATCCTTATTCCCAGATGAAAGAATCCGAGTTGTGGAGTTTCCCTCTCTTGAGTGGCTTTCATCGACGTGATGGCTCCATCGTTGACAGATGGAGGATCTTAAGTCTTTGTTTTGGAGCAAGGTACGGTCTCATTTCTCTGCGGCGAATTTGAATTCTCCTACTGGCTGAGTGTTGTTTGATGATCTAATATGATTTTAGTTGTTCGTGATAACTTGAAATGAATCCCTCATTTGAGATCTGCATGGAGGCATCCTGTACGAAAAATGCTCACAATCTGTTTGATAAAATACCCGAACCAGGCCTGGCAATGTTTTATTAAATGGCTGAATCGGAAACTATGTTGCTTCTACTAAGATTGAAGTCGGCTTGGTTAGAATGCGTGATCATATGTTGCTAGATCGGTGTCTCCACTCATGTCGTCAGCATGAGAATTGAGTTTTCTAGATTATTCATGTCCACGGTTCGAGTTGAATTCTCCATACAAATAGAGCGTTCGACATTGTTGCGTATTGGCTTCGATCTTTTTATTACTTTTCATGTTTTCTTATTCCCGTTCCGATGTTCTGTATGTATACACGCCGGTGGTGTTCAATGGTGGCCACCGGTGACGTTATTCCAGTGATTAATGGCGGCGACCCGACGATAAGAGGCAGTGAAGAGCGAGCGTCGGGTATGCATCGGTTACCTGCTGAGAAACGTACATTTTTATTTGTGTGTTTTGGAGTGTTGAGGGTGGTACTGGCAATGGTGGTGTCTTCGGGAAGAAGACCTGTGCAAGATGAAGAAGGGCTTCGGGAGGAAGACGACGTGGAGAAGGAAAAAGTAATTGAAAAAAAAAAAATATGTAAAAATAAAAAATAATTAAAAATCAATAAAATCAATAAAATCAAAAAAAAGAGTAGAAAATTCTGTTTTAAACCGACGCAGGTCAAGTTCGGGTAGACGGATCGGGTCAGCGGGCCAAACCGGGTTTCTGTGACCCTGAATTCCCTCTTCTGTATATAATAATAAATAATAATAATAAATCATTTAAAAAGATAAAAAAAAGGAAAATGTATGAAAAATTTAAAAGTCATAAAAAATAATCCAGAAAATTCCGAAATAAATAAAACATTTTCATTCATAAAATATATTAAATCATAAAAATCATAAAAACATTAAAAAATCATTAAAATCATTAAAAAATTAGAAAAGTCGTAAAAAGTCATAAAAAATTCAAATAATTTATAAAAACACAGAAAATGAAAAAAAAAAAACAAAATATAATAAAATAATAAGAAATTTAGAAAAATCATAAAAATTTAGGAAAACTTTGCAAAATCAGAAAAGTTCAGAAAAATTGGAATCCCCTAAAAATTTCACTAGTTCTTCGAATAGTTTTTTTTTTCCTCTTAAAGACTAAAAATCCTTAAAAAAAAAAATCCGAAATCGAACAAGCCTCTAGGACTTTACAATAGGGATTTTTGGATTGCCATTTTCTTTTAGAAACAAAATTAGGGTGCTTGTTTGTTTTTACTTCAAATACACTCAATTGCGCATTTCAATAACTTGAGTGTTATTATTTTTAGAATAGTTGGGTGAAATCTAAAAATGTTGAATAGGTTGCTATGGCATTAGTTAGCATGTAATCGAGTGATCTCTAGTTGCCTTTGAAATGAGATATTTTCCCGTATCTCATTAGGGTTTTAGTCAACCTAAATAGATTAGTGGTGACTTCTTACGTAGAACTTTGTCTAGAATTAATTGAATATGGATTGAATATCCAAACATCACACGAGATATGGGTTTGGGAGGACCCAAATAAACTGAAGGCCGTTAGCTTGAATTTGACAATATCCCTAAACCCAATTCCCCTCCCTATAGAGGGGTAGGTCGTGACACGCAGTATAACCACCACTCATTGTGGTTGCCTTTTACTACGATGATGATGACCTCCGTAGTGAGGTTCGCCTAAACATGACAATGAGTAGTGTAGGGTGGTCGACTCATTCGAAATGGTCGTAGAGCAACCCCCACAATATGGAATGGGTTTGACTTGTGATTGGCGGCAACATGTGGCGGTCGCCATCGCCACGGGGCAACTACCTGTTAGTTGGTCGCCCAAAGCAAGTTGACAATGACGGTGGTCCATAGTGGCTAGATTTGGCCAACCACACGATCAAGAAAAGAAAATTCTTAGGCGACCACTAGTTGCTAAGAGTTGCAAACACTGCTTGGTAGCACTTAAGGTCAATGGCCGTCAAGGGTTCGCATGATAACCATTTTATTTCTGACCAAATCGATGTTTTGTTTTTGCTTTTGGAAATAAGTTTGCAACAAAAATTGGGTTGGTAATGTAATTTCATTTTTCTATTTCTAGAACAAATTTTTAGGCCATAAATAGATTTGAAGCGGAAATAAGAAGTACAAATTTTCTACTTTTCTATTTGTGGAACATAAATGAAAAATAAAAACCCTTTTCATTGCTTGTCCTTGCTGCTAGCCAGCTGCCCACTTGCGCCGCCTTCTATTTATTGCTTGTCGGTCTTTGTTCGCTGCCTGCCCCCATTGGCCCATCCTGGTACCACCTGCTGGCCACTAAGGAGGGAGAAATTTTGTGTCATTCTCAAATGAATTTTTGTCTCAAGAACAAAAAATTTGTAATAGAAATTTCGTGCTGTAATTAAATGCATCTTTTTACTCAAAAACTCGTTTAGGAAATAAAAACAGAAAAATCTATTTTTGGCTAGAAATAGGGTCTAAAAATGGAATCATTATTGTTTGTGCCTCAAGTGTCGATAACTATGCATAGCAGCGCCGTGGTGGCATTGCTAAGTGGAGAGCAGAAACCATAGTCTTTATTTTCCTTCCATTTTTTGGCTCTTTTATCCTTTTTAACTTGTTGATATTTAATATGGGATGACTTTATCCCACCCTCAAGTCAGAACAACTATCCAATTTTTCATTGGGATATATCCGGATTTTTAGAAATAGTGTAATACTATAGTCTAGATTTGATAGCTAATTACAAAATCGTAATACAAGGAAATAAATTGTTCAGCAACTTTTGCTTGCTATACAAGAGAAATGCAAATAAAAAGGTCCCCAAATTGTCTCTGAAACTATTATTTTGAGTTATTATGGAAAATTAGATTTACTTAAAATGTTTGTTTTTGTTTGAAACTTAAAAAGTTGAAATATCATGTCTTAGACCCAAAAAAGCAACCAAGAAAGAAACAAATTGATTCTCTTGAAAGCAAACTGATTTTACAAAGCCAACTCTGAGCCATAATGAAAGAGTTATGGGGAAAGACAAATGACATCCTAGCTTGATGTATTGACCACTCTTCCAATTCTAACGACACATTTAGGCTAAACTCCACTAGTTTAGCTTAAGAGTTTAGCTAAAGTTTAGCTAAGTGCGCAAACAATGCGATGTTGCACATGTAAAATATGCTGCCATGCAGAACCAAAACTCCATCCACAGCTACGCCACCATGAAAGATTCATGTAAGTTTTTACAAAGGGCTCTCCACACCTCGTCTTCACTCTAAGTACAATCACTTCTCTCTTGGATTTACAAATGGGTTCCCTGTTACTACCACTTAGAATCAGCAGTCAAAATTTATCACTGATGTGCTCATTTGGCAATGGCTTTTTGCAGGAATATTCTTGAAATATCATACTTGATCGCTGTGAACTTTATCTTCAATTTCGGATCTCCAGCGATAGTAAAGTATATACCTGGAAACTCCAAGTTTGCACTGCCTGGTCAAATACAGAGCCCACGGTTGTTTATATGACCTTTGATTTGCAAATTTCCACACTTAGCAGATCTACCTAGTATGATTGTGGAACCTATGTGATTTACTTATAAGTTTCTGCAACACTTAAGTAAGCTTATCAAATACATTGGATTCAGTTATCAATGAACAATGTTTTTCAACATTATGAACGTGGTCTGGGTAGTACCGATGGAAGAAACTCTGCCCTCCAAGGTCACCCGCCAGTGACTAGTATGTCGGACTGTAGACAAGTCAACAATCAAACCACAATCCTAATTAATACTGATTTCAAAAATTAATACTACTTTCCAAGCAATGAGGGAGCAAGGGAGTGTATAAAAAACAAGCCTTTTGAATATATAGGATCTGCATCCAATATATATATGTCACTATGCTTCATTGACAAGTCTCTTAGCTGAATGCGATTACAGTGGTTTTACTGAGAAAGCACCTCATTACCTAGAAGGAAAAAGAGAGAAAAAACACACGCTCTTATACTACACTTGGGTGCGGAGCATGACCGATCCTGGGATCATAACTCACGTTGCAACTTGCCTTCGGTTTCTCTGGTGAGCTTGGTCTTGGGAGGATGGGTGTACTTATCTGTATGGTGCATCAAGAGTAGCCATACATGAGTTATAAGCTCTCCACCTCGCCGCAACAGTTTTGCGTGATACTGAACTTCGCAACTATACGCAGCATAGCACAACATCTCCACCCAAATGCTGCTTATGATCTGCCACTTGTTGTTCTTGCACTTAAGTGTCGCAACCAATTCCTGCACATCTGACAGCACTTGCCAGTTCCTGGTGATTATGGTTCCCATCTGATCCGGGGAGGGTTCAAGCATCTTCTCTTCTGACAACAATGTCCCCAAGGCGTCATTTAGGTCTCTGTACCTGATAAACGGCTTCAATATGGCGCAAGCATGCTCTAATGTGATGTCAGTAGTCGTAAGGGACAACATGTAGGGTCGCAATGCTAGAAGGTATATCATGTAATTGGATAGCAGTTGGCTCTCTTTACGATTTGGAGAATCATTGGGCTCTGAAAGAAGGCAGGTTTTCGTTGCTATATGCCAAATGATGATGCTTTTGTCAAATCTTGTCAAAATGTTTTTTCGCAACACTTCAAGCTCTTCCTGCTTCCAGCCCATATCGCCAATGCGTTTGTGAGCTTCAAGCGTCCAGTTGCCGCGTTCCATGAAGGGCTTTTGGTGTCTGATTGCGTTGAAGTTTACAATATTTTCCACCAGCAATTCCTTGAGCGAGACGGGAATTTTCAGGTGAGAGTGAATCCGATGCCTTCTCAAGGTCACCTCTTTTTTGCGCAAGCATTTGTGGATTCTTCCAATGGACCATGGCCACTCATCGTACAGGCGACGATCCAACAAGTCGAGTTGCCCGACTGAGTTTGACCACCTTTTCCGCTTCATATACCTTTCAGCTAAGAAGTTCGACAGCCTTGTCAACATGGGGCAGTTTCTTTGGTGATGGTGCATTGCCACAATGGCCCATGCCGAAAAAGGTTGCAGAACAATTTGGTAGCCTTCCAGGGCAGTGACTCCTATCAACAAGGCGTAAGTGTAGGTGATGTACTTGTCTATCAAGAAGGCACTCCTGAAAAGAATGGCAAATCCACACAAGGCTGAAACTAGACAGGTAAAGCTAAAGAAGCGGCAGAAAAGACCGAGCCGTTTATAGAGAATCGGGTGCTTGGTGTAAAGTATGTCATACATGAATCCAAGCTCGACCTCAGTTGTGATGAAGGCTAAATCATGCTCTACAGTTGACTGAGATTCCTCTAGTGATTCCGGGTGGTAGAGCCAGTTTCCAATGTGGGGCTTTAAGCAATTGAACCGATAGTACGCCTTCAAGATGATCTTTTGCTCCATCGACTGTGTGGGGACAGTTTCCTTGAAGATATCGTAGGCTGATATGCTCGATCTCTTCCAGTACGCGTACTTGAGGGCCCAAACCGTCACGGCTGATCGAATGATCCCAGCAACAGACAAGGGGAAGTACAAAAATGGGACGGGGGATGAGCTGTCCCAGCAGCGAATCAGGATCCAGACAACGAAAATGACCCTGATGAATAGATTCAGCACCTGTCGGATGCTGAGCCGGTTGTCCTCAACCGAATATGCGATTATGGAGTCGGGATTCCCAAGCAGCATCAAGAGCAACGGTGCCAGCAGCCCCTTGAGCTCGGTAATGTAATCGGGTTGATCAGGATTTTTGATCTGGACAACAGTGAGCTTGCCAAGGGCGATGGTCGCAAAGTAAGAGGAGAGCAGGTAGGCGTTGAGGATGACGTATCTGATGACAATCGAGGTCTTGTACCTCCGGTGGCTGCCGAGGATGACGAGGGTGATCTGGCAAAGGAGGCTCATGGTGGCCAGCCATTGGATGCTCCATGCTTCCCATAAATCTTTCGATGAAGGCAATTGTGCAGTGACTATGGACGGTATCAGATGGAACGACTTCATGGGGACATGATGTCTTCTGTTGTTCTCTCTGAGAAACAACAATGCAAGCAGAATTAATAACGATGAGAATGGATAAACCGCCTTGGACTCATTCTGAAGAATTAAACACAAATCTCTAAACTTCTTGTCGCGTTCATTCAATATGATCAGTAAAATTTTGGGATCCTAACACTGCTCTAATTCTTCCATTTCATTGAATGAGATTAATTACACCTTGATGTCCTGCATAAGCGAAGCCCACTTAAAAAGGAGAAAGAGAAATTTCAGTAGTTTATAAGAAATACTAGGTGCTAGTTTTGCTAAAACAGATCTACGAAATTGATATATTCAATGAAATGGCTGATTGCAGGACATCTAAAGAAGCTGATTCATATTCAAACAGCCAACTACTGATTACCGCATTACTTAACCGACCAATTATATAAACCAGTTCAGTTCACCAAGCATTTCCGAAACATCAAATATGAGATCATCGACACACTGCTAAAACAGAATAGTCCACAGAAACAAATGAAACTAATGACAAGATCATAATTTCTCTGGAAAAATAAAGGAAGTACAAAGTATTCTGGCAAGAAACCGAAACATTACTATGCCGTGGGGCTCCCAAGAAGCTGACGAATTAGATTTTTGCTAATAATAGAAATGGCACTGAGTGTGTCTGTGTTCCTAACACTTGTGGGCAAGCTTAATTAAATTCAGCTCCGAAGAGACAATACGAGGGATCATAGAAAGACAGAAAGCAGAGAATTGATTACTTAGGATCATAGAAAGACAGAAAGCAGAGAATTGATTACTTACTTGTAACTTTAATCTGTGCTTCCTTTTCTACTTGTTCCGCTTTCGCCAGCGCCAAAGTAGGTGTAAGATTTTTAACTTTACTTTATTCGTTGGATCAATTCTCGAGGGGGTGAAGCAGCGTGTTTCTTGCACTCAATTGTATGCTTTGCCGAGAGTATGCCAAGAATTAAATCTTAAACTTTTTGAGATAAATGACATCGCAAGGGCTTAAACTATTGCAATTTATGCAATCTAATCCCTAAACTGCCAATTTGTTAATAAAGTCTCAACTTCCCATAACAGGATCAATTAATTATTCAGTATTATTTACAAGTCTTTATAGTCACACTATCGTTTGGATTTTGAAATATCTTTTCATTTTAATTCATTTATTAAACCAAACCATAATAAGGTAACATTTCTTTTCACTTTTTATCTTTGGTAGTTTTTAAGTATTACAACAGCGACATTTAAGTATATTTCAGCTTATGATCTCCAAAATATATTAAGTAGAACCTCGTTTACGTCAATCTTTCTCTCCAGCTGCCATTTCCTGTAATTATCATTTTCTTTTTAGTTTTTGACATTAATCTTCATACTTCCACCTCACAGAACTTCCGAAGGTCCTTCTGTGCTCCCAATAGTACTTCCTATATCTTGCATACACCCATACTCCAAACGATATCCGCATCAATAGTTAACATTTTACAACAATGCACAGACATAAATTTAAAATGACCTTACGTCACTTTATTTCTTGAATTTGTATTCTACAAAGCATGAAGAGTTGTCACTGCACTCTGCTTGCTTAGGCGCTTAGCTGATTGCGACAACAAACCTCAACTCTACTGATTCGCAGTGACAGAATGCTCGGGAAACACGTCTCGACGTATGACAATTACAGGCTACTTTAACATCACGAACCTTGGGTCTTGATCAAATTGCAGGAGACTTCAGGTCCGCTCCTGGAAATATTGACCTAACTGGTCAATAATATTACGTAAGGAAATTATTTTCAAGAAAAATATTTCAATTTTCTTGTGTTCGGTCATTACCGGAAGTTTGGTGTCGACAACCTTTAGAACGTGATTTGGACAAATAAACGTAGGTCCAGAGCATGATATTGATATTGGATGCTTGAATCTCGTCCCTGGTGTCCAAAATCTACGTACTTGGGTCCAAAGAGCGAGTGTCTGGGGTGTTGGTTAGTGCACACCCCCTCGTGTCCTTGATGCAGGAGATGGGGTGTCCACTTTCCTTAAGGTCTTGTTTTTTTTACGAAATTCCAATTTTACAAATTTAGTGACTTTTACTCGAAATTTCAAAGTAGTTATTCTGATTCATTTTCACTAAAAATTACAAATGTGATGGTATGCCACATAGAATGACCGGCAATAATTAGATACATCAACAATTTTCGACGAATTGAATGGAAATACTACATTAGAATTTCGCATAAAGGTTTAAAGCTATATTGGCAAAATTGAAAAGCTATGACTAAATAAGTATCCGTATAATACATTTGGGGATGACTGAATAATTTTTCCTAGAAAAATTAAATTGCATTTAAGATAAATAAACCTACGAGGCACAATCTCATGAACTTGGTAGCTGGACTCAGGACGTCAAGCCTTGGAGTCAAGATTAGACCCAGGCCGTGAACCCCAAATTCAAAATCCTAGGTTTTGGACGCTGGAGGCCAATCCAAGGACTCGTGGCCCTAGATGCTCAAGTCTAGCCCTGGTGTCCTCTAGGGCACTAGTTAGGGGCTTGTTTGGCAATGTTTTTTTTTTTTTGTGTTCATAAACACAATTGCTGTTTTTTTTTTTTTTTTTGTTAGAACAAAAAAAAAGAACAAGAACACATTTGTTTGCGTTTTTGTTCCAAATCTATTTTTTTTTTCGGGAACAAATTTGGAATAGAAACAAGAAACAAAAAAACTTGTTTCTCGTTTCTGGAACACTTTCGAGAAACAATTTTTCTCTCTCCTATTTGTTGTGACCCTCCTAAGGTGAGATCCTTGAGGTGGTTAACAAATTGCCAAGCGAGCGCGGATGGTCCCTCTTGCAAGGTAGCACTTACGATTGGCTCAGGTTCTCCCAAACCCTATCGGTCATGACTTGATATGACTTAGTTAATTATAATATTTTTTTAATTTTATTTTTGGAGCTATTTTTAACCTATTGAAGTAGTGGTCAAGTAAAACGCAATATGGGAGCCTACATTAGCGATCACCGGTGATTGAGCAGGGATCGGCAACAATGGTGACATTACTCTGGAAGCACAGGTTGGCATGCGTGCGCCCATGGCAGTTATCATCGTGGCTCAGAGAGAGGACTCTGCCTACTGAGTCCTAAACCGTAGTTGGCCTAGGAGTCCTAAACCGTGGCCTAGGAGCTTCTTCCTTCTGTTTTTCTTTGTCAACTCTCATTCTCTCGCCGTGCTCTCAAAAAAATCCCCCAAATTCTAACGCTTTCCCTTTTTTTTTTTAACCTTACTCTTGGCCAAATGCCTAACCGGATCCCTAAAAAAATATAAAATAAAAAAAGTACACTTTCTTCCCTCCTCTTTGAGTGGTCTCTAGCGCACGCCTTCACTGCCTCTGTTTTTTGTGTGTTCAGAGAGTTTGCCTGTTGCCGCTCGTTTCATTGCTTCATGTCTCTGCTCACACTACATTATTCCTTAAATTCTTCACCATCATCTCTCTCTCTCTCTCTCTCTCCGTTTCTGTCCTTCCTTCACGTCTTGTGCCATGCTTCTCTATCTCTGCCCTTTCTTTTCAATCTTGCCCATTTCTTTTCTTTGATTTTTTTTTAATAAGTGCAATAGAAATCCTGAAATTTGTTAAGAAAGTGTAATTAAGTCCTAAAACTTATAAAAATTGCAATCCGGACTTAAAACTATGTAAAGTTTGTGCAATCAACTCCCTCTGTTAATGCTGTCCAATTTAGCTAATGGAAAATATTGATGTGGCTTTTTCTATTCATTTCTCTCTCCTACATGGTAAAGAGTTTATATGAAGAAATCTACATGTGCAAAAATGACTGTCATTTAATGCTTGCCCCAAATTTGCACGTTCTAATTGAAGTCAACATAATTTTCTTTTAAGTTCTCTTCACATCTTCGTCCGAGTGTCCTTTTAGTTCGTGGAGTCTGCTTTTTCTTCATCGAGTCCTCTTGTTCTTCATCCAAGTGTCCTTCTTCTTCTTCTTCGTCAAGCCTCATTGGGCAGTTCGTTTCGTGATTCTTGGCATGATTGGCGAGGCAAAAGCACTTGTCGAAAGTGCTATGAGACGGAGTTCCAGGAAGCGACTTAAGGAAGGAGGAGAGCTTCTTGTTGTTAGTGAGTTGGGTGGCCAGTATGAAGATAGTTTTGAGGATGTTAAGCCGTAAGCAATTGAGAAATCTCGTCGTTTCCATTTTCGGGATACTGGTATTCTGCATGCTTTGTAAGAGCTTGAGAAGATGCTGCCACTTTATTGTTCTGTCATGATCAGCGACTTGTGTACATAATTCATGCATCGTTTTTTAGCTTGTCAGTGGCCGTCATCCAGCTTCTTCTCTTTTTCATTCTTATTAATGATCTCAGAGTTGAATATTGATTTGTGTTAATTGAGAATTGATTTGTGTTAATTCAATCTCATTGATAGATGAATAATATTAGAAGTGGAAATAGAGGTTATCGAGCAGAGTTAGCCGTTCTTACCTATTGCCACAATATTAGAGAAACAAGTCGAAGTTTTGGATTCTTCTTGTAAATTTCCAGAGTTTCTATATTCCTTAAATACTGTTTACCGATATTTATTTCGAACTCAATTGCAATTCTTCTAGCGGACATACAGAAGTAACAATCGTGACAATTGAGGCTCTGCCATTTTGTTTCTAGGCAGGCATGAAGGATCGAAACACGGCCGCCTTAATTCCACTTTGCAGTTTGACATGTAGTGGATAGACGATCTCAGCTTGGTAAATCTGGTGTTTTTGATTGCATAGGAGAAAAAGGAAAAGATACGATGAAATAAATTTTCAGTCACGTTCTCTTTTATAAACATAAATTGACTGCAAGATCCGACAGCATATGATTTGCACCTCAACCTATTAGGGGTCAATGAACTCAGTTGTACAAAGATGAAAGTAAGCCGGTCATTCTGAATGAGAAATGCTAAACGTGTACCCAAAACACTATGGTGTAGAGCTTTGCTTTTCGACTGATTTGATAAGATCATTTCGAGTGCATGAATTGTAAAATTATTTGGTATTAATATCAACTATTCCAAAAGTTTAAGTTATAAAATTCAAAGCGTTTAATGATTATATATTCTAATATTCTACCTAAAACGTAGGCTAGACTTTTGCTAAATACTAAAGTGTGGGTGGAAAATATAAAATTACTGATACAAATAAAAAGCTTAAGATCTTCTATTTTGATATCATATGTCAAGGCCAGCTGCGGTTTAATATTTATATATTATAATATAAATAAAAAACCCAACCGCGCGTGACAAGACGAAGTCATTTATGGATTGTCAAATATATTAGTATCTCTCTTCCCCATAAAAACCCTTTGGATGCAACTAGAAAGACCTTTTCTCG
Organism: Eucalyptus virginea; assembly: GCA_014182375.1. NCBI lineage: Eukaryota > Viridiplantae > Streptophyta > Magnoliopsida > Myrtales > Myrtaceae > Eucalyptus > Eucalyptus virginea. The sequence continues at coordinate 35,908,558 of CM024519.1, read as the reverse complement.
CGGGGGGAGGTGTGGCCGAGGCGGTGGTGTTGGTGGTATCGTCAGAAAGCTCGTCATCGCTCGAATGGTGCTTGTCGGTCTTGTGAGCCAAGAGGAGCCACACATGAGTGATGAGCTCGCCTCCTCTTCCCAATAGCTTGCCATGGTGATACACATAACATTTGGATGCTCCATGACACAGCATCTCCACCCAGATGCTGCTAATGAGCTCCCACTTGTTGTCCATCGACCTTAGGTCGACCACAAGCTTTGCACCTCCAACAACACGTGCCAGTCGCGAGTGATCCACGTCTCCTTACTTGGTTTGACGGGGGGTGGCACCTCTCCATCCTGTGACAACAGTGTGCAAATTGCGTCTTTATGGTCTTGGTACCTTAAGAAAGGCCTCAGGGTGCAACGAGCGTACTCCAACGTAATGTCGGCAGTGTTGAGGGACAACATGTAAGGATGCCGAGCCAGGAGGTACATCATGTAGTCCGATAGGAGTTTGCTTCCTCTGCAAGCGGCGGAGTTCTCGCTCTCCAATGTGTGCAGGATTTCCGTTGCGATGTGCCAGATAATGATGCTCATATCGAATATCATCTCGATGCTACCGCTCAGTCCTTGTTTCTCTTGGACGTCTTGAGTCTCGAGCGTCCACTTGCCTCTTTCTTTGAAGGGCTGGTGGTGTCTTTTCTTCTCTAGCTCCGCCATCGTTTGAACCACCAGCACCTTGAGGCACGAGGGGATGGCCTGGCGGGAGCACAACGGATCCCACCTGATAGTCTTCCTTTCGTCAAACCAATCAGGTACCGTCGCAATGGGCTTCGGATATTCTTTGTTTAAGAGGTCGCGGTCTAACAAATTGAGCTGCCCTATCGACCTCGACCATCTTTTCTTCCTCATGCACCGATCGGCTAGATATGGAAGGAGCCTTTGGACGAGCGGCACCTTAAGGTACAGACTCATCTTCATCACTGCCCAATCCGAAAAAGGCAGCACCATGATTTGATAAAGCTCAAGAGATGTGACTACCATCAGTAATGCGTAGGTATAGGTGACATACATATCGATCAAGAAGGCATTCTTGAAGATGATGGCGAATGCACACAAGGCAGACACCAAGCAGAAGAAGCCGAGGAATTGGCATATGATGCCGAATTTGGTGTACAGAGCGGCCGCTTTAGTGTAGAGCTGAAGAATCAACTAGAAGTCCTCAATGTCGGTGGAGAATGGCGGTGACACGCCTATAAATAGGGGCTGGGTGCGTGTTTTAAGTTGTAGAAAAACTACACACACTCCTTCCAAAATCCTTCTCTTGTAATAAAAGTTTTCATAATAAAAGCTCTCTTTTTTTAACCCATACACCCTTGCCTTTGCAGCCCATATTTCACACATACACACTTGCACACACATACGCTTCCGCAAAACACCAATAGTGGTATCAGAGCCACGTCTTTGGTTGGTGTCGGGCGTTTGTCCTACCTACCCATTCCTAAAACTACCCTTCCAAATACTCACAAACTAAACCATGGCCAACTCTACTTCATCATCATTTCCCATTCCCATTTTTTATGGGAACAACTATGATTTTTGGAGCATAAAAATGACTACATTCTTGATGGCCCAAGACTTATGGGACATCGTGGAAAAAGGTTGCGAGGCTCCGCCAGAAGGTGCAAGTGTTTCGAAAGATCAACTACAAAAGGATGCAAGGGCGCTATATTTTATCCAGCAAGCGCTCTCGGAAACCGTATTTCCAAGAATTATTGGAGCGAGGACTGCAAAAGAGGCTTGGGATATACTACGAGAGGAATTTCAAGGATCGGAAAAGGTACGCACTATTCGCCTTCAAACTCTAAGAAGGGAATTTGAAAATTCTAAAATGAAAAATTATGAGACCGTACAAGAATATTGTGGAAAATTAAAGGAACTCGTTAATCAAATGAGAGCCTATGGAGATGGGATAACTGATCAAAGGGTTGTTGAGAAAATATTGGTGTCACTTACCAAAAATACAACTCTATAGTTACAACTATAGAAGGAACTAAAGACTTGACGACCCTATCAATAAGTGAATTAATTGGCTCTCTAGAAGCTTATGAGAAAAGACTAATAGCACAAGATGAAGATTCAATTGAAAGTGCCTTTCAGTCTAAAGTAAATATACGGTCTCATCAAACTAAAAATGATGGAAGGAGCTCATGGAAAAACAAAAGAGGAGGAGAAATTATAAAAAAGGAAAATTATCCACCTTGTAATATTTGCAAGAAAACAAATCATTTGGAGAAGGATTGTTGGTTTAAAAATAAAAAACAATGCCGCTTTTGTAAAAGATATGGCCACGTAGAAAAAGATTGTCGCTCGAAAACAAATAATCGAGCAAACTATGTAGAAAAAAAAGAAAGTGAAGAGAATACATTCTACGCAGGCCAAGCGGCAAATGACAATAAAAGTGAAACATGGTACATCGATAGTGGGTGTAGCAATCACATGACAGGGGATGAATCTATATTCACTGATATTGATAAGTCGGTGAAATCCCAAGTAAAGTTGGGCAATGGTGCATTAGTAGATGTCAAAGGAAAAGGCACCATCGCCGTGGAAACAAATAAAGGCCCAAAATATATACGTAATGTATAACTAGTCCCTCATCTTGCACAAAATCTCTTAAGTGTGGGCCAAATGATACAAAGTGGGTATTCTCTATATTTTAATAGAGATACCTGCATTATCTATGATAAATATAAAAATATCATTGCCTCTGTTAAGATGAAAAATAACAATTTTCCTATTCAATGGAAATATGTCAAAGATATAGCCATGAAAGCTCAACTTGATGATTCATGGCTATGGCATCGAAGATTTGGCCACTTTAATTTTGCTGGGCTAAAAATTCTTCATCAAAAAAATATGATAAGAGATTTTCCAGCCATCACAGAAATTTCAGATGTTTGTGAAGGCTGTCTTCTTGGAAAACAACATAGACAGTCCTTCCCATTTGGAGGTGCATGGAAAGCTAAGGAGCCATTGGAACTTGTCCACACGGACGTGTGCGGTCCGATGAGGACACCAACACCTAGTCAAAATAAATATTTTATCCTATTCATTGACGATTATACAAGAATGACGTGGGTATACTTTCTTCGAGAAAGATCTGAGGTTTTCTCTATCTTCAGAAAATTCAAGAACCACGTCGAGAATCAAAGTGGCCAAAGAATCAAAGTCCTAAGAAGTGACAGAGGCACATAATACAATTCAAAGGAGTTTAATAAATTCTGTGAAGATGAAGGAGTCCATCATCAACTAACTGTTGGCTACGCCCCAGAACAAAATGGAGTAGCTGAAAGAAAAAATAGAACCGTCATGGAGATGGCAAGGTCCATGCTAAAAGAGAAAGGCCTTCCCAACACTTTCTGGGCAGAAGCAGTTTATACTGCAGTATACCTGTTAAACAGGTGCCCAACTAAAGCAGTTCAAAACAAAACTCCAGTCGAAGCATGGAGTGGACGGAAGCCTTCAGCAAAGCATCTCAAAGTGTTTGGATGCATTTGCTACGTCCACATCCCTGCTCAAAAAAGGAGTAAGCTAGATGAAAAGACAGAAAAAGGAATATTCCTTGGCTACAGTGACCAATCAAAAGGCTATCGAGTTTATAACCTAAGAACCAAGAAACTTATGATTAGTCGAGACGTCGAGTTCGACGAAAATGCTGCCTGGAATTGGGACGACGAAAAGATCGAGAAGAAGTACATCACCTTGCTAGACATATCACCTACTCAAGAGGAGTCAACGTCTCAAGAAGAAGGAGAAGCACCGGATTCCACCACTCATGACATAACTCCACCAAGCTCTCCAAGAGTAACGCAAGAAGAATCTACTCCAGAGTCTCCAATACTAAGGGTAAAAGCCCTTAGAAGAATTTACGACACATGCAACTTTGCTATTTTGGAACCAGAAAACTATGAACAAGCATCCAAAGAAGAAGTTTGGATAAAAGCCATGGAGGAAGAGATCAAGATGATCGAGAAAAATGAAACTTGGGAGCTTGTCGATCGACCGAAGACAAAGAAATCATTGGTGTCAAGTGGGTCTACAAGACAAAGCTCAACGCGGATGGATCAATCCGAAGCATAAAGCAAGGCTTGTGGCGAAAGGATACTTGCAACAACCAGGTATCGACTATACTGAAACTTTTGCTCCCGTCGCTCGCCTTGATACTATTCGAGCACTTATAGCCTTAGCGGCACAAAAAGAATGGAAAATCCATCAACTAGATGTGAAGTCGGCATTTTTAAATGGATATCTTCAAGAAGAAATATACATAGAACAACCACAAGGCTTTATTCTCAAAGGCCAAGAAGAAAAAGTTCTCAAACTCAAAAAAAGCCCTATATGGGTTAAAACAAGCACCACGTGCATGGTATAGTAGAATCGATGAGTACTTCATCAAGCAAGGATTCAGGAGGAGTATGAGTGAGCCGACACTCTACATCAAGACCCAAGGTAAGTCCGACACTCTCATTGTCTCTCTATATGTAGATGATCTCATATATACAGGAAACAATGAGACAATGATCCGAGAATTTAAAAAAGAAATGATGAAGACATTTAAAATGACGGACTTGGGCTTGATGAAATATTTCCTCGGTATTGAAGTTAATCAAGATAAAGGAATTTTTATCTCACAAAAGAAATATGCAGAAAAGCTCCTTGAAAAATTCAAGATGAATAATTGCAAAACAGTGGCAACACCACTTGTGATGAATGAAAAACTATTGAAAGAAGATGGAGCTGAAAAAGCAGATGCTTCACTCTACAGAAGCCTAATTGGGAGTCTATTATATCTCACTGCTACACGACCAGATATTATGTACGCGACAAGTTTACTATCACGGTTTATGCAGAGTCCAAGCCAAATTCATTTTGGAGCTATTACGAGAATTCTCAGATATTTACGAGGAACTATAGATTACGGCATTTGGTATCGCCCAAGTGCTAACGCCAAGCTCATTGGCTATACTGATAGCGACTGGGCTGGTTCAGCTGATGATAGGAGGAGCACCACTGGTTATGCATTCACATTAGGTTCTGGAATATTTTCATGGACATCAAAAAAACAAGACTCAGTGGCACAATCCACTGCTGAAGCAGAATATGTTGCAGCAGCTACAACTACTAGTCAAGCAATATGGCTTCGAAGAATTTTAGAAGACATTGGAGAAGCACAAATGGAATCAACTCCAATATTTTGCGACAACAAGTCCGCAATTGCAATATCAAAAAATCCAGTCTTTCATGGAAGAACGAAATATATTGATATAAAATATCACTTCATTCGTGAAGTGCAAAACAAAGGAGATATCGAGTTAAAATATTGTAAGCGAAGATCAAATTGCGGACATATTCACTAAAGCACTACCAACAGCAAAATTCGAGACATTGAGAAACATGCTTGGAGTATCATAAAAATGGATCAAGAGGAGTGTTAAAAAAGTGATCCATTTTTTAGAAAATTCTAGACTACACTAGAGAAAAAGTTGGCCAAAACAAACCGGCAAAAAGCAAGCCTAGAAGACTCACATGTTGGAGAATTTTCTGGTACATACATGGGCAGAAGAAAAGCAAAGCTAAAGGAGAACAAACTAGAGGAGAAAATATTGGGTGGTGGACAGCAAAAGCGTGTATGGGGAAGCCCATAAAAGAAAAGTCAAGAATAGCAGCTAAAGGAGAACAAACCAAAGAGAAGTCTCGTATGTGCATGGGAAATTTTGTATGAAAGTCAAAAATGGCTGCTTGACCATGAATAAAGAATGATCTAGAGTCCGTGGGCAGCCGAGAGAACAGAAAAATACAGAAAAATGAAGAATCAACTAGAAGTCCTCAATGTCGGTGGAGAATGGCGGTGACACGCCTATAAATAGGGGCTGGGTGCGTGTTTTAAGTTGTAGAAAAAACTACACACACTCCTTCCAAAATCCTTCTCTTGTAATAAAAGTTTTCATAATAAAAGCTCTCTTTTTTTAACCCATACACCCTTGCCTTTGTAGCCCATATTTCACACATACACACTTGCACACACATACGCTTCCGCAAAACACCAATAAGAGCACATCGAACATGAAGTTCAGTTCGATCTCGGTCATGGTGAAAGCACGGTTGGCAGGGTAATCATCGATGGACATCCAATCGCGCGATATGAATAGAGGGTGGTACAGCCAGTTCTGGAGGTGGGGCTTCAGACATTCAAACCGAAAGTACGCCCTCAAGATGTCCTTTGCAGAGTCGAACTTGTCGTCCTCGGGGAACTCTTTGAACTTTCTCGGAATCTCGGTTACTTCATTGATGTCCTCAGCGGTCACGCTCGAGTTCTCATCATACACGGAGTAGAGAACCCAGGCCCATCCCACCGACTTCCCAATTCCAACCACAGACAAGGGGAAGTACAGCCATGAGACGGGGGACGAGCGGTCCCCACATCGAACCAGAATGCAAACCACTACGACGGCCGTAACCCCAATGTTGAGCATCTGTCTCAATCCCAGCCGGTCATCTTCCACCGCATAGGCTGTCATGCCGTCTACGTACCCGAGCTGCATCAGAAGCAACGGGGCCAACAGCCCTTCCAACACCACATCATAACCCGGATTCTCAGGATCATCGATGCGGACCACAGTAAGCTTGCCCAGCGCCATTGTTGCGAAGTAAGAAAGGAGTAAGTATGTGGCCCATATGATGAATGTAGCTAAATTCGACGTCATATATTTCCGATGGCTGCCTAATATTGCGAGAACAATCTGGCAGGCAAAGCTTAAGGTGAACAATAACTGAATCCCACACACCTCCCACAGGCCTTTTAACAGTTGCAACACGGGGTTCAAACTCATGGCAGCTTCGTTCAGGTGTGCTCACTAGACATCAATGCAAATGCAGAGTGAGGTTCACATTGCTTAGGAAGAACAATTACAAAAAGCTTTCACAAGACTGCACAAATTCATACAATATTGCATCCGTTAATTCTCTCAATCTATAAGAATCTCGCACCTTTGAATTCAATAGTGTGCACATTGCTTATCCTACAAGTTATGCATAAGTAGGACTCTAGATTTTCATTCCGTATTGGATGCAGCATATGTGTGAAGTGACCCACCGGTCAAACACGACGTGCGTAATTTTTTTTTTTTTTTAAATGCTTTATTAAGTTCTTTGTGTTTTACTTGTTGATGATGATTGTCAAGCGTTACAAATAGAAAGGAAGATTCACAATGCAAATAAAATTCCTTTTGATAATTGTAAGTTTATTTAGTTCATTGGAAGTCCACGCAACGAGAGTGCGTAGGTAGATATTTTTGTTTTTCTTAAGACTGTTTGTTTACACTTAAGCAAAAATAAAAAATTATTTTTTTGCCTGTCAAAATTGAAAAAATAAATTTTTTTGAATAAACTACATATTAATAATTGAATATTGTGGAATTGTCAGGAGTTTTGAATGTTAAAAAGAATAATATTATCCGTGATCAGCAAAATTAAGAATTAAATGAAAAGTAAAAAGTAAAATAAATACAAACGATTATAACTATTCAAAATAGATTGATAGAAGTAAAAAGTCCCATCATAGTTATCCACTTTCCCAGCTCTTTCCATGTTCATCTCTCTTTCCTTTCCTAGAGTTGGTGATTGTATTTTCTTTTGCGACTCCACCTTCTATTTTCTTTCTTTTTCATTTATGATGTGATCATCTAGACCTTCACTATCTATGAAGAAGCATCGGTACAAATTTGTGCCGTTAGCCGTCCACCTTCTTATGAGTCTTCCTTGATTTTTCAAAATAATGAACTGGCTATCCTCACTACAATTTGGTGTATATGGAAAAATGTTGCGCTAAAGCATTTTCTCAAATCAGATAAAAAAATTTAGGAGAGTAACAACTTAAGGAAAATTCCCAAACGAAAGAATGATCTATTCCAAGTAAATTTCCAATTACAAATGCAAAATAATGACACTTCTAGGCTTTGCTTTGTTGAAGCCGCTTTTGATCATTCTTAAAACCATCGACTATCTACGTGGGCTTGGGAATGCGAATTATTGGTGTTCCAATTGGTTTTGTCATCGTAGATTCTTGGTTTACTAATGGTAATTACAAAAGGAAAAAATTGGAAATAAGGATTTAATTGTAATTTCTTGCATATTCCAAAGATTTTACATTCAGATTTTAGTCACATTTTTTTTAGGAATTTAGTTATGACAATAACAAATAATTAAGAATTCCATTTTCCGGCAAAAGAACATTTTGGCATTTTGAGTTTTATTCATCTTTTACTAGGTTTTCAATGTTGACTATTCAGCGATCGAAGAAAGAAAATATAGAAGTTAATTTGGGGAAAAAGGAATAAATTTTCTCCACTCTTCTACTATAACTATTTGTCTTTTCTATAAATTTACTCAGACTTAATTTTGATGCTTAAAAAGTTGTTTTGGCAAGCTTTTCTTGGGAAAGTTTGATCTTGTCAAATTTGAGCAAGTTATGAATTATTTGGCAATCTGGATAATTTCATTTTTGGGATTTTCCTTATATTCGCCTCCACATTCTATTAAAACAAAAAGAAAAAAAAAAAAGGTAAAGGAGTGGTAATATGGGACCATAAAGTAGAGGTGTGTAACCCCATAAATGACGGTTCCAAGTTTTTTTACTCTAAAACCCATTTTATAGGCTTTTGAAACCACCTTGGAACTTGGAATTATTGTTCCATTAAAAAGTATCCTAAAGTACCTCGTATTTATTCAATTGTTTTTTTGTTTTTATCATTGAACAAAAAATGCAGTTGTTCTAGTTACTCACATTCAACATTCAACATAACAACTAAATGAATTACATGTTAAAAGCAATGTTGATGTCTAATGGTAACAATCCTAAAACGTCTATAACATCAAAGGCAAACATATATAAATTAACCAATTTCTGTTTGTTGGTTAAATTCATGAGTTGAGGCGACAACCTATCACAATGATATGAACTAAAATGAAGTCAAGCTCGTCACACATACTCACACACATGTAGTACGTGTGGAGAGAGACAGAAAGAGAATCATTTTCTAAATGAGATCAGAGATTATTAATTAATTAGAGTTTTCACACATAAATGTATGAAACACTTCATAAGGAAAAAACCGAGAGAGAGAGAGAGAGAGAGAGAGAGTTATTTTCTAACATAAATGTATGAAACACTTCATAAGGAAAAAAAAAGAGAGAGAGAGAGAGAGAGAGAGAGAGAGAGAGAGAGAGAGAGAGAGAGAGAGAGAGAGTTATTTTCTAAATGAGGTTGGAGATTATCGATTAATTAGAGTTTTCACACATTAATGTATGAATCACTTCATAAGAAAAAAACAAATAATCATAAACAATTAAATACGCATTTATTTATTTTTAAACATCATGCAGGGTTCCTGCAAAGGGTACATAGTGAAATGGAACATACCTTATCCTCACTTTTACCGCAATTTTAGAGCTGGAACCTAATCAGTGAGTTCTACTTCCGATTGTGAAACCTACCCAACATGTTCTCTAAGGTCCATGGGTTCCGCATATCCTCTGCACACCCGTAGCATTTAGTATTGAAAGAAACTCGTCCTAATTTTGGGTCTTGCCTTCATTAACTAAGGCCTTTTTCTTTTCTAATTTTGGGAGTTTTAATACTTTAAATCTTTGTGATGGGTAGTAAAATAGATGTGTCGCCCAATGAGAACGCCACATTTCAACTTGCCTGTGGCCTTATACTATATGCACCAAATTACAATACAACAATAGATTAGATGACTTCAGCTGCATTTGCCATCAGGTTGGATTTTCAAAATTTTAAGTAAAAGCTGCTTCTCAACTCCAAAAATTATTCCTGTAATCCTACCACATCTCTAAACCTGCAGACTTCTTGGATCCCATTCACATAGGAAAGATTGCATTCGATAGCACATTTGCTATACTTTTCCTGACATGGCAAGCTTTAAATGTCAAAGGTGACAGGTTGTGAAGGGTCATAATTTCTACTGGTAGTTCTTTCACCAATTAGAAAATGAACATTGATAACAAACATAAACATGTGCTATAACTTGTAGAGAGCATGGTTAAGTGTACTAACCAACAAATTAAATTACGATAATCACTTGCCGAAACATCCGAAGCGCAGGGAGAATACATACATCTGTCCCTGAAGTAATATGGGTTAGTAAGCACGAACAAGCAAATGCAAGCTAACTAAAATAACAAGCAAGAAAGAGGTGCAACACAACACAAGACTAGCGCCAGGAAACCTGAACTCGAGGGCTGATGAATCCCAGAGGTACGATTCACAAGACAACGACACCGACTTCTGAAAAATTGGAGAAACTGAAGCTGAGAAAAGCAACGAAGATCTTTGTCCTAAGAAACATCGAGAAGGAACAAATAATGGGAATAGGTGACTTCCTCTCTTAGCTAGCTGAGCACTGGCGTCTTAACAGATACAGCAATTGACTGTTTGTTTGTTGGAACCTCCATTATAAAGTAAGAAAAAGAAACGCGAAGGAATAAACAAGGACAAAAAGATAAAGTAATATGATATGGCATGGGAATTTGATTCTTTGCTGTCGACTTTCGGCTGAGCCTCTTTTTCTCTTTTTGTTTGGCCCAATCAGTACATAAACTTGTCTGAAGCTTCGGTCTCTATCTTTATGGTAACTCGTGATTCTCGTTCTATATTGCAGTTTTAGCTCTTGGATTGGGCAAATGATAGACTACTCTAACAATAGCCTCGAGTCTCGATAAAATTACAAGAAGACTTCAGGTTCTTTTTTATTTCCAGGAATAATTGACACAAATGGTAAATATTTGATAAGGAAACTATTTTTAAGAATATGGTTTTTTTTTTTTTTTCTAGTGTCTAGTAGAATTTTAGGAATGAGCTAAAAATTATTATTGGAAGTATGGTGTCACAAAATGTAAGGAAATTTGTCGAATCATTCATAAATCTATTGTACAAATATCACTTCAATCTTACACTTTCCAATTTTGTAAATTAAGTAACATTTGTTTGAAATTTTAATGTAATCATTCTAACCAATTTTCAATGGAAATTGTTGACGTGGTGGTATGTCACACAGGACGGCCAAAAATGACTAGATCGGTATGTTAGCTATTTTCAACGAATTGACCAGAAAGACTACATTGGAATTTCATGCAAAAGTTTATAACTAAATTGACATCTTTATAATAGGTTTAGGACTGGTTGTGTTAGATATATTGAGATTATCTTTAACAATATTCTAGATATTTTGAATATCTTTAATATTCTGGATATCCTTACCATATATTGGATATCTATAATATTCTTAATATCTTTAATATTCTGGATATCTTTATGATTGATTGTAAACACGTGTGTTTGTAATGCGCATGAAGCTTGTCGAAGGTATTTTGATTATCGTGCGTGTTTAGGTTGCCTCTGAGACGAATTAACGTCCTAGTCGAGACTTAGGCTGTTACCTCGTTGAGATTTATATCTCATCACGTTGTTAATTGTTTTCAAGCCCGTAGTATGGAGAATCGCTGAGTGTAGTTTGGGGCCTCGATGGATCAAGACACGAGCATGCCTGGCGTCAATTTTGGTTGGCCCTGGAGATAGTGAAGCTAAAGTTAACCCTGACCCTATTGACCCTTTTTTGCTTATGCGACATTTAGGAGTTACCATTTTCTTGTAGACCCGTACATGTCAAACTCCTAGGGTTAACTAGTTGTTAAAAATAAATGCGCTGCTTTTGAAAATTTTTTGTTGTGTTTTGCTATCCCTACTCTTTGATGGTTTATTGGGTGGTTTTGTTAAATGCTTCCACATGCGTTTAATCGAAAGATGAAAACGATGGGTCGGCAACGCATCCTGGGATGTCGCATTTGAATCAATCGTTGAGGGATATTCATGTGCTTGGGGCTCGGGGCATGACATGACCGAGTTGACCGAAGTCGACTGATCGATCCCAAGGTATTCGACATGTTGATTCCATTTTCCGCATTTTTTATCCATATTTGTACTCCCAGTACTAGTTTATTGGTATTTATTACATAAATAAGTGCATTTTCAATGAAAAAAATGGACATGCCAATATCCATTCAAACTGTATTGAATGGATTAAATTATATTTTATGGACTCAAAAAATGTCAAGTTTTTTTAGAGGATGCAAACTTTTGGCGTTATGTCATTGGGGAAAATTGTGAGCCTACAAGTAGTGCTAATGAAACTAGAGAAAAGCATATTGAGCATTTGGAGGAATGGGACAACAAGAATAATAAGATTTTGACATGGTTTTGGAAAAATTCGATACCTTCTATTAGGCTTCAGCTTGGTTGTCTGAATACAGCAAATGAAGCATGCGATTTGCTTGGTGGCCGTTACTCCACCTTGGATATTGCTCATCAATATCAACTATTAGGAAATTTACATTGCATGCATCAAGAGACGGATCGGTTTGTTAATGATTTTTATCCTCTATGCATGCTATTTGGGATAAATTGGCTTTATCGAGCCGCGATTGGAAGCCGCCACCAATGCTTGCAAGTTCACTAAATATCATGATCGTATGCGTGTTATGCAATTTATGATGGCGCTAAATGATGAATTTGATCTTGTACAAGCTTCACTTCTACATTGAGATCCATATCCTCCTTTTGAGGCAGTTGTTTGAGCTATTGTGAGGAAGAGACTTGGCTTGTTACTCTAAAGGTGCGCCATCCTATTTTATCCGCTCCTGCAGATGCAATTCTTGCTACACTTGCTTCTTCCTCATCGCATAGCAAATATTGCACATGTTGTCATCGAACTGGTCATCTTTCAAACACTAGCTATTGACGATAACCTTGGCAACCTTCCAGGACAAACAACCAATCTCGATACAAAGGTCCACCTACACACTCATTTGCCACTGTTGCTACTATTGAGGGTTCTTCCAATGACTCATATGTTACTTTATCTTTAGGGGATCTCTGCTCCATTCTTCGAGAATCCGATACCTCCAAATCTTCTGTCCTTAGAACTTCTGCTCTATCCGTGACTCCAGGAACTTATAATTCATGGTTTTTTTTTTTTTTTTGCCTATTGCAATCACATGACTTCAAACACCAATTTGTTTAAGTCAAAGTCATTACTTTCACAAACGCCTACCATTCATATAGTTGATAACTCACATATGCTAGTTAGCCATATAGGAAACATTTTGATGTCCACATTGTCATTACTAGACACTTTCGTGGTTCCTAAACTCTCCTTGAACTTGATATCTATGAGTCAACTATGAGAAGTCGACTTTGATATTCATTTCTCTTCTAATGGTTGTCGTGTGTAGGATCCACGGAAGGAACAAATAATTAGACAAGCCGTAAAGTGGGATGCCTATTTGAGCTTATCACCCTAAAGATTCCAATTGCTCTTGGTAGTTGTGTTGTCATAGTATCATATGAAACTTGGCATTCTCGTTTGGGTCATACTTCCTTTTCTAGATTAAGTCATCTGATTTCTAGTGGTCATTTAGTCTATTGACAATAAATAGTTTGATTGCTTGTCATATAAGTTGGGAAAACATCACAGCTTACCTTTTGATCTTAGTGAATCTGTTTCTTATGATCTCTTTGATTTAATTCATTATGATATTTGGGGCCCATCTCCTACTCCCACCATGGGAGGATCTTGTTACTTTGTGATTTTTGTGGATGATCATTCTCGTTTTACATGGCTCTATCTTATAAAGCATTGATCTAAACCGTCTCATATTCACTATGGTTTTGTTACCATGATCAAAACACAATTTCTCTCAAAACATTAAGATCTTCTGTACTGATAATGCCATGGAATATAGAGACACATAATTTTTTGAAATTGTTTCTCAAAATGGTACCGTCATTCATTGATATTGTCTAGGGACTTCTTAACAAAACGGTTGAGCAAAGCGTAAACATCAACGCATCTTGGAGGTTGTTTGCACACTTCTAATCTTAGCCTATTATCCGGTATAGTTCTAGGGAGAGGCTTCTTATATTGCTATATACACTATCAATTGCACTCCATCGCCTAACACAATTAATATCTCTCTTTATGAGTGCTTGTATGACAGTGTTCCTAATTATAATCTTTTTTGAGTCTTTGTCAGGGCCTGCTTTGTCCATCTTCTTCCAAATGAATACGCGAAATTAGAACCTCGTGCTCGTCTATGTTGTTTCCTTAGGTATGGGATTAAGCACAAAAGGTATCAATGTTGGGATCATGTCTCTAATTGTCTTCGCATATCTCGTCATGTTACTTTTTGGGAACATAAGATGTTCTCTTCGCTTCGTCCTTCCGACTCCTCTCTTGCTCCTTCCTTTTTTACCAATCCTTTAGTGGATCTATTTCCTGAAGATATAGCAATCTAATATTCCTCTTCGGAGTCGTCTTCTCCTAATATTGATGAAGGTACCTATGGTGATCCCACTTCGAAAATTCCTTAGTTGTTTGCACCATCCGTGGATTCTTCACCTTTGATCATTCCCTCTTCTCCTATTCATTGCTCCACTCGAGTAAGTCAACCTTTTGTTTGGTTTTGTGATTTTCATTGTTACACTACTATTGCCTCCTATCACTACATACGAGAAGCTCAAACTAATCCTCTTTGGCGGCAAGCAATGGCAAATGAGTTGCATGTGTTAGGCAAATCTCATATTTCGAAAATGGTTGATTTGCCTTTTGGAAAGTCAGCTATAGGTTATAGATGGATCTATAAGATTAAGACTAAGATAGATGGTATGGTGGAATGCTATAAACCTAGACAAGTGGTAAAAGGTTTTACCTAGGAGTATGGAATTGACTATGACGAGACATTTGATCTAGTTGCCTATCTTACTTTCGTTCGAAGTCTTCTTACTGTCGCAACTATTAAGTAATGGCCTCTATTCTAGATAAATATTAAGAATGCCTTCCTTAATGGCGATCTTGCGAGAATGTAACATCCTCGATTTTGAAACTGTAAGGATTGGCCATAAGGTCCTAAAAGGATCGATCATGGATCATTGCCCATGGATTGATCAGTTCGATCGATAAGGAATCAAGGATCAGTTATGGTTCGACCGACCAACCGACCGACCGGTCACGAGGCGGTCAAGGTGTCGGTTGTGAATTTTCTACCAACCATACCGATGGGATAGGATCACCAGCTCATAAGATGACCTTTGATCATGAAGATTGGTCACGACATGATTTTGGATCGGTGGATGATCATGGGTTGATTCGACCGGTCGCAATGCCCAACCACGGTTGATTCCGCCGGCTATGCACCAATACACGGACGATCCAACATGACCAAATGCGATAATTTTCCAACCGAAAATGCAGCATTCTCTATTTAATTCTTAGTGATTAGAAAGGAATCTTGAATTGGTGATGTTCGGTCATGGATCAGTAATGCGCGGACCATGAACCATACATGTAACATCCTCAACTTCAAGCCCCTTATAGAGAGAAATCCGAACTTGGTTTCACCAGTTAAGCCCGGTTGTGTTCAGCTTTATCCAATCATGGCTTAGGTACGGACCTCAAGCCAAATAAAGTAATCGATTGTGGTTACACTTGATTGACTCCCGTGCAATGAGATGACCTTCTAACTTGATATTTCCCATGGTGTATTTAATGTTCTTGGAAGGTAGCCTATTAATGCATGATGACTAAGTAGGACACTTGGCATCATTAGTCTTACTCTTGAAATGTAATCATGAAATTTTGGATGGTTACATATTAAGAGAGAGTGAGTCATAAGCTCATTAATGGTAGGGAGTGACTCATGGTCTAGAAGAATGATGACAAGGGATCTTGAAGGCCAAGTAGAGGGCCACCCCTCCTCCTTAGACTTGCCACTTAAGATTTCATAGGTTTTGACTCTCTAGTTTTTCGAAATTCTTAGACCTTCTCCATTTTCCAATTTTACAGAGCTTTTGTGGTTTGAATTTGGAGAAACTTTCCTCATGAAAGTTGTTCTAAACATTTTTATCTAAAACATACTTAAATTACATATTTTTCTGAGGTGAAATGGTAGGGACGAAGGCCCAATCATTCACCGGTAGAACCTGTCCCATGTAGTGAAAACAGTGACCGGGTTGCCTTCTTGAATTTCTATAAAAAAATTTCCTTCCAAATTTAATCATGCTTCCTTCATGAATGTTTTAAAAGACATCCATTCCTACAACATATAGAAATTTCAAAGAGTTTTGTGAAGATTTGGATTTTGAAATGAGTTTCTCGACCTTGAATATGCTCGACGGACGAATTTTTGGGTTGTGTTAAGTGGTTTGCTGCTCTTTCCACAGCACGAATGGGACTTGGCTTCCTCATGAAAAATGTCATTTATGGTTTTATCTATAACATATTAAAATTTTATAATATTTCGAGCCCATTTGATAAGGTATTGATGCTGATTTGAAAAGTGCTCAAAACTGTTTTCACCCAGGATAAGAGGGCCACACGCCCAACTTGGAAGGGGAGGGGCTGCATGCCCAACTTAAGGAGCAAGGCTAATCTAGAGTCTTCTTAATTTAGGATAAGGATGCATTAAATAGCTTGGACTCTGGTTCTTCAATGCCAAGTTGAGGTGTCCCTCAAAGGAATAGGTCATAATGCCGCCTGACCTAAAAACTTGGAGAGCAAATTTGTAATATGAAGATATCTAGCCTAATAATTACTCAAGATCCAAACATTAAATGTGAGAGACTTATTCATTGGCTTAGGTGTGACATCCTAAAAATTCACCGACCCTATTAGTGTAATTGGATTGTTAAGGGCTTAGATTATTTTTAAAACGGGCCAGAAGACAAGTCCGATGGGCCATGAGGAATGTGCGGGCTTAAGAAATTAGCGGGCCACACGAGTTATCGAGATGGGCTCGATCAGCCGAAGGATAGGTCATGGACTTGGCTTGGCTTAGAACGGGCCAAGAGTCGGGTTCATTAGGATAGTGAATTAAGTCTAGTAGGCCGTGAATGTGGTAGGATGAGCCCGGTGGGTTAGAGACAGTATTTAGGCCCGAGTGTTTTCATTTTCGATTAAGTTTATAGATTGCCTTATGAGGATTTAATTAGAAATTTTATTAAGGACTTATAAGTAATTGTAATGCTAGTGTCGACTACTAACTTTAGTATTTCTTGCGATAAATTCTTCGTAGATTAGTGCCAACATGTTAACGTGCCATTTCATTCGTGTGAACTAATAGATTCGTATAGTTATGAGGGAATTGAAATTTTGTGGATTCGGAACGAAACTAAGTAAAAGACATTAGAAACTAATAAACCGACTAACGACATAGATTAGAAATTAATTGATTTCGAACACCAGATGTCGATCATGAGGAACAAAGCGTGCATGGAAGCCACGACATCTCTCTCTTCTCCCTTGGTTTTCTTCTTCCCCAAAACCGAAGCTACAGAAGAAACATAATCATTAAGCTTGTTAATGATTACTTTCCTTGGGATTACACCTATAGCCTCATCTCCCTCATAATTCACGCCACTTTTCTCTCTCTCTCCAAAACAGACTGAAACTCTCTCTTTTCTCCTCACTCTCGTGGTTTGAACAGAAATGAAACCCAGCAGCTCCAGCGATTCTTGCTTCTTCTTGTGTGAGTTTAGGAGTAGATTCTTGGAGAGTTTTGAGCCACCAACAAAGCCAAGAAACCAGTAAGGAAATGATAAGTTCCTAAGCTAGAAGTTATCCGCTGTTTTGTCAAGGGAACTTGCGGAACTAGCTGAATGGTGGAGGATTAGGGTGATGATGTTGTTTTGTGTTGAAGTAGGCTAGATGAGCTCTAGATTGAAGCTGTGAGTCCTTGCATGTCATGTTAAAGTTTTGGATAGTTTAAAAATTGAGTGTGAGCAAGTTGAGTTGGTCGAGCAAGTGAAAAGCCAACTGCCGAGTGAAGATAGGTGATGCATGTTGCTGTAGCTGAGTCAAGATGTGAGTATTTGTCTTGAATTGAGCTGTGGATGGCTGTATGTAGGCAAAGAGCTACTGTGGTTACTCTTAGATGCTGTTGAAGAAGTGTCGGGATACTAAAAGAGAAATTGTAGAGGAGCTAAATGGTTTAGTTGAGCTGTAGATGAGTAAAATGGTTCAAAACATTCTACTTTGGAAAAACAGAGATGGAAAACCCTTTAGTTATGCATCGCCTTGGATTTTAAAGATGTAGTTAAAGGAAAGAACAAGTTTACTTAAGAGAACACTAACTATTTTAGGTTTCTACCTCTAGTTATAGTGAGATTCATGCGAAAATGTATTGGCGGGAGCATTTCTCTTTGAAACAGTAAGCTGTTCTGCAGAAGACAGCAAAACCTTAAGTAGTTCTACGAATTTTCTGTAATTTTCTAGAAAGAATTGGACCTTAAACCCTTCATGAAAGTTGTAGGACACATCTTTAGGAATAACATATCAAAATTTGAGAACAAACGGTCAAGGTTCGGGTAGTGAAATGATCCTTCTTCTGTAGGTACTCAATCTGGAAAGTTGCTGCAGAATTTTAGGATAGAAGAAAACAAACTACTTCTCTTTATACATTGAGATATAGGCTTATATTTCTGCACGGAAAATGTTAAGTTATGTCTCTTTTATAACATATTAAACTTTTGTAACATTCTGATAAGATTAGATGTACTTTCTGTGTCTGTGTTTGAAACTGCCCATAGTAGCTTATATACTGTCTTGATCCGAGAATGTACAATGGTTGTTGTGTCTCTTGTATCTGACTTTCATGACATATATGGAGTCTAATGGTCTCATGATAGTGGTTAGTTTGTGCATGAGTATGCCTCTTCCATCATTTGAAGTGTGGTCATTTTATAGTCACCAATTGTAGCATGCGTGTGCAATGAGTGTGACATAAGTGAAGTATTGTGTGAGCATGAGTCTTGCTTGATATAATTGTGTACTCTTAAGGTCTTGTGCATGCTGGGCTGTGATATTAATCAAAGGTGTGATGTGTGGAATGTGTGCATTAATTGAGTAAGAGATTTCCATTGGTGCGAGGTGCCGGTGATGCCCCAAGGAGTGGGATGCCCATGCTATGTGTTCTTGGATGCCTCGGTTGAGTATGATGCCGGGATGCCTTGGAGTGAGATGCCTCTGTAGGTGATCAGGGATGCCTTGGTTGTGTGATACCAGGATACCTCGGAGTGAGATGCCCCATGCTATGTGATCTTGGGATGCCTCGGTTGTGTGATACTGGGATGCCTCGGAGTGAGATGCCCATGATAACAATATTGTGGAAGTCCGGATGTGGGATTCCGGAAGTGACTCAATCAAGCCGGCGGCGTTTCGGTGGGTAAACTGATCGAGGGTGGATTTAATATACACACTATAATGTAATTCCACTTGGCGTGTGAGTTCACCTGCTGATGTTGCATTTCATCTTAGTACAGATTTAGAGCATGAGGTATACATGTGCATTTAGCATGTGATGTTTCAGTATTCATTTAGTTATACATGTGACAATCTGTCTTAGTATCTTAAGCTATTTGGTTATGTTCTCTTGCTTTCTTTGGCAGCTGTGGATTGTCTATGGCAGCTGTGGATTCTCTAGGTTAGGGTCTTATTATTTCTTTCTTGGACATTGCTCATTCCTTATTTTTTTCAAATCGTTAGTATGGACATGCCACCGATTGCTCGTTACGGGGTGATAGCGCGTATTGATGTTTCTTTCCATGATGTGTATGATCACGATATCGAGCTGACCTTTATGAAGTGTGAGGCTACACCATGGATGGATGACAATAAAGTAGATATGACTCTGATGAGGTTTGTTGCGTGGTTCATAAACCATGAAGGAGAATTGTTTGGCCCCCTTCATTTTGATGCTAGATGACCTGGAGCCGGGACGGGAGGTGCTTAGGTGCCCAGATCATGTAG
The DNA here is from genome assembly GCA_014182375.1 of Eucalyptus virginea. Lineage (NCBI taxonomy): Eukaryota > Viridiplantae > Streptophyta > Magnoliopsida > Myrtales > Myrtaceae > Eucalyptus > Eucalyptus virginea. The sequence continues at coordinate 35,888,645 of CM024519.1, read as the reverse complement.
AAGCTAGAGAAGACGTCTTTTGTTTTTTTGATGGACGTGGGCTAGTGTGGGGTAGTGAAGGTAGGAACCCTCACCATTTTCCCTGGCTGTTTGCTTACACCTTTGTTTTGAACATGTAAGTATGTTGTACATAGGTGAAGAATATGTAAGTAATCCAGTCGATTTTTGTAAGCCCGAACGCTTTTAAAAAGGAAAGTAAATGAAGCTTCTCATGATCTTTACATATAATCTTAGTTGGATTGTCTAACATTAAATGACAAGACTATTGCAAGGCGACCTTGTGATATAAAGCTTTAAATCTTAAAATGTCTATGTTATACATGCTAACCAATTATAGGTGGACGCTACAGTTCGACAATTGTAATCAATAAGTCTTGTAAGATGATGATCCATATAATTTCCGCTTGCGCTTAGTATGTGACACTACTGGGACGTCACATTAGGTGTCCCCATAATAATTACATATAATTATTTCATGATGACTCAACCCCTTAGATGGACTAGTGGAAAGATGAGCAAGTGTTGCCCCTAGGAACTAGACTTGCCACTATCTCTTTAGCTTGCCACCTCCTCAACCTAGATTATCCACTTACATGAAGATGATTGGTCCATTTGGAAAGATCATCATGAGGGGTTTGCCTATAAATAGAGGCCTTCCCTCTCCTTATTTCCACACCACCTCCTCTTTCTCCCTCACTCTCTCGACCTCACCCTCACCATCGCCCTCTCTCTTTCTCGTGGCCACGCCCTCTTGCTTGTTCACCGGCCTACACGTTACTCAGTCACCTAGGCCGTCCTTTGAAGTGGAGTAAGTAAAACTTACTAATAATTGGCTAGGACATTGTGTTACACTATTCCGAGCGTGTGATGAGTCCTTAACTGAAGTTGATTGACTAGTTGTTGCTTGAGGTTGGGTTGTGACTTTGTTCCTTGATTGAGTTCAGTTCTTATTTGTTGAGCTTGGCTCGTGCTTTGGCTTGAATTGCTTTGAAAGAAGTCTGATTTGTGTACTTGTTTGATATGCTTCGAATATGCTTTGACTCAAACCGATTTAAAAAGCGTTTATGTGAAAGTTTGTTATTTCCTTACAAAACCATTTCAAACTATTTCACAAGTGCATGTATTAGTTCACGCCTCGAGCTCCGAAAAGGGGTTTTATCGGCCTTGAATGTACATGGGATCACGTCAGATTAGTCCTTTCATGGTCTCGGTGTGATATCAAGGTATATTGTTCCCAAGCCATGTTCAACATCTTGGTTCCGATAAGTCATTTCACACACTTGTACATGGCATGCCTTCGGGCCCTTAAACTAAAAGCGAAGATAAAAACTAGATTGTGATGCTTGATGCATGGACACACGATGGACTAATTTATACCGTCGACTGATGAACTTGGCAACTATGCCCCCTTGCCAACGGGATGCCTCGTTAATAAGAACGAGATGCCCCATGCCAATGGGATGTCTCGTCAGAAGGACAAGATGTTGTGATAATTATAGTTGTCACCCTTCGATTAAGGAATGTTACTCGATTAAGTTCGGATGCCCAGGAAATTTTGGAAGAGTCGATGGATTTCAACTATTAATAAATGAATCTTGTGTGCATGAGTTCCTCACATTATGAAATGGATTTTGGTTATGCTTGCATATGAGTGAGGCATGAGTTCCTCGTATTATCAAATGGATTTTGTTTATGCTGTTATAGTATTGAGTGAGGCGTGAGTTCCTCATGTTGTGGGTCAATATCGAGTTATGCTTGTATATTGTTGATTGAGGATTTATCATGTTTCATTCGAGACAAAGCTTTTATTTTGCTATCGATCTATCATCGACTAATATCTTGGATGAGTTATATGCTTATTGATAAGTGAGACATCCCCATACTTGGAAATTAATGGACTTTACTTACTGAGTCCACGACTCACCCTGTTGTTTTTCAAAATTGTAGGCATTGAGGTCTCCCAGTAGTGCTAGAGTTGATATCTTGCTAGAGGAGTTAAGGTTTACTCGACCTTTGAAGCGTAGAAAATTTAATGGTTGTAAATAGAATGGCCCGTGACAATGGGGCCTGTAAATGTAACGATATAATTGTATTTTTGCAAGTGATTGTTTTCCTGGCTTCTTTTATTGTCTAGGTGTTGTTTGTAATGCTTTCGTATGTGCTTAATGAAAAGATAAAAAGGAATGGGATAGCGACGCGCCTAGGATGTCGCGAAAATAACCTTTGTTGCTCGAGACCCTAGATATGGAGTCGGGGTTATGACAATACAGATGGATCAGGTGTTGACTAGAATGAGCTTAGGGATAGACCGGTTATTTCGTCACTAATTCTAAGGTCCATGAGTGCATTGGCTTAGTGCTATGCCATGGGTAGCCTTAGGATTAGCCTTGAATCGACCGAAGGACAATCTTTAGGCCAATTGACCATCCAATTGAACGGTTTGGGCGAGCATGGAGCGTGATGGCCGAATCTCGGGTGTACGTGATTCGATTTTTCAAGGTGTACCTAATGATCCATTTTCCGTCCTTGGAACCAACCTAGACGATAGATTTCTCTGGACCACTTTCTTGAGGAAGAAAAGGACAAAATGAAATTCTCTAGAACACCCTGGCCTCATCACAAAAGAGGTTGACTTATCATTCCACATAAATTTTTCTAGATATGGTCATGATTATTAATAATTTACCTTGGGAATTAGGCAAAGTATCCAAACGAAGTGTCCCAATAAAAATATGATACATTGGAGCTAATTATGGCTATCCCATAGCCTTGATGCCACCTTGAGTTTCATAGGTTTTGACTTCCCAGTTTTTCAAAATTGTTGGATCTTTCATACTTTTCAATTTTATAGAGCTCTTTGTGCTTCAAATTTAAAAAAAAAAAAAAAAAAAAAAAAAAAAAAAAAAAAAAAAACTTCCTTCATCAAAGTTGTTCAAAACATCTTAATCTATAACATATTTAAATTTCATATTTTTCAAAGGTGAAATGGTTGGGGCGAAGGCCCAACCAATTACCTTATAGAAAGCGCCTAGTATAGTGAAAACGGTAACCAAATTGCTTTCTTAAAATTTTATGAAATATTCCTTTTGAATTTTGACATAATTTATTCACAATAGTTTTAAATAACATCCATATCTACAACATATTAAAATTTCAAAATTTTTGTAAAGATTTGAATTTCAAAATGAGTCTCTTTCTCTAACCGTTGAATCGCTTGACGGACGAATTTTTGGGTTGTGTTTAATGATTTGTTTCCCTTCCCACAAAATGAATTTGGATTGGATTCATCATAAAAAAAAAAAAAAAAATTCAAAGGTCTTCTCTACAACATATTAGAATTTTATAATTTTTCACGCCTGTTTAATAAGGTAATGGTATTGATTTCAAAAGTTGCTCAAAACTGTTTTTGCCTTAGAATGGGAGAACCACATGCCCAACTTAGAGGGAAGAGGGCTGCACGCCTAACTTGAGGAGGAAGCCAATCTAGAGACTTCTTGGCTTGAAGATAATAATGCATTAAATACTTTTGGACCATAGTGTGTTAAAGAGAAGAAACTTGGAGAGTAAGTTGGCTAATGTGAACACATCTAAGCTTAATGATTGCATGAAATCTTAGTAATTAATGAGAGAGGTGAGTCACCTACTTAGGTGTCCTCTAAAATCTTAGATGAATCTTAGGTTATGATGGCCCTAGATTCTAGCCTTGGTGAACAAGGTAAGGACCAAGCGATTAGAAGAAAACATTAGGTATTAAAGGGGCTTATATGTCTCTTAGGCACCATAGGCAATAATGAGCCTAGATCAAGCCCCCGAAGAGCAAGCAAATAGGTGGATCAATCACAAGCCAACACCAAAGGACCTAGGCGTCAACTCGAGAAGATGGGTAAGCCAACTCGTCATTTAGACGTCATCATGAGTTTAAAATAAAAATATAAGAGGAGAAGGCCTATAAATAGGATGATCCATCCTCACATTTTAAGGCTTGGCCTTTCTCTCTTTTCCTCTCCCTTTCTCTCCTCTCTCTCATGCCCTTCTCTTCCAAGCCGCCCTAGACGCGATTGACCACCAAAGAAGTATCTTGGAGCTAGGTCCAAAAAGTAGTAAGTAGATTTTCCTAACTCTTCAATAGGGCGATGTGCTACGCTTATCGATTTTTGGATTATGTCATTGTTTGCTTGTGTTGGCTTTGTATTGTTATGCTTGTTGTGTTTCGTGTTTCTATTGCTTGTAGTTGCATCGAGTAAGTTCATGATCTTGAGTGAGTGTCAAGCACACCCAAATGTTGAGGAATGGTCTCGATAACTTTGGACATGTGCTGAGGTGGGTGCACAACTCACACTTGATCCCAAAACAATATTGAGGAATGTTGTTACTCGAGACAAGTCACGGGTCGATGCCGAAGTCGGAGCGAACGGTTCGAAGTCAAGACCACAAGGCTAAATTGCATCGGCATGAATCTAACAAGGTATAAGAGTCATTCATTGATTCACTTTGCATGGCACGCCTTCGGGCCTTTCATCTAGCTAAAAGTTCAAAGATAAAATGAATCAATTGATGCTTGAAATGCACGGACACACAATGGACTTATATGCCAATGTTAGGGGATGCTGGGTCATTGCCTAAGGTAAAGCCTTAGATGTTATCTCGATATTGAGATTGTGGACAATGCCAGCCCTAAAGAGGCCGATGCCTAAGGGTCGCCTTGGATGCCGTCTTGATAATGGGATCGAGACGATGCCAATTGCTGGGGGACCGATGCCTAGTTGTTATCGGAAGACTCGATTAATTTCGACTAATATAATATTGAAAAAAATGAAAGTCCATGTGTGGTCCATGACTAATACATGTGTGATCCTTGCAAAAGTTAGGTTTGTTTTGATATGTATTGTTTAGTCATTGCATCAACTTGAACATATGTTTGAATTTGGTCACTTAATGCTTGAACAAGTTTCATGAGATGCACGCATCCATTTTTATGACCAAAATGATCATAAGCCATGGATCTTTGGAAAGCTTGTTCATATGCACTAATTCATTGTCTTTGATTCTTGAAAGCACATAAACGGTTGAGAGCCTTTCATATGTGTAAGGGATAAGTGCTGCGAAGTCCTAAAATTTGTCACGAAAATGCAATTGAGTGCTAAAACTTTGCAAAAAGTACAATTAAGTCTTAAAACTTGTCAAAATATTTCAATTGAGTCCTAAAATTGATGCCGTCAAATTTCCTTATGGAAAAAGCTGACGTGGCGCAGACGTGGCTTTTTAATCCTTTCTCTCTCCTACGTGGCGAATAGTTAAAAAAAATTCCGTTAGGAAATTTGACGGCATCGGTTTTAGGACTCGATTGAAACATTTTGACAAGTTTTAGGACATAATTGCACTTTTTGCAAGTTTTAGGACGCAATTGCATTTTCGTAATAAGTTTTTAGGACTTCGCAAAGACTTATCCCTATGTATAAACAATGAAAGACATGAACCTTGCTATTGATTTGCCATCGACAAGTGGGTGATGATCTTGTATCCGATGATTGATGGTGAGATGTCCTCCTACAGGAGAATTAATGATTTCTACTTACTGAGTCATCGACTCACTCTTGTTGTTCTCACAATTTCAAGTGTGTAATGGGTGAACTTGGGTCCAAAAAGGAAATGAACCTAGCATGGGGGCCGCTTTTGGGAGTAGCTCAGTAGAGGAGTTAGGCTCACCCAGCCTTTTGATTAACTATATATGGAAATGAAAATAAGTAGCCTAGAACCAGGATGGGCATGTAATCAAAATAGCTTTTGATATGTGAATATGTGTATGAATATGTTGCTTTTATTTCCTTGGTTTGCATACGTCTTGCACGGCTTCCATGTTTGTTTGTACAGGGATTGTTTATGATCACTTATGCAAGTGCTTAACTAAAGATAAAAGACATTTGACGTTACTTGAGGCATCGATGCTAAACCGCCAGGTCATGTTCTTGTGCTAGTGGTGGGGCAGGGGTGTGATAGAGGAAGTCTACATGGAGCCACCTCCCAGGTATATTACTTGTAACATTCTTGATTTCGACCTTTAATTTGGCCCAATTAGTAAGCCAAAGCTTGGTACGCCAATGGTGAGACTTGGCCATGAGCCGACTAAAGTGCTGGTCAAGAGTCAACTGGCTATTTAGGGATCGGCAACCCAAGGTTTAGTTATAGATGATTCGACCATAGAAATGTTATTCGACTATAAGGATTGGTTGTGAGACGATCATGTGCCATTACGGATCGATAGACGGTCATGGCTCGATTTTGCTCGGTCACTGCCCCGGTCACGGGTGATTCCACCCGGTCGTTATATCAATCGTGGATGACCATGAGTCAATCCAAAGCGACCATGAATGGGGACGGATCGATCAATTCCACACGATTACATGACAACCGATAATTGACCATAGATTGAATAAACTCGACGTGGTTCAATTTCGGGACCGACCATGACTTGTGGTGCATGACCTTAGGTTGGCCATAGAACTGGCTATAGGACTAGTCGATTGGCTCAGGGATTGACCACAGGATTGGCCAAATAGAACTGACCCATGGACTCGCCCACGAATCAGAAGGAATGATCAATTGGGTCAAGACTTAACTAGTAAACTCAGTCGCGACCCCTTTTCTCGGTAAAAGGGAGCTCAAGCTCAGTTTGGTCGATCAAGCCCGGTTGCACCCGATTTTGTTTGGGCATGGCTTAGGTATGAACCTTAGGCCAAATAAGGTAGTCGATCATGGTCAAACTCGATTAGTCCTTGCCTAATAACAAGGCCTTCAAAACTAAGATATTTCAAGTTGCATTTAATGCTCTCGTCTTGTAGTTAATTAAGAAGCATGGACACTTGGTATGTTGGGGCTTTACCATAAAGGATAAGATTAGACTTGGACTTGGAACCATTAAAGAAAGAGACACCTAAGTCTTAGGTAGTCAAAGTTTCTTGGACAAATTAATATGGACAAGTGTGAATGCTTTAAGGGAGGTGTGGAAAAAGAAGTCCCTAGAGCATGGGCCTATTACTACCCTAATACCAAAGTGTGAATGGTGGACTTTGGAGCCCACAAGAATGGGGCCACACGCTCAAAGAAAAAGAGAGGAAAGCTAAGTCAAGTTCAACTTTGGACTAAGATAGGTCTACATTTATCTCTTTTGGACTTTTAGCCAATTAATAACTAAGATTAGGTGTCCAAGCTAGCTTAGGGCCTAATTAGAATCTTGGAAGATAAGGTTGTACAACCATTGATGACCCTTGACTCAATACAAGTGGAAACACTCCTCTTTCCAACTAGAATTTACCACCTTTGATTTTGAAATTACTGGACCATTGTTGTTTGTCAATTTTACAGAACTTTTTTCGGTATGAATTTGAAGAAATTTCCTTCATCAAAGTTGTTCAAAACATCTTATCTATAACATAATTAAATTTCAGATTTTTCTGAGATGAAATGGTATAGACGAAGGCCCAATTATTCACCATTTGGAACCTACCCCGTGTAGAAAAAACGGTGACTAGATTATCTTCTTGAATTTTTATGAAATTTTGCCTTTGAGATTTGGACATGCTTCCTTTTTGAAAGTTTTGAAGGACATCAATTTCCACAACATATAAAATTTCAAAGAGTTTTGAAAAGAATTGAATTTCGAAATGGGTCATTTACGGACGTTGGATCTGCTAGATGGATAGATTTTTGGGATATATTTGGTGATTTGCTGCTTTTTCTACAGCCCGACTTGGACTTGGCTTCCTCATGAAAAATGTTGTTTAAGATCTTCCATACAACATATTAAAATTTCATAATTTTTTTATTCCGTTTGATGGGGGTAATGACATTGATTTCAAAAATTGCTCAAAACTGTTTTCTCACCCAAGAGATGTGAGTCTTGCTCAAGCTTGGACTCAAGGCCTTAATTGCCCTCTTCAGATGTCCCAAGCTACCAAACTAAAGTCCTATACTACCTTGAGACTTGATGACCAAGTAATACCCCTCATAAATGCTTCTTAACCAATTTGTTTGAGGTCAACAATGTAGGCCTATTAGAAGACTTATAGCACCTATTTAGGGGAGGGTAGACAAGTGTGATGGTTCATTAATTAAGGGACTAGATGGATCAATAAAAAGTTGGCCACATCGACCCCGTACTTTTCACCTAAGCTACCGTCATTAATGGTCGTTCGGACTGTTCTTAAGGGAAAAATTCCTATAAATAGGGATAGAATCCATTCACCCAAGACACCTCACCAAAGCCATCCTCCTCTTTTTTCTTTTCCACCTCCGACCTCCCTTTCTCTTCCTCTCATAGTTCGACCCTCTCTTCCCTAGGAATTCTTGCCGTCGTCCTTGCCGCTGCACTCGTTGTCATTGCTAATTCAAGGCCGCCATCTTGGAAATTTGTAAGTAGAACTTACTAATATTTGGCTAGGGTGTTGTGTTACACTAATCCAAGCATGTGATGAGTTCTTGATTGAAGTTCATTGGATTGTTCTTGCTTGAACTTGTTTGATAATGTTTTCAATCGTTCTTTATATTGTCGATATATTTTATGATAAGGCTTGTGCCTATAATCCAAAGTATGTTCTAAACTACGAAAATGGATCTTGTTGTTCTTGGATGTGCATTGAGACATGATGGACCAAACCTTACTTGGTCTTGAGTCGATATTGAGGCGTATTGAATCCGAGTCATGTTTGGTTCTAAGTCGGCATTCAATCGTAATGGCTCGAGTCATGAGCCTTGAGTAGTAAGTAGAACTTACTAATATTTGGTTAAGGTGTTGTGTTATGCTAATCCAAGTGTGTAGCGAGTCCTTGATTGAAATGTTTGAGAACTTGTTCTTGTTTGCTTGAGGTTAGGTTTGTGTTTGCTTGAATTGGTTTAAACTTTATTCCTTAATTGAGTTTGGTTCTTGTTTGTTGAGCTTGGCTGTGCTTTAACTTAAGTTGTTTTGGAAGAAGTCTAGCTCTTGTACTTGTTTGATATGCTTCAATTATTCTTTGACTCAAACCGATTTGAAAAATGTCGTGAAAGTTTGTTATTTCCTTACAAAATTATTTTAAACTATTTCACGAGTGCATGTGCTAGTTCACACCCCGAGCTCCGAAGAGGGGTTTTGTCAGCCTTGACAGACGTGGGATCATGACGGATCGGTCCTTTCTTGGTCTCGGTATGATATTGAGGCATATCGTTCCCGAGCCAACTTTGGTACTAGATCGGTGAACATGTCATGACGGGCTAATCCTTTCATGGTCTTAGTACGGTATTGAGACGTATCATTCCCAAGCCAAGTCGTACTATGTCGGTGAACATGTCACGACGAATCGGTCCTAACATGGTCTCGGTGTGATATCAAGGTATATTGTTCCGGAGCCAAGTTAGATACTAGATTAGTGCTCAAACATGTCGAATCAAGCTGCGATCCTTGATTCATGCACGGTATGTTCGATGTCTCGATTAAGTAAGTTATTTCACACAATTATGTATGGCACACCTTTAGGCCCCTACACTAAAAGGGAAGATAAAAACTAGATTATGATACTTGATGCATGGTCACACGAGAGACTAATTTCTAGCCGTTGACTGATAGATTTCGACAACGTTGCCTAATGGATTCATTGTCGGAGGATTGCCGTTACCCTTGGATTATGAGACATTGCCCCATTAAGTTCGGATGCCCGACGGCCTCATTGTCGAGGGATCACCATCACTCTTGGATTAGGGGATGTTGTCCGATATATTTCAGATGCCTTGAGTGGATTTTGGAAGAGTCGATGGGTTTTGACTGTTAATAAATGAATCTCTTGTGCATAAGTTTCTTACATTATGAAATGGATTTTGGTTATGTTTGCATATTATTGAGTGGGGTGTGAGTTTCTTGTATTATGGAATGGATTTTGTTTATACTTGTATAATATTGATTGAGGCATGAGTTCCTCATGTTATGGGTTAATATTGGTTTATGCTTGCATATTGTTGATTGGGATTTCTCATGTTTCATCCAAGACAAAGCTTTGGTTTTGCTATTGATCTGCCATTGACTAATGTTTTGGATGAGTTATGTGCTTGTTGATAGGCAAAGCACCATCCTACCTAGAAATTAGTATGTTTTACCTACTAAGTCCATGACTTACCTCGTTGTTTTTAGAATTGTAGGCATGGAGGTATCCCACTATTGCTGGAGTTGCAATCTCATTAGAGGAGCTAAGGTTTACCCAGCCTCTAGATCATAGAAAATGCAGTGGTTGTAAACATACAGGCTTGTGACAAAAGGACTTGTAAATATAAGCGATGTAATTGTGTATTTGCAAGTAGATGTTTTCCTAGATGTTTATTGTTATTTGGATGTTGTTTGTAATGCTTCCGCATGTGCTTAATGAAAAGATAAAAAGAAATGGGACAATGACATGCTTGGGACGTTGAGAAAATAACCTCTATTGCTCGTGACCCTAAGGATGGAGTCGGGGCTGTTATCTTACTACTTCTAATAAAGTATGTAGTTTATGTAAAGCTTTATATGGATTCGAATAGGCTCTTCGTGCATGGTATTCTAAGTTCAGTTCCACCATAGAGCGTTTTGGCTTTAGATCCAACCCCCATGATAATGCTCTATTCATTTAGAAAACTTATTGTGGGTATATTCTATTGTTGTTATATGTGGATGACATGGTTACTATCGACGATGATCTTGTCGGAATTACAACGCTCTAGCAGTATCTCAATTAGCAATTTTAAATGAAAGATCTTGGGCAGCTCAATTACTTTCTAAGCTTAGAAGTTGCCTCAGACTCCTTGGGCTATTATCTTTCTCAAGAACATATACAAAGCTTACAAAGTGATTCGATTTTACATGTAATATGAAAATGAATATAGGAAAAACTCAAAGGAAAGGAGGGAAATACAAAGGAAGTTCCTTTACAAGAAAAGAGAAATGTACAAAAGAATGTCAAGTGAATATCCTAGGAGCTAGGTGGGATCATGCAGAGACACTTGTTATCACAAGCCAAACGTTTCACATCAATCAAGGTTTCATCTTCATGCTCCTCGACATGAGCTTGTTGAAACCCTTGAGACTCGGGAATATCAGGCAACTCAACTTCAAGCTCCAGTTCTACTTGGCGATAGATATAGTTGATAGACGCGTAGTGTGTCCTAATTTCTCTTTCTAAGTCGAATTTGTCAATAGCGACCACATGATGTGAGAATCCAGAATACCAAATCCCAATAGCACCTCGAGTCGCGGCTTCAACATGACCATTTTGGTTTTCCACGATGACCTCATTGTGATAATCAATACGGTATAACGCCAAATTGAAGATTGACGGAATCATTTGAAGTGTGTGATATTGAGAGAGCACTCGTAAAGAGTAATACGATATTAGACTCGTCAATTCTACAAGGGGGAGTGGGTCGTCAACTCCACTAACAAGGCGCAACTTGGCATTCCCAAGCCATCGGACATGCCATTGGATTAAGCGTGGGGCGAGTCTTTTGAGGAAACGGAACCATAGAGAGAAAGACCATAATAGAAAGAATTCATTTCTTTGGTGAAACATACGAATAGGATGATGGTATTTCGTGACATCAACGATCCTCATGCGAGGGGCAAATTCTTCGATGTGAGAAACAAGACAAATATGGAGAAGTCCTAATGGAGCTCTAAGAATTCCTCGACCACTCGTTTTGAATTGGTAAAGAGATACGAAAGTTATGGCGATGATCATGTGTGTAAATCAACTAAAGATGCATACTTGATTAACAATGTGAGTGAATAAAGGATATATTATTTTTTGAGTATGCGAGAATATTACAAAGTCGAAAAATATGAGAATGAAGACATAAGAAATTTAATTCCTAGATTTAGGCTCAAGGCTAAGAAAATGTTGCTCAATGAATGTATAAGGCATATAATTCGAATTTCCCCTAAGAATGGTTATAATTTTATTAGTAGGGATATTCAGGAATTGACTTAGGTGGGAGATTGGATTTTGACTAATAGGAAGAGTAGTGAAACCTAGGGAAGCCTTGCCTAACCCAATGGCTATCTGAAACTTATCAATTATAGGGGTCACCTCATATTTGTTAAATACAAAGGTATAGGTCATGGGATTCCAAAAATGGGCAAATGCCTTCACCATTGCAATTTGGAGTTCGATCTTGAATAAGGTCTAGAAGAAGCCTATGCGCTTCTCCACGTAACCTTGATGTCTCCATTTGAGATTCTCCCATATGGCCTTGAGACTCCTCGGCATGGGAATAATGTCCAATTCGGGCATGCCCATCTAAGCTTAGACCTAAGGTGCATTCATGATTAAGGACGTATTGTTGTTGAAATATAAAATGCGTAATTAAAATTAAGGAATTAGGAAAGATAACATCAATAAGAAAGAACGATATCTTACCAACTAAACTCATGGCAATCGCAAATCACACATCGCATAAAACTTGTGAGGTTTCGATGTCTAAAGTGAGAAAACTAAAGGCTCAAGGTTCTTATTCCAAAAGATAAAAGAAGTTTACCCACCGCAACTATTGTCAGTTGATGCAACTTTTATCGATCAGGATAAGCGGGTGGAAGAATGGATTACCATGAACATTTACTCGTGGATTCCACCCATAAACCCTCTTAAGGTTCTAGATTGGGTGATCGGGTTTTAGACTGCAATTGTGTGTACGGTGTAGTACTAAAACTTGTAATCAGGTGTTTAAAAATTAAACAATCAGCACTTCAATATAGTCCATTATTTATTCATATACCCTTACTCCACCTGCAAAAAAAAAAAAAAAAAAAAAGGTTTACATACACTCTACCCCTTATATCTCCCACCTACAAGAATATTGTACACATAGTCAATAACTTACCTCTTTTTCCATGCGACTTTGACATGCAAGCGATCTTGCACAAGACATATTAGTAAACATGACAATTATTTTTAAACGGCTTCAAGTCCTCTTAATCTAATAACCAATCTCTAGTGGAGTCGTCAAGCCTATCACGACCTGACCTTCGCCGCCTTCGCCTCGGGAAAAGGAAGGGAAAAAGGTCGGATTTAGGGGTAATTGACTATGTGAGTTTTCTTAACGGTTCACATTCCATAAAGGCGTCATCACCTTGCATTTCAGGACGAACTTCTTGTAAGTTCCCTTGCACATGATTGAGAGCTCTGCCAAGCTTGTATCTTGCGTGATAACGGAAGGTGTCGTGACCCTACCTCGACGTTGTGGCACGTCTTGATCAACGGTTTTAAGGTAGAAATGAAACTAGACATAAAGATGAGTTTAAGGGTATTTTGACGACCATGATAGCCCTCTCAAGATGTACATCCACTAAAGATGGCATTACTTCATCTTTTTTAACTTCATAATCTTAAGTATGCTAAATCATAATCGTAAACCTTTTCATAAGGTTTATACCCCTCACATGAGTTTATTAAGTGATCTAGTTGTTTAAGACAACCTAGAAAACAAAACGGGAGTTGTCACTAATCTTGTTTTTGGGGGTCAACTAGAAAATCCAATTGAGGGTTAGGAGTTATCCCTCGATTTTTACGCAACTAGATATCTAGGTTCGGGGACTTGGATTATGCTAATATCTCTATTAACGCCCTTTTAGTACCTAATGGTATGTCATGTTACCTAAAGTGATCATGCATATCTTTTTACTTTTTCGGTTCAATGATTCTAAACTAAGTTATCAGGCGTAGATGGTCATTTTCGTGCAATTCTTTTTTTATAGAAAAGAAAAGATAACACACAATTGTATTTAAAGTATTAAAAAAAAATTGCCATGCAGTCTAGATTGGTTTTGGACTTATCCACAAACGTGTAAGGTGATGATACAAGTGTATAATTATTAAAATAACAATCAACAATTGAGGAAGCATTTAAATAAATTACAAAGAAAAACAAGCATCTAACGATAAGAAATAAATAAATGCCAATTCTTACTGGGCTAAAAGGAAACCATAATCATCATATTGAAAGCGTGCAATCAAGAGAACAAAAGAAATCCAATGGTAAAGCTCTAAGGGTTTGATCAATGACTTTCCCACAATTTGAGAGAATACTACTCAAAAAGACTATTCTTAAGCTTTTTATGAGCAAATCTATTTTTTTCTATTTTTTGCAATTTTTCGAATTTTTGGGAATTTCGAATTTTATAAATTTTTTCTGTATCTTCTAAATTTTAAAAAATTTATTTTCTAATATTTTTATTTTTTATTAATTTTTAAAAAGGAAATCGGATCGGGTCAGGGACCCGGTCCGAACATGGGTCTGACCCGGACCCTAAAGGTGCGGGTTGGGTCAAGAATCTGGACCAACCCCGAGGCTTGGCCCGAATTAACCTATTTCGCTCAAACCAAATATACCTGGCCCGGCCTCCTCTTCTAATCAAACTAAGCCCACTTCACAGCAGTTTAAGCCCAAGTTTTCTAAAGCCAGACTAAAGCAAATCAGGCCCGAACTTAACAAACCCATGAAAACGGAAACGGACCTAAACGCACTAAACTAAATTAAGCCCAACCTACCACTCAACCTTCACAGAACCAACGCCCCCCACTTCACCCTCTCGGTTGCTCTCTCTCCGTCTGAACAGAGACGAACAGCCACGAGCCGGCTCGTCTCCGGCCTTCGCTCAATCAACAGGACCGTCCGCTGGCCTCGCCCACCAGGCCAACTCCGTTGGCCGTTTCGAGCCGACACCGCCACACCGCCCGTTGGCCACATCCAGCCCCCATTCTCATCACCGTCCGCCGCGATACACGCACGACACGGAAAAGAAACATCGCACGACTCCACGGATGACAATGAGAGTCCACAAGAATGTCAAAGGACCGACAAACGCTTAGAACCAAACCAAAATCACGGAAAATCTACCCAAGCTCGGTTCGGGCATTTTCATGAACACATGACGGGCATCGAATGAAGGGAGGCTATTGAGTCAACTAGGATTCAACCCGCGCCAAGACGCTTAGCAATCGACAAGCAGAGATGAAAATGCAGCATAGCACAACATAGATGGGGGCTGGGTCTAGCGCAAACCAGACCCCGACGAGGCCCGGTCCGATGAGCCGAAACAGGGCACAAAACCTGGCAAACGGGGGCCGTTGGTGGCACCCTCTACTCGGCCGGGCGGCGGCGAATGGTGGGGGGAGCTCGATAGATCGGACCACGTCCGTTCGCCTCACGCGCCTCCAATCCGGGATCCTCGAGGAATTGACCCAAACCGGAGAAAGAAAGAAAAAAATAAAAGGGCAACGGGGTCTTACCACATGCTCAATGCGACCGGGACTCGGGCGTGGCCACTACCGGAAAACACCCGCGTGGCCTCACTCTTTTCTCTCTAGTTCTCGCTCCCTCTCGGTCACGGCTCGCTCTCTCTTTCTCTGGTTTCTCCCCAAGAAACCTAGCATGCACTCCAAACAAGCAGTCCAAGCAAGCATCGAGCACGCGAGTAATGACTAATTTAGGTGCTTGTTTATTTTAATTCTATATGCAATTCAAGAAAAGAGTGGGGAAACATAAGTTTATGAAACTTTGCTAAGTTATCTTCAATGATTTGTTTCTGTAAATTTTTATTGAACTGGAATTTACACGGAAATGGAAAACAAGAATCTTCTGCATACTATTTGTTTATGTTGGCTATGTTGTCTTTCAAAGGATACAACGATATGTGGCAAAGATGAAGGATGAGGAAAAGAACAATAAACAGATCAAAGTGGGATATGTGTCAATTGAGAAGAGGACCATCTATCAGCTTCACAGACGCCTTTTGCTTTTGCACCAAAACACTAATCAACTTTCTTTTGATTAGGTTCGACAATAAAATTAAGATTGAGAAAAAAAAATTAAACAGTTTAGTTTGAACCAAAAGAGTTAATCATAAATATAGACTCTAAATAATTAGTATTGTTTCAGAAGAGAAAGCTCCAGAAAAATCAATAACATTGCATCAATCAGTTATTTAATCTTCATCCTTTTGAGGAAAGATAGAAATCTCATAAAAAATTTTCACTTCTAGACGATGTCCAAAATCTTGATTTTCTGATCATCATACACTTTTCTTATATAGATTTGATGACCGTTGGAGTTCCCAAATTGAGACCCAGCTCATATCAATAGAGTATGATATTCCAAAATTATTTATGCAAAAAAAAAAAAATCACTAACTAAATTCTTTTAATATTTTGGTGAGATGGCGTGATGAAAAACCAGCCATCAATAGAACATATGATTGCAGTCTATACCAAGGGAAGATTCCCCACATGTTTTTCAGAAGATATTTTGCCGAAATTCTCTACAAAGAATTAAATGGACTTCAAGGACAGCATTTGAATTTGGAGTTCTATAAATTGGAGAAAACTCAGCCAAAAGTCATATAGTCGAGAAGGACAAAAGAAGTTAGACTGAATATAATTGAGAGATTTTTTGCGTCCATCTCTTTAGTAAGTTTGTAAGCCCACCTGGAAGGAAAAAGTGTCGAAAAATCTTAAACTTATTATATTTGTGTCAATTTAATCATAAATCATTTAACATAGTATCAAATCAATCCTTCCAACTAAGTTTGACCAAATATTGGTAATGTGGACATTAGTTGGCCTACGTGACATAATTAATGTTAACGTTGACAAATTTTAATAATATTTTAATTTTTTTTTTCAAATTTTTTTTTTTTTAAATATTTTTTGAATCGTTTATTTATTTAATCTTCTTTTTTTCCATTCCCTTCCTTCGTCCGCTAGTCGGTCGCTGAGGTCTAGTGACGGCCAGAGGTGAGGGCAACGAACCTCACCAAAGGCCATGAGGGCGACCTTGTACTAAGCTGGCGAGGTGAGCCTCGCAAATCTGATGAGGGTCAAGCCCCACTAGCCATGACGAGGCCCAACCTTGACAATATGTGCTATGTGTATGATGTATGGGAACAAATTCCAATCACAAATATATTCTCGGATAGATAATTTATAATGTATTAAAAAATCTCAACTCAAGCTCAATTATCATTTAGTTATATCAATAAGCATCTATCGCTTTTCAACTCACGTACATGCACATCATCCAGTTAATATTTAAGCCCCGTAATCTTTATTAATGAGCCACCTTAATCATCTAAAATCATAAGTATACATATCAACGTACCTAGCAATGGCTAGTGTAAAAAAAAATTATAAAATTTCCGTATAAAAAACTCGTGCTTTTCAAATTTTAAATGAATATAGTTTACTAAATTATAGTCAATTCATCATGCATGAGGACAGTTCTGGCGTGTCCGTGTCGTGCCCCGGTACACAACGAAATTGTCATGCCCAATCTGATGGTAACATGAAGCATTTTTTATCTGACGGTTGGGATTGTGATGACATCCGACGGACGAGATTTCCAGCCCCTTAATTCGTCATGCATCATTAGGAACCTTGCGAGTTCTCTTGACGTGACCCCAGTCTAATTGTGTCCCAATGCCAAATGAAAACGAATTTCTCTGAAGTATTTTATAAATATGACTTGTTAAATGGGGGAACGTTGTGAGTTGTAATCCACTAATATAATAATAAACCAAACACGTTCTCGAGAAAATGAAAAATTAAAATTAAAAAGTTATTTTCAAATTAAAAATATGTTTCAAAACCAAATAGTTGATCTCTGCAAAATTTCGTGAAAAAGATTAAGAAGACACCACAGGCACAACTCTATATCATTGAGAAAATTGTCAAATTCATGTTGGAACAAATTACTTACACTAGTACACTCACACACCAGCAAAAGTCAGTAATTAGGATGCTCTTGAATCAATAGAAATACTGCTCCATCGATGATTATTTTCATAGATCATTACTTTATTGCAAAAGGTAAGCCAGATTTGGAGAGATCAAGTGCTTAATGATATTTCTAAGCAGGAAACTGAATGTGCGAGAAGATAATGTCTATACTTTTTGTAACTGGGATTTCGTTGAGAGTGCCTGAAACACCTCTTGAGCTACTAGACAAAAATGTAAACGTCACAGTTTTTTTGCTTCAGTAACCACTGTACAATGAGTCCGTATATTATTTATATATTTGATGACAAATTCCTCCACGCCTCGAAAGTTCAAGATTTGCTGATCCTCTAAGCCTTTCCAAGTGCTAGAGTGGAAGATAGTAGCTTTGGGCTACTCGTTTACCCCTTGCCGAATATGTCGTAAGAGCATCAACGTCCCAAGTCTCTAGCTTCTTCCAGTTGGATAGATCAGGTAAGCGTAGCCAGGAACTGCAGGGTCTGATTACAAGACTTTCCAGTGACTCCAGTTGGTCAAGACCTTGAATCTCAACTAGTTTCGGACAGTCCCATACTCCAAGGTCCTTTAGATTCTTGAAGTTAGATAAGTTGGAAAGGTCCACAACTTCAAGAAGATTGCAATTGTCAACCGTAAGTTCCGTCAAACTAGAGGGAAGTTGTCCAATCTGATGCAAGTTCTCGCAATTGATTAGTGCAAGTTCTTTTATATGGCGAAGGTCCACAACTTCAAGAAGATTGCAATTGTCAACCGTAAGTTCCGTCAAACTAGAGGGAAGTTGTCCAATCTGATGCAAGTTCTCGCAATTGATTAGTGCAAGTTCTTTTATATGGCGAAGGTCCACAACTTCAAGAAGATTGCAATTGTCGACATTAAGTTTCGTCAAACTAGAGGGAAGTTGTCCAATCTGACGCAAGTTCTCACAATTGATGAGTTCAAGTTCTTTTATATGGCGAAGGCAACCCAAATATGAGCTTATACTGGAGATACTCGGAAGTTCCAATTTACACCATGCGGCATTAGTTCTCCATTTCGCATGACCGCGGGAGGAATCCATTATTTGATGGAAGCTCAAGCCTTTAGTATCCCTTTCGATGGAGATTGAGCTGGTAAAACACAATTCCAAACTCCTTAAATTCACAAGGTTGGAGATATCTGGAGCTTTTTCTAAGGCTATTGAGGACAGATGTAGACATATCAAACTTTGAGGAAGCTTTGGTACATTCCCCACACGAGTTTCTGTTAATATCAAATTCTTCAAGAATGGTAGTCTCACGATGTCACCAGGAATGGTCTCTAGCCAATTGCAACACATTCCATAAATCTCTTCAAGTTTCTCCAACATCCCAATTGCCTCGGGTAACTTTTGTATGCTACTTCTGCTCACATTCAATGCTTTCAAGTTCTTTAAATTGATAATAGTATTTGGCAACTCTGCAATACCTATGTCTGAGACATCCAACTCAACTAAACATTTCAACATTCCGATTGAGTCGGGAAGTTTCATTAGGTGGGGAGCTCCACAAATGGTCAAGCGCTCAAGATTTACGAGTGCTCCGATTGAGCTTGGGACCTGACTAATACTTGTAGGGAATTCGTCGAAATATAAGATCATCTCGGTCAATGCTTCCAAAGCACCCAATTCTTTAGGAAGGACTTGGAGACGACGACATCCAGCTACATCCAATCGCTTCAGACGTTTCAGATAACTAATGGATTGATCAATCCTTAACAGATTTATACACCCACTTAGAACTAATATTTCTAAGAATAAATATGCAGAGAGGTCAGGAGTTTCCTTTAAGTAGTAGCAATAAGATAGATCAAGGACCTTCAATCTTGTAGCCACCTGTAAAATAATTATGTATATTCAACAAGTTTGATTTATAAAATCTTGCAAGGCATAAATAAATATATCGACCACGAAAGCTTTCCACAAGAGTAACTTAATAAAAACTCTGTGCATATCAATTCCTTAAGCCAAAACCACACTTTGTCTCCACTTTTTCATTTCTTCTAATATTGTCCCCAACAACAAATTTAAAAAAAAAAAAAAAGTGGATCTAGTTTCAAATCACTGCTGTAACAAATAATAAAAAGACAAGAATGTAACCAACATATCTCTTAAGAAAACATCCCTTTCCAATTTCATCATGGAATTACCGATATTGTCCCCGACACAATTACTTATGACTTTCCTATGTTAATGCATTATCAAAACATCAATATAGACATAATTTTTTGTCTTCTAACCATCAACTAATCTATATTTGCAGTCTACTATTTTTGCATTTTGTTTTTGTTTCATACATTAAGATAAGGGCGTTATTAGCTTTCACATAACCTTTGAAGAGTATAATATCTTTTTCTATTACAGATGTACTAAACAAGTCTATTGGCATGCTCAATTTTACTCGCATTTTATGTATGGTGCCAATAGTCTTATTCACCAATTATTTTTAATTTAATTTAAACATCTAATAGTGACAACTCATTGGCTTGATTAGGAAACTCAAAACAATGTGAATGTTCATATAATGTTCTATAAAAGGAATGCTAGTCAATAAATATCAAGCGACAACAATTATTCCATTAGATGATTTAACAATTCTATAAATTACTTGTATGAATATCTAAATAAGTCATTCCCAATAATGGAGTTACTAGTAACATGGAATGTCCACATTACAATACCCTTTAATCATGCAGCTCCAATCAATTTGAATTGAAGAAAGTCATCAAGAAAAGATTTGCCATAAATGATAAAACAACAATAGCATAGTATCAATGTAAAATTAAAAATGCAATGCAAATTAATGACAATAACCAAATCTTAACATCTTTTTTTTTTGGTAAATTAATTGTTTGGTTCGGAAAAATAAAAAAAATGCAATCTTGAAAGATCTACACGTGAATACAATATTGAAAGAATGAAATAATTGTGATTGAAGGTAACATTCTTTCCGTTGACCATAATGTGTACAACCCCTCTATGCCATGAATATAAAGTAATTGTTTAAGTCAATATATATTTAAGTTTAAAACCTATGGAATGAGGGATTGGTGTCATAAGCCTTCTTCAAGACCAAGATTTGTTCTATGAATTAAGTCAATAAAATGTAATAAAAAAAAGATCAATAAAATGATGATTTACAAACCCGTGCGACACGAGCTAGTGCGACTAGAAGAAAATATAACACGTTATACCAAATTATTTGCACACACATACCTTGAGTTGAGTCCAACCACCCCAATGTTCGTCAATTTTGCTACATGATAGGTTGAGGATGACTAGATTTTTTGGGCAAAAGTTGGTTGCCTGCATTTCTTTTGGACAACAGGTCCAATTAAGCCATCTCAATTCCGAAAAGAGATCCTCAAAGTCTCCAGAGAGGGACCAACTATACATTTCTAGAAATCTAATATTTGGCATTTCGATAAAGTCTTCCGATGTCAAAACAAGGTCTCGAGAATGCACGTAATACTTCGAATAGTTCGCTGCAACAGTTTCGGTTCCCTAAAGTGAGGAAAGAGTTGGTTTAATGTGAGGAGTTCCAAATAGAGCCTAAAATAAAGGGAAAACAGTCCAAGGAAGATTTCTGCAATGAAAAAAAGTAGACGAGGGTGCACTTAGATTTATACCTTCTTTTGCTGGACAATATCAGGACCTTCCTCCTCATTCGACCACACCCGATAACCCTTTTTTGGGTCTTTGCAATATTCTTCGTACGCAATGCTCCTGCCTAAGTCCTTAAGCTGATCATGCATACATAGTTGATTCCCTCTACCAATCTTCAATAAGGACATTAAACACAAAACATCAATCCCCTCATTTGGAAAAAATCCACAATTGTCCCACATATAATGTGAATAACTCTTATCTTCTCCATCTAGAAAGCAAGCAATATCATGAAATATTTGTCGTTGCTAATGATCTAATGCCTCATAACTCAAAATCAATTTTTCTTCACATCCCTACTGAGGATGATATTCCATCTTTTCCAGTGCATCTTGCCAAACCGCTTCCCTTTTTCCATATAAAAATGAGCCAATCACTTCTATAGCCAAAGGAAGCCCTCCGGTTTTTGTAGTAATTTTCTCAGATAGACTCAAGAATGCATTTGGAGTAGAGTCGCTTCTAAAGGCATGCTTTCTAAAAAGTTGGAGAGCTTCGAGCCGGTTGAGTTCCTTAGCGTCATAAATCAAACAACAATTAAATTGATCTTGCAATCGATACAAAACACTTTTGTCTCTTGTTGTAATAACTATTCTACTTCCTGAACCCAACCATTCTTTCTTTGCTGCCAATGCCATGAGCTGGCTTGTATGATCGACATCATCAAGGAAAATAAGAACTTTCTTTCTGCAAAATCGATCTTTGATCATATTCATCCCTGATCAATGCTATAAAAGTTCAACTCCTATGTCACCAATGATATCAGAGACTAATTGCCTCTGCAAATTTATAAGACCAAAACCTTTAGATGCTTCTCGGACATTTGAAATGAAGCTATGGCTCTCAAAATGAATAGATACCTGCCGATAAACAACCTTGGCAAGAGTTGTCTTGCCTATTCCACCCATCCCGCAAATTCCGATGAGCCTTATGTCCTTAGATTCAACATTAAGTAAATATACTAATTCATTCACAGATTTGTCCATTCCAACTAAATGATCGGATATATGAACACAAGACACCTTAAGCTTAACTAACACTTTCCGAGCTATCAATCGTGCGAGTTCTCCGTGGCTATGCCATAAAACACAACATAATTAAGTTAATTATAAGAATTGATGGGAAACTAACAAACTTGCACGATCAAACAATAACATGAAGTTACGAAATTGATGCCAGGCTCAGTGAATAAAAGAACAAGTACATGATTCTCTGGTTTTTGTTCAATCTAGGATACTAAGTTATAATGCTTATGTCGAGCAAGTAATCCTTGAGTATTGAGACAATGGAGTGTAGAATTCCATGCGATATCTATCACAATTTTCGGTCTGGAAGTAGAAAAAAAGAAAAAGATTGTGCTCTTCAAATCAGAATCCGCATTCAAGCAAAAGAAACAGAGAGAAAAGGGAAGATGGAGTTGAGTGAGTTAACCTACCCTGTATTCTTGGTGTCCCAACCCTTGATTCTAGTAACTTCCTTGAGTGCCTCCTCCCAGCGCTGCACAATCTCAATACCACGTTTTTGTTCATGCAGAGTTAGTGCATCCCTGTACACTCCGGTTTCAAGCTTCACGTCAGAGGGTTCCACATCATAGAAAATGGGCATAATCTCAAGTTCATTGGTTTTCCTACGCTGCATCATGTGTTCCAGCTCGCGTAGGCACCAGCTACTAGAGGCATAGCCTCTGGAGAAGATGGGAATGCAGATTTCTGAGTTATCGATGGCTTGGATAATCTCGGGACCGATCTCTTCACCAACATCAATCCCCTGCTTGTCTATGAAAACACTGATACCCTTATCAAGCAGGGTATGATAGAGGAAATCTGTGAAATTAGTGCGAGTATCCAGTCCTCGAAAACTCAAGAACACCTCGAACTTATTTCCCGATGAGCCAAGGCGTGTGGACCCAGTTTCCAGAGAAGGGCTCCCCTTTATTTCCATCTCAGCTGCGTCTGCTAAAATTCTGAAAGCAAATCACAAAAGATTTGACATGCTTTTAACAAGGGCCAACAAGCGATGGTCAGGTAGGAAAGCAAGGATCAGTTTCCATTTACGTCCTGTCAGGGCATTGATTGAGAGTTGCTAGATATATGATTGAAGGATTAATTAATGGCCTAAGTCCCACGAGTTCACTGGTGGATGGGAAATTCAATATGGTGCATTTCGAGCAAGATTATATTAGTTGAGTTCTGTGAAATTGAGTTTCAATTTCCGATTTCCATTGCTGGCCTGAGGCCCACCAAGGTCTAAGTAAACTGAAAATAAGTAAGGCAAGTTGACGTTACTGAATCAAATGTGATGATTAAGTTTTTTTTTTTTTTCTAATTTTTGGTAAAGTAATATGTCTAATTAATGTTAAGGAAAAGGCAGGAGACGGAACCAACCATCAAGCTTCATTTTACCTTACTTTCTTATCATCGATAGACGTAAGTGTATATATAGTTGGATTTCACAAATGACACATAATGAAATATAACTTAAGAAGGTAATCCTGGTCAAAGCCAGTTGAATTTTCTTAGGACCAGTTTGCTTGGTGCTTTTTAAAAAGCAAAATCTTTTTACTTTCTTGTTAAGATTTAAATGTTTATTCAAATATAAAGTGTAAGATAACATGTTATTGAAGCAAAGCAACAATTTTTCACTTCCGTTGTTAAAATCACCATTTATCTGCACGGTGGTGATGGCTAGCATGGAGCCCACTGGAGTCAAGTCAACATAATTTAGTCGTAGTCTAAGAAAATACGAAACACATGTACCCAAAAAAGTAAAAGAAAAGAAGAATTGGCACTTGATTGACATTAAGATTTCTTATATAAATCAAAAAAAGAGACAAAAAATTGCCTCCTCGACAGCGATAGTCGAAGCTTACCTACTATTCTAGGTTGCTTTGAGTGGCCTAATCTTTAAAGTCGTAGTCTTGAACTAAGTGATGCTTTTTAGTTTTTGCAGTTACTTTATTGTAGTATTATGAGTCAAAAGCAACAAGAAAAATAAATCTTAAAAAGCTCGATCGTTGACTATTTTAGGTGCTTTTCAATTTTAACTAGATATGCATTCTAAAAGAAGATTGGGAAAATAGAAGTTTATGAAACTTTGTTAACTGATATTCGTTTAGATTGGATGATTTGTTTATGTAATATTTTATTGAATTAAAATTTACATCTAAGGAAAATTAAAATTATCAAACTTTTTAAGTTTGGTTTATACAATCCATAACCCGATTTTAATAAATAATATTGAATTATCAACTATAAGCATGGTTCAAAATAGGAAATTTCCTAACATGGAGATGCCTCAAAATCTCAAAACAAATCAAGATTAGTATCCAATAATATCAAATTAAATATTCAATAACTGCAAACTATCACATTGGTTCGAGAAATTACCTCGTTTGAACTATATGTTTCCAAGAATCGGCACTGGCGACGGGGAGCTTTACGGCAACGGGTGAGGAGGAACGTCAGGACCAGAGCAGCAACGACGGCGATCCAGTAAGGGCACGGCATATTGCAGACAGGTTTGCTAGAACAAAAGACGCAACGGTAAAGGTTTGTTGGTGTCGGGCAGTCTAACTGGAAAGCTGGGGTCGCCCGGACTCTGCTTGGCGGCAACGGTGTGGGTTCGATCAATGCTAAACTGCTCCGGGCAACCTGCGAAAAGAAATCAAAGGAAGCGATGGCGTCAAGTGGAGCCGGGATGCCGCCTGGAATCACTGGAAACCGCCAGGGACTGCTGCTGTGGCGTTAGAATAAGTCGGCAAAGCTGCTGTCGCGGCTGCAGCAGGACGTGCTAAGCGCGACGAAGAGAGCCGGCAAGCGAGGTAGAGGCGTGACGATGGGTAAGCCAGCAGCGGCCGCGGTGAATGGTGAGGGGCGGCGGCGATGGGTAAGCCCGCAACAACGTAGAAAACAAAACAGATCGCTGGACGAAAGCAGCAACGACACAGAGAAGTTTGGCAAGACCCGGCAGTACAGATCCACATCTCACACTACGGCCTTCGTCGAATAGATGAATGGCTTCAAGATTTCACCCATACCTCAACAAGTTTCAATCTCCTAGCCACAGTACTCTGGCAGATCTGGAAAGAAAGGAACAACACAATTTTTCGCCAACAGAAACCGAACCCAAAGAAAATCATCAGCTTAGCGAAGGCGAAGAATCTCTGCTTTACAAATCAGGCGAACTCAAAGAAGAAAGCGCACGGTGACGAAGGCTCCTTACCTCAGAACTGGAAAAGCCCGACTGCAAACGCCCTCAAAATCAATATTGACGGGTCTTACTCCTCGGATTCGCCGGTAGGAGCAATAAGCTGCGTGTGCCGGAACAACGATGGAGAATTAGTGGACGGGATTGTGAGATGGGTGGACATCGGCTTTCGCTGAACAGATGGAGAGTATCGCAATGGTTGAAAGCCTAAGACGAGACCAGCTGTTCGCGGGATTTGGAGAATTTGATCAACGAGGCGTCCAGCCCTCCGAAACCCTTTTGGCTTTAATTTGTTCAAATTCAAGTCTTTTCTACTCAGACTTTTGAGCAATTTAGGGCCTGCATGGTAAAAAGTGTTTCTATTCCCTGGAACAAAAATTTTCGTTCTTTTATTCCTTGGAACAAAAAAAGAACAGAAACGCATTTGTTTGCGTTTTTGTTCCAAAATTATGTTTTTGCTCAAGAGAAGAAACACATTTGGAACGGAAATAAAAACAAAAAAAGTTGTTTCTTGTTTTGGAATAAAATTTAAGAACACTTTTTCTCTATCTTCCATTTTCTTCTCTTTTTTTTCTTCTTCTTTTTTCTTTAGCCGATTGCCGGCCTCGGCCATGGCCGGCGACCTCGCCGGAGCGTCGCCGGCCCCTGGCGAGGCCAAGCGTCGCCGGCTCCTAGTAAGGCCGACCTTGCGCCGGGCTAGGGAGCTCGAGCTTGCCCGGCCAAGGCGAGGCCGAGCCTCGCTAGGGGGCGATGAGCCTCGCCGTGGTTGGGCGAGGCTGATGAAAAAAAGAAAAAAAGGAAAAAGAAAAAAGGAAAAATAAATAAGAAAATAAGAAAGAAAATAGAAAAATTAAAATTTAAAAAAATTATACAAATTTGCCAAACGTGTTTATTCTTTTTATATTTAAGGAGCATTTACCAAACAGGTTTTTTTGTTCAAAAATTGTTCCCTAAAGCAAAAATACTTTTTCTATTTCTCGTTCTAGAAACAATTTTTAAACAGAAATGTTCCAAACCCACCCTTAATA
Organism: Eucalyptus virginea; assembly: GCA_014182375.1. Classification (NCBI taxonomy): domain Eukaryota; kingdom Viridiplantae; phylum Streptophyta; class Magnoliopsida; order Myrtales; family Myrtaceae; genus Eucalyptus; species Eucalyptus virginea. The sequence goes on along the minus strand of CM024519.1, from coordinate 35,861,958 downwards.
TATTTCCATTCCGACAAAAAAGAAAAGGGATATGTACAACACAAGTCCTAAAACTTACAAGGAAAGTGCAATTGAGTCCTAAAACTTACAAAAAGTGCAATCAAGTCCTAAAACTTGTCAAATTGGTTCAATTGAGTCCTAAATTTAACACCGTTAGATTTACTAACGGAAAATGCGACGTGGTGCGCGTCATATTTTAAATGAATTTATATTTTCCATGTGACTTTTTAAAATTATTTTTTATTCAAAAATTTTAAAAAATAGATTTGAAAACTAAAAATGAAAAACTAAAATTTATTTTAAAAAAACTATTTAAAAAAAAAAATGGCACCGGCGGCATTTCCACCGCAGCCCCGCCCATCGCCGGCCCTAGGCTCGCCACGGTGAGGCCCGACCACCCCCGCCAAGTCAGGCGAGGACGCCCAGATCTAGGCATGCCGGCCCTCACGGGGGCTGGCGACCCTTGTCCTCCCTGTGGGAGGCCTCGCCGGCCCTCACTTGGGGCGGCGATGCTCGCCCAAATCTGGGCGTTTCGATTTAGCTCCGTCGCACTCCGACGTTGTGCCCGACGCTGTCCGGATCCGAGTGAGTAGGTTTCGAGGGCGGGGTTCCGTCACCGCCGCTGCACCGGACTGCTGCCGAGCCATGCAGCCCCGACGCCATCCCAAAGCAAACCGGTCGTGACCCTTTGCGGTGCTAGGCTGCTACCGTTCACGACGTCCTTCCGTTGACCCCCCGACACCATCGCTGCACCAAACTATCGTCGTCGCCCAGTACCTGCCACCAACGACTCCACCCGATCTCGCGTCGGGGACGCCCGGATCTAGGCGAGCATCGCCGAGGCCCAGGTGAGGGCCGACGAGGCCTCGCCCAAAGCGGGCGAGGGTCGCCGGCCCCCCGTGAGGGCTAGCGAGGCCTTGCCGGGCGAGGGCAAGCCACCTTGCCCGGGCCGGCGACGGTCACCGGCCACTCGACGATGGGCGGCGGTGGAAGCACCACCGGTGCCTTTTTTTTTTTGCATAGTTATGTTTTTAAAATAAATTTAGCTTTTCCTTTTCTATTTTTAAATCTAATTTAAACAATAATAAAAATAATGTTAAAAAGCCACGTGTATAATAAAAATTATTTAAAATGCCACGTTAGCGCCACATCGGCGTCTTCCATCGTAAATGCGGTGTTAAATTTAGGATTCAATTGAACCAATTTGACAAGTTTTATGACTTGATTGCATTTTTTATAAGTTTTAGGACTCGATGTACTTTTCTTGTAAATTTTAGGACTTGTGTTGCACATATCTCAAAAAGAAAAAGAAAAAAAAAGACAATCAAATTGTTTCTTTTTATAGTGTTTTTTTTTCCTTTTTTACTTTGTACTTTTTTTCTCTTTCTTTTTGTCTCTCAAACTGTGAGCCGGCCTCTCTAATTGTTGTGTGTCTTAAGGGTTGTGCGGAAGCGGCCGTTCCAATGAGCTTTTTTATACTCTTTTTTTTTTTTCTTTCTTTTTTGCTTTTTCTTTTTTTGTGTGAACTATTAATCTCACCTTTCTCGTTTTAAAATAAATATATGTTACTCTCCATATTCCTTTTCCTCTCAAACTTCACGTAAAGCTCCCAGAATTTGCTTCAGATATTCTTTCTTGTTGACCGACCAATCGTAGCTTGGATTGGCTCTCATCTTTCCCTTTTTAATTTATTGTTTTCCTTTTGTCGTCTCTCTCAATGTGTACGACCGCGACGCATTAATGATGATGTGCTTGGTGTCAACTCGGGCGTGTGTTTCGACCAAAAAAAAAAAACTCGGGCGTGTGTGTTGGGAGATGAATCAAGTCTTGGGGGCAAGTTCTTAGAAATTTACCCGGGAGAAAGGACAAGGTGTGAGAAGAAGTGGATAGGAATATTATTGTAATATCTTAATTTTTGGGCCCGGAGGGAGAAAGGGAAGGGGAGGGGCTGAGAAGGGCAAGGGCAATGATCTTGCACTGTTCCCACCGATATAAGCTCTTCGATTGGGATGGGGAGAATCTCAGCCGTTCAAATAGAACCAATCTCGCCGTGATGTGGTGGCGAAGACATTCCTGCAATGTCCTTTAAACTTTAATTTTTTTATAAAATTATTGTTTATATTCCCCGAATTTACTCTAATGAATTAATTTTTTCCACCTCGGCACCTCTTAGTTCTCCCATTTATAAATTTCGGCCACTGCGTGTTTTATGCACTTGGCAAAAATTTTATGCTCTTATTGGCTCAATCCAATTTATCGGGGAAGTTCAACACAATTCATTTAAATCAACCCGTCACCTGTCCAATGTAAATATATGGGTTAAATAATGGATAAAAAAATGAAACTAATATGCAAAATGCAATTATTGATTTTTGGTTAGGGATCAAAGTCGATTCTCCAATTTTTTAATTTAATTAACAACTAATTAGATTGCGAAATTTTATATATCAACAACAGATATGCCACTAATACATTTTACCCAAAGCAAGTTCACTACAACTATAGCGGCACCATCCACTAAAAGTTGTCATTTTTTAATGCATTTTCCTTGAGGAACCTGAGGTTTTTTATGCATATAAGTATTTTTGTTTGAACGTAGGTGTTGGGAAAATGATAATTTTATAAAAGAAAATCACTTATAAGGTGGTCATATAAACTTTAAGTTCGAAGAAAGAGTATAAACAGCTCCGTTTTCCTTTTATCTTAGCCGCATCTCCTAAATTTATGAAACAAGTCACACCCAATTTTATGGTGATTTTACAAGACCGGGGTGATGGAAAACACGTCATGCTGCATTTCAAGGAAGTTGCAAGGACTATGGGTGCGTTTGGGAACTATTTTTGGGGAAAGTCCTTGGGAAAATGCAAAGACCTTGGAGTTAAAGGTGTTTTTCAAAATGCAACCGTGTTTGGTAAATTGTACTTTGAAAGTCCCTTTGTGAAGTACTTTGAACAAAATAGTGTTTGGGGAATTGCATTTACAAAGATCTTTGTGATAAAAAAAAAATTGGCAAAAGAAAAATTTAAAAAAATTGACCGGCAAAGGCAGCGACCGCCGGCGACCTCCGGCGACCTCCGACTACCTTCGGCGACCCCGGATCTGAGGCGGTGAGGTCGCGCGACGCCGTTGCGACCTCCGGCGACCCCGGATCTAGGGCGGCGAGGTCGCACAACGCCGCCTCGACCTCAGGCGACCCCGGATCTAGGGCGACGAGGTCGCGCGACGCCGCCTCGACCTCCGACGACCTTGATCCGGGCGTCGAAGTCGCGGGAGGACCTCGCCGCCCCGGATCCGGGTCGCGGCGGGGTCGCGCGACCTCGCCGCCCCCGGATCAGGAGGGGCGGCGAGGCGTGACCCGAGATCTGGTCGCCGCTCGAGCCTCGGGCACCAGATCCGGTCGCGACCGGACACCCGCAACTAGGCGGGTCGCGCGGCCCGGCGAGCTCCGTGCGGAGGTCGCGGTGCGGCGGCGACGGTCGCGGCGATCGCGTGCCTTTTGGCCACCGGATCTGCGACTTGCGGAGGTCGCCCGAATCTCCGACGAAGATCACCTAGGTCGCGGCGTCTCTCTACGCCCGGAGAAGATGAACAATGCTCGACAAGGACACGCACCCGGAAAATCCAAAAATTCGTGAGGATAATTTTGGAAAAAAAAAAGTGTGAACAGTGCGGGCGTGGCATGCCAAAAATGCCGAAAGCCCAAGGCAGGTCTCCCCCTGCCTTGGGCTTTCAGCCTTCACAAGGCTGGCATTTGGAGAAGGTGGGTTCAAAATTTTTTGTCAAACGGGCTGGCATTTGCCCAAGTATCTTTAGCCCTCCAAAGGGCTTTGGGAAGTGGTTCCCAAACGGACCCTATGTGTGGAAATAGGGGTCAACGAGCGATGGTCATGTAGGAAAATGAGAAGTGACAGAGACATGATTGAAGGAAGGATTGATAAATGGCCCTAAGCCCCACAAGTGAGCGGGCGTATTGGGCGGCAATCAAATGAAATGTCTAAGAAATGTAGACACATGGAGTAGCATATCATAACCCAGCTAGAAAACAAAAATGAAAGGGTAACGCCTTCAAACTATAATTATCATTTTTTTTATCTACAAACTTCTAGTTGCATTTCTCAAAAATGCCTTAACATTACTGACTTTAATTAGAATGACTTATCTGCTTTTTTCCATTTAAATTATCAATTGGTTTTGAGTTACTAACTCTTATATGAATTACTTACCAAGTTTATTTTTTTTAATTACCAACTTTTCTTCTTTTTTTTAATCAATTTTTTGTTCACGTTTCTTTATTGTGCCTTAAATTTACTAACTCTTATTTGACATCCTTTTCTTCGATTAAACTTTCAACCGGTTATCAGATTTCATTCGAGTTAACCATCAATGTTTTTTTTTTTTTTAATTTATTAACTTTTCCTTCGAGCAACTTAATCTAGAAAAAATCGGGAAGTCACCAAATAAGTCAAGGTACTTTTCTATGTAATTGGTAAATTTTAGATGTAGACAATTAAATAGAATTTGCCAAATAATAAGAGAATTAGTTCATCAGTCAAAAAGAAATTGGGAAGAAAAAAAAAAAGGCGTTGGCTGCCAATTTCAGACCCACGAGGTGATTTCCAAGAAGGACGCTCGAAAGGTAATCTCCACTGTCGGTGTACCGTGTAAAATGGAAAAGTATTAACACTTCTTTTGCAGCCATCAACAAAAGGGAAAACTTAGAGATCAGTGATGGATGGAGTCGCGGATGAGCTTTACTTTTTCTCTTCCCTTATCGTGCTTCTATGAGCTTTCTTGGAATTTTAGAATAAATTATTATTGTCTTGCTTTAGAGCAGCCTCAATCTCTTTGTGATCTTGACCAAGATCGAATTCTCTAGTCTCAGAATAACTTGTTCTATCTTAACAATGATTTCGGTCTTCGACAAATCCTGATCTATGCAATGAGAAAATGTTAATACATTTAAAATTCTACGTAAGGATCTAAATGGAAAGTGTATTGTATCAAAGTTCAATTTGTCTCATAAATCATAATAACATGATAGTCATTTTACGATGGATAGATAGAAATTTCTCTTCCATTTTCCTTATCCGCTAATTGTTCCAATCTGTGAGTAGTTTATTAATCAAAACAGTATGGTTATGAAAAAAATCAAAACAATAAGGTTGAGTATAGTTGTGAGCTGGTGTATTTTTTGTATCTGCTAATTGTCTTTTCGTTTGTTTTTGACAAAAGGGAAAACAAGAAAAGAAGACCCCGCATTTAACCAGCACTAGCACCAGAAAAATCTTTCAAGAATGCTCTAGAGGATCATAGGAGATTTTAGAAGACAATTAATTAGATCTCCTAAATCAATCTCTCTCTGACTTGGATAGCATTTCAATCATCATGCATCTATTCAAGTTTATATGATTTTTTTTTAACTATAAAAACATGAAAAATCTCATGTAATTCCTTGATATTTAGAACCATCAGCTCTAGCTTTAGCTTAAGCATCTATGCATCACAAGCATCAGCTAATCTTGGTCATGTAGACCCAAAAAAATGAAAATATACAGATAGTCAAACTTGATTGTTAGTCACTTTCCTTCTGCAGATTTGATGACAACGGAAGTATTTTTCATTGATTAATGATTTCAAACGACACAAACAACCATTTTTAAAATGTTTTCTAAATTATTCATTTCGTGTAAAACAATTGAAGCCTAATATGCAAAATGCAATTATTGATTTTTGTTAGGGATTGGGATCGATTCATAAATTATTTTATGCGATTAATAATTAATCGGGTCGTCAAAATTTATGTTTCAACAACAAATAAGCTACCAATAAATCTTTATCCAAAGCAAGTTCGCCACCAACTATAGCAATATCATCCGCTAAAGTTTGTCCACTTTTAATGCATTAAGCCCGTGGAACTTGGGATTTTTTATGCATACAAGTATTTTTGTTGGAACATAGGTGTTGGGAAAATAAAAATCTCACAAAAAAAAAATCACTTGTATAGTGGTCATATAAAGTCCAAGTTTAAGGAAAAAGTATAAACAACTCGTTTTTCTTTCCATCTTCTACTAAAATTCCGAAAGCGAATTACAACATATAGAATTCCACTACATTTTATAATGACTACAAGACTTGGATGATGGAAAACATAGTATAATGCATTTCAAGGAAGTTGCAAGAACCCTGTACGAGCAATGGTAGGAAATTCCATTTCCATTGTGGTGCGGCATTGGTCGTGAGAAATGGCAAAAATATGATTAAGAAATGGCCTAAGCCCCACAAGTTGAGATAATTTAGAAGGAGTGGTCTTAAAATACGGGGAAAGTGGAAGTGGTTGCTCAGTCCCCATCAATTTAAAGTATCATATTAACACCAATTTCCAAAGCGACATGTCTGAGAAATATAACTCTGTACGTATGGGTAGCGCATTTCACCTAGCTTGAAAACAAAAATGAAAAGGGTAAATACCATTTTGATTGTGTCACTAAATTCATGTACTTGCTTTTTTAATTAGTTACCTAACAAGTTAATTTGAGAGCACTCATTGATCAAATCCTTTTAATTATAGAATTCCACGATGGTAACATTGCACCGTCATCTAGACAAACAGCCAAAAATGAGTTGAGCCACCATCTATGTCTCATGCATTCTAAAACATTATCGCGGTGACCGCGAACCTGTTGAGAAGGATCTTTTCTAAAGTCTGCTCAAATTCACATCCACACTACCGACCCCTCACCCACATATACTGAGTGGCAGGTGATCCGAGAGCACATGCATTGGAGTTCTTGACACAAACCTTGTCCCGAGGGACCCCAAAAAATTTATTTCAACCCGACCAACGCAGTGAACACAACAACATTTTCAACTTGAATAAACAAAATCAGAAACAAGACCTTAGAATCGAATTAATGCAGAGATTCCCAAAGACAAAGCCCTAGCCTCACAAAAATAAGGTTGTTCCTTCCACTCTTGGATGCGGGATTCTCAATGTACAAAGCACGAGGTGAAGTTGGTTTTCTTTCCATTCAAAATTATAATCTCTTGTTATTTACAAACTTATATTTGTGCAAAGACTTAAAATTACTGACTCTATTTAAAAATTACCAACTTTAGTTAGAGTGGTGTACCAACTATTTACTGTTTAAGTTATCAACTAATTTGAGGTTACCAACATTTCTTACCAAGTTTATCTTTTAATTATCAATACCGACTTCCGATTACCTTCATTTGCTATGCCTATTTGCACCTAAATTTAACCAAATCGTTGACATGAGTAGAGATTGTTTAGAAACATATGGTTATCGACACTAGACATGTGAGCAATTGTTGACGACCAAAATAGTTGTTGGTATTAATATACATCGACGACCATAAATCAATTATTGATATAAAATCAATTTATCAACAGTTCATATGAAGATATAAATGTGTATATATGTTCAGATAAATTAAGATACGAAATCGAGTCATTGACTTTCTCGCCAAAACTCAGCATATCTTTTATGTTTAAAAATTTATGACAAAATAGTATATGCTTTTATATATTGATTATTAATTTGTACATTTTGAAAGGTTTAAGGACTAATTTTTTTTTAATTTAAAAAAGCCAAAACAAACGACAGAAATAAAAAAATGGTTAATACTAATTAAACAGAATTTAATGTTCATATATAGAGAAAAGATTTCACGTGCTAATCCTTTCATTTTGTTATTTAATGGGTCTTTCGTCTCTATTTACCCATCTCTCTTTTTTCGAGCGTCGTTTTTGGCTTGAAGCAGGCAAAGCTTGACTCAACCGCAAATCTCGAGAAAAGCTGCGAGGCTTCGCGGAACTTCACCTCTGTCGGGAAAGGCTTATAGCGCGTCTGTCAGCACGCCACATCCTCTGTGGCTTCTTGTGCTGGAATGCGTTCTTTGAATATTTTGTTTCTCAAGAGAAAGAATCAAATTGATGTTTGTCAGAATTTCATATTATTTTTCAATTCAACACCAACTCCAAGATAGTCAGGTCACGTGATTTAGTCTGTTCATCCGAAAGAGCTGAGTCTGTGAGAGTAACCAGTGAAGTTTTTTCGCTCTTTCTTCGCTATTCTCATTTCACCGCCATCTGAACGGGTCTTGTCTAAAGGATTCTTTACACTTTTCTGTCAATGAGCCCCATTATTTTCCTGAGGAATAGGGGATAACCCTGTTAGATCTTGTAACTCCGATATAACCTAAAGTCTAGTGACTTGAACAGTGTAAGTCTCTACGGAAATGCAAATGTAATGGGATTATAGGAGGTTGATAGAGACCAAAGTAGATAATGGAACCGCCTCCTGCAAAATCTATTTTGTGAGCTTGAAAAGGAAAGGACATAAGCTCCAGGCGGGTAGCAGACATTTCGCTCAATGGCAGCCATGACTGATGCTCATGAGAAACTTCCCAGCGATTGGAATATGGATGATTCTTGTGTCTCGGGGGTTAAAAATTGGGAATTCTGTTTCCGTGCCGATCAATTCGTGAAACTGTTGATGACTATCAAATCTTGTTGTTAACAATAAAGTTGATCGACAACTTGTTTGTTGTAACGTCCCATGTCCTTTTCATATTAATTGAATAGTTGATAGGAGACGATATATCTATATAAGAGTTAATTACTTGAACAATTATATAATATCAGCAGATACAAAATGTTTTATCCGATCAAAATGGTTTTCAAAACAACTAAATAGAAGTTGATATGTCACTCAAAACAAATTCATATTACCAAGATTATTCAGCAAATCTGTCGGAGAAAAAGTTATCTCCATGGTTGGTACACCGTGTGGAAAAGACAAATGCTATAGCCCAGCCATCTACGAAGAGAAAAAGTTTAAGATCAGACATGAAAGGAATTTCAAACGATTTTGCTTTTCCTTTTCCACATATATACAATATGTCATTTTACACAATTCAATATTTCCTTCACGAATTGGATGAGAAAGCACTTTAATCAGTTATATTCTCAATATTCCGTTATTTTTTCTCCATGAATGAGAACTGCAATAAATAGACATTTACTAATGAAGTTTTAAGTGCGAAGTTTAAGCAAAATCTATTGAAGTTTTACTCGTCATTCTATTCTTTTCAACCGCAGAACTACTTTATTTACTATTTGAATCAACAAAATTTATATACTTTCTAGTATCTTTTAGGATTTCCCACTAATTAAAATTTCTGAATCCATTTCTGATTTTCTCCATCATCGCACAAGGCAGCCAAGATAAATCCAAGGTAAACTCATTTAGAGAAGAAATATACATAAAACAAACCTCAAATTATGAAGGCCAACATATGCGAGAAATCAGACAAAATTGGAAGAGGAACGATCCAGATTCGTGAATACCTCAAGCCGGTTCAGTCCACCGATCAGCACAACTTGCTGACGCGGTGGACTTTGGGCCAATCGAATCGCTGACATGGCGCTGCTGCGGAGGTAAGATGGCAGTGATACTGAGCGGCTCTGGCCATGGTCATATTAGAGACTAACTAGTGGCACGAAGGTACGCAAATCGAGGTGAGGCAGACCGTTACTGATTAAACAAGGATCTGGACAGTAAGTTCGTCTATGGCCAGTGCACGCGGGTGGGTGGAGTATTGGATGAGGTTGTGGTCGCCGGTGCTGGGAAGTTCTGATGGTGGGTAATTTGTGGCAAGAAAAGGGGCAGTTTTTGCTGGCATATATTTGGATGAATGTTACATTCGCCCGCAAAGGGTGGAGTGTTCTCACGCGAGCACATTCTCAAGGGCGGATGGAGTTAGATCACAATTGTTGAAAAACATCAGAAGGATTTTGACAATATCAAAACTCATATCTAAATTATATATAAGCGATGATATGACGCTACAAGTGTATAGGTCAAATTTCACTAAATCCGAAAACTGCTGAAGGAAAGGTGTAGAACCAAAATCTTAGTTTTGTGAAATAGTTAAACTTGATTGTTAAACACTTTTTTTATACAGATCCGATGACTGCTTATAGCAATAGAGTATGATATTCCAAGATTATCTATGCCAAAAATCTTGGACTAATTTGCTCAACGGATTAATAGGATGACATGATTGAAACATGTTAATAGAAGATCTGATTGATCGCTTAAATTTAGGGAAGGTTCTTTGTAGACCTCAAAATGAGTCATCGAACCATTTCTTAATCCATATTTGATAGGTTGAGTTATTATATTAGTTATTATTTCAGTAAGTTGGTCATAAATAGATTTAGAATTAAATGATTATTTTTTATCTAATGTGACACTAAAGTGATGCGATGAAAAGTTTTAACATTAAAGTTAGTTTCTTATGAGAGTTGTGGTACTTATAATGTTTTTTTCTCGAAATACAGCTGTAAAGCATGTTATGGAAAAAATTGGACTAAGGATTTTTATATTGGACAGAGCATCATCGATGGGAGATTTATAGCACACTGTCTATGTCTTTCCAAAAGCTTTACAATATAAACCGTAAAAGTGGACATAATTTTAGTAGCAATCACTAAGTCTAAGTAAATTGTAAAATATAGATAAGTAGGTCGGTCAATCCCCATCAATCTACCGTCTTGACACTGATGAACTTCGGGAACTATACAAAACCCATGTACCCACGATGAAAAGTAAAGAAGAATTTGCACTTGATTGTCATTGAGATTTCCGATGAAAAGAAAGGGAAAAGGTTACATTGACAAGATGACAAGCCCCCGCCCCCCAAAAAAAAAACGAAAAGAATTGCACCTCGATTGCAAATTGCGTCAAAAGCAAACCTGCGCTCTCTAGGATTACTTTATCGTACTATTATTAGTCAAAAGCATCAGGATAAATAATTCTAAAAGAAAGATCAAAGTGATGCTTTGTAGATAAACAAAGTGATGCTTCTTTGGAGTTCCTTTATCGTACTATTATTAGTCAAAAGCATCAGGATAAATAATTCTTAAAAAGTTGGACTGGTGACTAACGTAGGTGGTTTAATATTTATATTGATATGCATTTCTAAAAAGGAGTGGGAAAATATAATTTTTTGAAACTTTCTTAACTAATATTCATTTTGGTTTGATCATTTGTTTATTTAATTTTTTATTGACTTAAAGTTTACGTCTAAGGAAAAGAAAAAATAAAGATCAAAGTGCGACATGAGTCAATTGAAGATAGGGCCACTTGTCAACTTCACATAGGCCTCCTGCCTTTGCACCACAAAAATAATTTAATATTAAACTAAATTAATATTAGATTAGACTTAATAATACAAATTAAGATCGAGAAAAAACTGAAACAACTCAAGTTTGAACCAAAAGAGCTATCTGCACTCTTTATATATATATGACTCTGTATAGTTATCATTTATTTGAAAGAGAAAGCGAAAGGAAAAGCAACATAGAGGACCAATTATTTATTTAATCAACATCCTTTTGATTTTAGTAGTTAGATGTAAATCTCCCTTTTCTTCCTGAAGTTTATTTATTTTTATTTTTTGTTTAAGTAGTGGAAGGATAGAAATCACATAAAATAATTTCTAACCAATGTCCAAAATCAGTATAACAACGTATTTTTATTCTAGATTTCGCATCAAAATTGGGTGGGCCCCTTTCGTTTTTGTGATATTGTTTTTGTGAGAAGTATGGAGAAATATTGGTACTTTCCCAAACCAAGCAAGATGAAGAAAAGATCACGTGTAAGGTGGTCATAAACAGCTCCTTTTCCTTTTCATCTTGGCCATGTGGAATCACACCACATTTTATAGTGATTTTACAAGACTTGATTGATGGAAAACGCGGTATGATGCATTTCAAGGAAGTTGCAAGAACTATATGTGGAACAGAAGTCAACGAGCAATAGGTAGGAAAGCAAGAGATGGTAAAGATATAACTAAAGGATTAAGAAATGGCCTGAAACCCACTATTGATTGGCGTATGGGACGAGAGGAAAGTGAGAGGTGGTAAAGATATAACTGAAGGATTAAAAAATGGCCTGAAACCCACTACTGATTGGCGTATGGGACGAGAATTGAATGAAAGAAATGTAGATATGTGGAGTTACAAATCTAACCTCGCTCGAAAACAAAAATGGAAAGGGTAATACCTTCAGAATTTTTTTTTTTTTGTCAATCCTACTCTACTCCTATTCTAATGTTCACTCTCAGACTTTAATTATCATTTTTGTTATTGTCTACCAACTTCTCGTTGCATTTCTAAAAAATGCCTTAACATTACCAACTATAAATTTGAGTGACTTTCCTACTTTTCTCTATTTAAATTATCAATGAGTTCTCAACTCTTATTTAAATTACTTACCTAGTTTATTTTTTAGATTACTGACTTTTCTTATTTTTTAATCAAGTTTTCATTCACATTTCTTTATTATGCCTTAATTTTACTAACTCTTATTTGTCAAACTTTCCTTCAATTAAGCTTTCAACCGGTTACCAACTTTCATTCGAGTTAACTATCGATGTTTATTTGGTTTTTTTTTTATTTAAATTATTAACTTTTCCATTGAGTCACTTAATCTGGACAACAATGGGGAAGTCACCCAATCAATATCGGTAATTTTCTATATAATTAGTAGATGTAAGATGTTGTTAATTTAAAAAAAAAATTGGCAAATAATAAGAGAATTGGTTCATCAGTGATTAAAGAAATTTGGTAATTATTAAAAAAAGAAAGAAAAAAAGACTTGGTTACTAATTTCTTAGACCCACGAAGAGCTTTCCAAGAAGAACGCTCCAAACGTTATCTCCACTTTCGGTGTACCGTGTGAAATGGAAAAGACTTCTAAAACTTATCTTCCCAGCCATCAACAAAATGGAAAAGTTAAAGATCAGTCATGGAAGGAACCGCAGAAGAGCTTTACTTTTTCTCATCCATTACCTTGCTTCTACAACCTATCTTAGTAGATTAAAATCAATTTTTTTGTCTTACTTTAAGACAGCCTCAATCTCTTCGTCATCTTGTCTTCGAATAATCTGTCCCCTCTTTACAATGATTTCAGTCTTCGATGAATCTGGTCTATGTGACAACATTTTATTGTATCAAAATTAAAATCTTTTCACAAATCATAACGTTATGATATTCATTGTACGATGGATAGGTTGAATTTCTTCTTCTTTCTACCTTTCCACCAAATGTTCATATTTGTGAGTTGCGACATGATGTTCGTTAATCAAAACAATTTGGTTAATAAAAAAAAATAAACAATAAGGTTGTGTATAGTATGTGAGCTAATTATTGTTGCATGTGTTTTTAACATAAGTGAAAACAAGAAAATAAGAAAACGCATTTAACTAGTAGCTTTGCAGACAATGCATCTTTGAAGAATGCTGCAAAAGATCACGAGAGAGTTTAGAGGACGATTAATCCGGTCATTTAAATCAATCTCTGGCTCGAACAACACTTCGGTCAGCACACATTTATTTAAGTTTGTGTGATTTTTCTGAACTATAAAAACATGAAAAGGTTCATGCAATTGCTTGATATTTAGAACCATCAGGTCTAGCTTTAACTTGAGCATCGGTGTCATCACAAGCATCGGTTAATTCTGGTCATGTAACCCCCCAAAAAAAAAAAAAATTCTTGTATATTTTGAAATTGGGACAAGCGCATCGAAATTCCTAAACTTATCACGAAAGCGCAATTTAGTTCTTAAAATTTTAAAAAAATGCACTTAAGTTGAAAACGTGTCAAAAGTATAGTTGAATTTTGAAACTTTCAAAAAATACAATCGTCCTAAACCTTGTTAAATTGGTCCAATCAATTCCTTCCGTCGATTACATTTTTGAAAATTTTAGGACTCAATTGCATTTTGGTAATAAGTTTTAGGATTTAATTGCATTTAAAGTTTTATGATTCGATTGCACTTTCGTGACGAGTTTTAGGATTTCCGGTCCTTTGAAATTTTATACAAATATTGAAACCAAATTGTCAAACACTTTCTCTACACATAAACAAAACTTGGAATCCCCAAAATGAAGACCCAGCTTATAGCATTAAAGTATGATATTTCAAGATAATCTGTGCTAGAAATCACTGCTTAATTGATTTGTGAGATGGCGTGATCAAAACTTGCTAATAATAGAAGTTTTGATTGCCCCCGATAAGGAGAAGGGCTAATAATGTGTTTTTCAAAGAAACTAGTTTTGAATAAAGTTATCGTGAGTGTAACAGTTTAACATGTTCTGTGAGATGAAATTCAACACTAAATAAACATGTTATGTGAATACTGGTTTGAAACTTCTAATTGTATTAACCGAACGACAGACGAAGAGACGTCGTGAACTAATTTCTTGGGAACTAATTTCTTAGAGTCCACGAGGAAATTTACAGGAAGGACACTCAAAGGTTATCTCCTTGGTTGGCACACCAAGTGAAGTGGAAAAGACTATCTTGCCTAGCCATCAACAAAAGGGAAAAGTTCAAGATCGGTCATGAAAGGAATCTCAAACGATCTTTGCTTTTTCCCATCCATTATTGTATTTCTATGAGCTTTCTTGGAAATCTAGAATAAACTATTTCCTTTAAAAATTTCAATTACCTACTATTTTATAAATAGACTTTGGGAACTAATTTCTTAGAGCCCACGAGGAAATTTCGAGGAAGGATGCTCAAAAGGTTATCTCCTTGGTTGGCACACCAAGTGAAGTGGAAAAGACTATCTTGCCTAGCCATCAACAAAAGGGAAAAGTTCAAGATCGGTCATGAAAGGAATCTCAAACGATCTTTGCTTTTTCCCATCCATTATTGTATTTCTATGAGCTTTCTTGGAAATCTAGAATAAACTATTTCCTTTAAAAAATTTCAATTACCTACTATTTTATAAATAGACTTTGGGAACTAATTTCTTAGAGCCCACGAGGAAATTTCGAGGAAGGATGCTCAAAAGGTTATCTCCTTGGTTGGCACACCAAGTGAAGTGGAAAAGACTATCTTGCCTAGCCATCAACAAAAGGGAAAAGTTCAAGATCGGTCATGAAAGGAATCTCAAACAATCTTTGCTTTTTCCCATCCATTATCGTATTTCTATGAGCTTTCTTGGAAATCTAGAATAAACTATTTCCTTTAAAAAATTTCAATTACCTACTGTTTTATAAGTAGACTTTGGGAACTAATTTCTTAGAGCCCTCGAGGAAATTTCGAGGAAGGATGCTCAAAAGGTTATCTCCTTGGTTGGCACACCAAGTGAAATGGAATAGACTAACAAAAGTTTTCCCAATCATCAACAAAAAGGAAAAGTTTAAGATTAGTCATTGGAACCTCAAATGATCTTGCTTTTTCCCACCCGTTATCATGTTTCTATGACATTTTCTTGGAAATGTAGAATCAACTATTCCCTTTAAAAATTTTCAATTATCAACTGTTTCTCCCAAATCCTTGTCGAAGTCGGTTAAAACCAAGGGTGGTAAAAAGCATACCTTACTTTCTATGCAACCGGAGATTTAGGAATAGGAACTTAATTACACTAGTTATTTAATTAATAACCTCATAATACCTTACTTGATTGATTTGTTACCTAAATGATTTAGGCAATTTTTTACCATTGTATTAACCTATGTCACTAAATGATGTCCATGCATGAGTGCACAATCAAGAAAAAAAATAGACAAATCACAAACAATACAATAAAAATAAAGTGCAAGAGGGTAAACCCAATAAAGTATCATGCAAATGATACGCATGACTTTGTTATTAAGTTTCAGGACAACAATCCCCATGAGCTAAGTTCAAATTGAGTCCACTAACTTGCCTAAAAGATCAACCTATCTAAATCTAAGCTGCATCAAAGGTAACCACTAAAACCCTCTAAACTAAAGGCAAGCTAAATAAACAAATAAATCTAAGCTACATCTAGCGCTAAAATAAAACAAGTTAACCAAAACCTGCTTTAATACAATTTTCTTATTCTTTGCTAGTTTTTGATTTATTAACTTATTAATTTTTTATTTTATTATTCTGGAAAATAAGGGACTCGGGCTGGGCCCCTTGAGCCCAGTTTACATGTAAGATTAAGTTGGACTCTAAAGACGTGGGCCAAGGATAAGATTGGGCTTATTAAAACAAGCCCAATTAAACAAATTAAACCGACTAACAAAACTTAAAACCAGCGCAGACCTATGCTAAGTCCACCCCCAAAACTCACCTATCGACTTAAGAACATTAAAGCCCTCAGCGACGATCCACATGAACTATCTAAAACCGAGAACAAAAGCTCCATCATCGACCGCTTCCCGTTGCCGGACCACCATGTTCAACCACACCGGACATGACTGACGAGAATGGTGATATCAATTCCCAACCTTCCCTCTCCAGCAACTGCTTCCGAATACCGCCATTGTTCATGCACAGAACACAATTTCAAAGCAAACATTCACAAATCAGAGAAATTCTTAACGACATATTCAATGAATCTTCAATGAATAATACGGTTCATTCACAAAGGAAGATCCCAGTAATCACTGCACCATGACACAAACGATGAACTCATAGATCTACTTCAACACACAGAGTATAGCTAGTCAATTTGACAAACGAATAATCATGAGAACCAATATTCAGAAACGATTCAACTACAGTTAGCAATTGACAAAGCTGTACACACGCATAGGAATGAGCCAGATAACACTGATTTAACTTGAGCATGTGTTTGAACTGATGGTGAGCATCTCGAATGACAGTCCTATGTGCGATGCTGGATAAACGTTTGGACTCAACAGTCTCGCATCAGCAAAAGATATTAACAAAAATAGCTCCTGTGACATTTACCGAAAAAAAAAAAATAGCTCCCATGACAATCGTTTTTCAGGCTAGTATCAACCCTGGATTTGCACTCAGTATATAGTTGCATACTTGCTAATTAATCAAACGATGAAAATTATTAAAAGAGGGCTGAAATCTGGATGCTGAGAAAACTCCCTGGTTTTTTTTTTCCACAGGTGGGCGTCCGTCCTCCTCAATGAACGAAAGAAGTCTTCAAGAATCAAAGAGAGCCTCTCCTCTTTTTTACAAAAAAAGAGGGATCTTTTTCCCTTTTTAGTGTGCCGTCACTCGCCCCTCCCCAAAGAACAGGTTTTATTTATTCTTTCTGTAGGGTTTTGTGTGGTTGCCCCAAGTAGCACGATCTTAAGGGTGTAAGTCTAAGTAAGTTCAATCCTATGGTGCCAAATATCATCACGCTCTAAATGATTGACCAGCTCCATAGATTGGAATTTCTTAAAGTTTTGCATTAGAGTCACTATCAACCTTTGATAATAAATTTTATAGGTTTGAACAAATGATTTTTGTTAGTTTTTAGTGTTGATCGCAAGCATTTTTCTATGAAAATGGGCTGACACTAATCTCATATAAAGAAAATAGGCTGGTAAATAACATTAGATAATGCATAAGAGTCCAAGTACGGTAATGATATGTAATAGCCATCTTAAGAAGAGTGGCTGTTAAAATATGCACTATAAATAGGACTTTACCGCGTGTCTTCTAAACCACTGAAGAGACACTACAATTGAAAATGAAGAAAGTAATGTTTCGACAAGAAAAGGGGCATGTTCCATGCACGTCAAAGCCCATTGCTATGATGTTGTCCTAGATGAGAAATGGTTATTTGAATTGTTACGATTCTGTGTTCTTCCTGAGGGGAATCTCAGAAGCTTGAAATTTATGGGCTTGATAATCACCTGATGTTCCTTGTAAGACTACCTTGTTCAGTAAGGACGTGTTTAAATCCATGTTATGAAAAGGAAAAATGCAGTTGGGCGATATGATTGCAATACAGATGTGCTTTGTGGATGCTGTTTCTGAACGACTCCCTTCTGTTTTCATCGTAGCAGCTTCTGCTACCAACAAAGATTTTGCAGACATGGGATGATGGAAAATCCGGTATTGTGCATTTCATGGGAAATTTTAGTTCCTGTTTCCGATTTCCATGACTGGCCTGGAGCCGATCAGAGTCAAGTGGATCTAATTTGGTAGAGTTCAAAGTCGATGTCTAACACAGACCAGAAAAAAAACAGAAGTCGAAGTCTAAGGAACAAAACCGTGTCGACCCCAATGAACTTAACGATACAAGAGAAAGGAAAAGGTTGATCAGTCCAAGTCAATCGTCAGGATCGGCGTGCTGCGTACTACATTTTCTGCTATTTGACCTTTTTTGTGCCTTTGTTATCCAACAAGAGTCGATGTCATCCATCCGCTGATCAGTTCATTGTGAACCAGGAAACGCTGTCCAATTCACGCACGAACGCATATAACAATGTTGGATATGCCACCGTTAATCTCTGAGAGTGACGTAATAAATGCCGTGACATATTAATAGCGGCATTTGCTGTCGATACAGTAGTTAATTTTAATATGCCTTAGTCCATAAATAACGGAAAAGCCAACTAAATCATCGTCCCAACACAGAAATTGGAAATTGAAACAATAAATCAAAGTGTCCCATATATATTGGTCGAACTAATTGCTTTTACAGTGAACCATTTATAATAAAGGCTATACCTTATTCAACAGAAAGAAGGTTGTCTCTGTTTTCACATAATCAAGTGCATCATCAAAACTCATTATTGGCCTTTCCTTAACCCAAACCGTGAAAAAGAAGAAGAAAGAATGAACAAATGTTGTCCCGTTCTCTCGCGAATTCCGAAACATTGTTGTCACGATCCAAAAATTCCTTTCTAAGGAATCATCCCATCCCCACCCCCCCCACCCAAAAAAAAAAAAAAGGAATGATCATTTTCTTAAAGTTTTATTTTAGAGCGATCATCAACCTTTTATAATAAATCTAATAAGTTAGAGCAAATGATTTTTTATAGTTTTTTAGTGCTGATTGCAAAAATTTCTCTATAAATATGTGCTAACGCTAATCACATAAACGGAAGAAAAAAAAGGCTGGTATATAATATGGGTTAAATCAGGGTATTGGCAACACTAGAACGGACGGCGGTGAAAGATGAAACTGCATGAATTCGATTCCACCTTCAGTTGCTGAGGCTTCATTTTAGGGGACTAATCTTTTCAAATTCTCAATGCTAATATTGAAGCGATTTTGGCGGAACTATTAAATGAATCCATGCAGGGCACTTTAAAAGAAACAACAGATCCTTTACTTGCCATTAATAGAAATGAGTATGGCTTAGGTGCGCGATCTTCACCTCAGAACTGGGAACCTCCTACTAAGAATCGGTTTCGAAAAATTGAAACTAAGAACCACTTGTTGATTCCATGGATCTACTCGGGATCCAGATCGCCGGTCCAGTTCAGTTCCTAAATGAGTCCATGGAAATGGTCCTACCAAACTTCACACACTAGTTCAACATTTCCAACAAGCGAAAGTAAAGCAAAAAATAAAAAAAAATTCCCTATGTTTAATAGCAAAATCAGAGAAAAAAGATTAGACTCATATTAAAAGTTGAGAGACGAGGTCGTGAGTTGATGGGCATTGAGCTTTAGAGTCAATGCCGTGAGCAAGAGATAGAGAAACAACTCAAACAAGATGAGACTAAGATAAGACCAGCGCTCCGTTAATGGGTGTTGGGCTTCAAAAATTAAATATATATCTATATATTATTGGTTCGGTTCGGATTAGTGGTTTCACAACTAGAATCGGGAACCGGACCGGTACCAAACCAGTTCTCTTAGGAACCGCCAGTTCCAATCTAATCCGGTTTGATCCGGTTCTAGGCGGTTCTCAGTTCTATTGCTCACTTCTATTCATTAGTCCATTGCACCGTGAAGTAGAAGCAATGGTTGAAAGAGTGAAAGAATCTTTCCAAGCCTGGGTTGGTATTTGGCTGCTTTCTCGAAGAACTTCATAATTGGAATATCCCAATTACAATCCTCCAAACCGTCTTGAAAGATTTGGCAGCAACTGTCGGATGCAGAGGAACGGCAGAAGTTAGCTTTCTAATGTCAAAACATGGATGGTGTAAAAAACACTACTATTATGGCTTTTCCTTTGGCATCTAGGCCTTTGAGGTGAGTTTCAAACTTCACAAGTACCTTTTTTTTTTTTTGGTCGGTTCTACTCTACTTCTAGTCTAACTCTCACTCTCGGACTTTTGCCCTACCTCCTTGCGGGGGCGTGGGAGTCGAAATCCACTTCTAAAACTAATTCGTCCCCACCCCAACCCCTCCGAGAAGGTGGGGATTCGAACTCCCCACCTCCCCCTTCGGGGTAAACCCCGGTGGTTCACGGTTCCTCTTTCAAGAGTTTCATATTGAGCTTTTTTTTTTTTCCTTTTTAAGGATGCAATTATGTCGTCCTTATGAATTTGTTAACCCCTTGCTGCACCTTGTTTTTCCATATGAGAAAAATTAGTTGCCTCTTAATGTGATGAATGTTGCTATGACAACCAAAATAAAATTGATAATTTCAAATGTTGGCTAACTTCAAAGGCATTGGTAAACCATTAGATATATATTGGTAGATTATCAAAGTAGTTGGTAACCTTAGAAGCATAAGGAAATGTTGATACTTTTGAAACCAAGCAACATTAACGTGACAACCTGTTGATATGTTGGTCAAGTTGACCTATAGGAGAAAAAAAAAGCTAACAAAAAATTGTAAATAAAAGGTAGAGGAGAAAAGGTTTGATTTTCCTAACAGGCATAATTTTTCTTGCAGATTAGTTCAACTGTGTGCTGAACCATGATCCCTGACCCAATCACAGTATCTTACCATCCGCTTTTCATTTCTGCCTCCACCAGATGTGCTAAAAGTTTTTCAGTTTCAATCTGAAAACAAAATCAAACATGTATAAACACTACAAATTATACATTTTCAATGAAGTGTTGATATGTAGGCAAGTAGATTACTCCTTTACCTGGGACAACTGAGCAGAGTCATCTGACTCAGGGAAAGGATCAGCTGTAATATCAAAGCTCTCAGTTTAGAAATGGAATCATAGCTCATCCTTAAGTATTGAAAAATCTATTGAACAACTACAAGGCATAATTGTACCTGTTTTCTGATGAAGGGGTGGCAAAAACTCAAATAATGCTGATGCCCAGGGTGAAAGTTGAGAGGAAATGTTATCAGCAGAAACACCTAGCTTGAGCAATCCGTGAATTTCCTGAGAGAAGAACTTACTGTTAGTACAATACAAGTCTAAATTTCTAACTTCAAAAGGAGAAGTCCCTTTTGAATAAGAACCAACAATAGCATCAAAAGGAGCAGAAGGAGTACCCCTTCAATTTTTTACCTCTAATTTCCTTTTATTATTTTGGGTGTTCTCTCCTATTCTTTTTATGTCTGTTTGTTTTTTAATTTATTTTGGGTTGTTCTCTTCTTCTTTTCCCCTTTTGGATGTTCTCTTCTTCACAAGTATTACCTTCAAAAGGGCATAAACTTCAGGAATGCTCTATCAGTCCTTCTGGCAATAGGATGACCCCGTGGTACTTTTCTGGTTAAAAGTTATGCATGTTCAGTCAGATGAAGTCCACTACAAATAATAAAAATATAACATGAATGTAGCGGGACAAGAACCTTGCACTGCTCTAGCTTGAACTGCATCACAGATTTGTTTTGTAATGTCAAAAAGAGTAAGCTTTGATGCAGCAACTTCCTCTCCAAGAATCACCTGAAGGAAGGGAAAGAAAAGAGAATAGCTGAACAATGAGATTCTCTCTTCTAATCTTAAACTGGCAAACTGAACATGCTAACCATATTCGGATGGGACTGGAGAGTGCATTCCAAAGCTACGTGCGATGCCTTCCGGCCCATGAGTCGGATAAAATAATAGTACTGCCGATAAATGTAAAGAACTGTTAAATTATTTTCTTAAAGGGGAAAAGAATAATCAAAAGCAACTGACATGCACATGATGCCAAGCAAAACTAGACGAATATGAGAGATGAGGCTAACATGCATAAATATATGGAGAATTGAAGATTCATTGAGATAAGACAGAACAGGAAAAGTTTTCTGATACTTAATTGTACATTTACCCATGCTTACAAAAACATCAGAAACAATCGGCATCACAATTGGTGTGTAACTTAAATCATCTAATTACCTTCTCAGCTGAAAGGGCATCTGTGCAGACATTACTGATGAGTTGGGAATTCACCTGAATGTAGAAAAGAAACAAGGAGTTTTAGCTTGCATTTAGAGATGAACAACTTAAAAAGGCTTTGAGTAAACACCGCTCTAACTAGACTCCTCCCCAGAAACGTGAGGTAGACAATACCCTCTAATACAGTCTTGCATGCAAAAGAAAATGCAATCACAGATCATATACACTGGAACATATTATCGATAAAAATGTCTTTGTAAGAATTTACTTAGTTCATCCAAAAATGCCAATGCCAATGCCACCCCAGAATCTAGTAAATGTGAACTCAAAGAAATAAGGAAAAATATATCTAGTCTGTAAAATATCATCCAGCTCTAAATTGTGCCATTAGTCTCATCTTTGAAAGCAATCAACATCCTAGAGAGAGAGAGAGAGAGGATTATTTGTAGGCTTACACCAAGACCAATTTACACCAGGAAGACAAACGCCAATTATTATAATAATCTGTTGAAGATTCCAACTAAAAACTAGTCCACTGCTGATGTCATTCCCTGAGGTCTTGGATTTTGACCGATATGATATCTCAACGACTCCAAACTGATAAAATTGGAAAATGCTGTAATATTCCTGAGTCCTGACAACCCAGATTCCATCTTACTATGCAAGTGCTACTTTTGCACCTGAAAAACCACTAAATTTGAAAAGGAAAAGAAAAAGAAAATCGATTGCCCTTCAGTACCTTACAGATTGTATCAAAGCCAACATTAGTTTCCACAAATTGATTCTTCAAATCTCCATTCAGTGTCACAGGAACACCAACCACCTGCAAGAATTAAATTAGAAGTAACAACACGGTGCTGCAGGATGCCCTATTATGGATCTTTTGGATGCCCCACCTCTAATAGGACTACTAAGTTCATACTGTCTCGAAAAATAAACAAGAGAGGTAAAGTTTGCCCCTCTGGTAGAACGGTACAGAATGACCACTTTATATTATAAACTTTAAAATACTGTGCTTCTCAAGGTTCGAAGATGAAATACCTTAGTCGGGCATTTTGCTTCAGCAAATGTTTCGGCAAGCTGAGCAGCGTCCGTGTTTGACGTAACCCCTTTATAGATGTTACAGAGACAAAGCTTAGAAACCGGAAATTACAGTCAATAACAGATGAAAGACATCCCGAAATTTTTTGCGGATATATCATCATTACCTCCAATAATGACAAGTCCATCCAATTTCAAGTCATTGCATGAAATTAGTGCAGCATTAACTTGCTCCGTTGTTCTTATTTGATCCTTTGTCCGACCAAGCAAGTCATAACCGCCTTGATGAGAACCGCCATGTCAAAATTCATAAAATTGGCATCTCTAAAAAAGAATTTCAGGCCCAAATATACCTTGGTTTTTGTAAGTTGACAGGATGTCATCCGTTATCTCAAGAGTTTTCTGAGCAAAAGACCTTCAGAACCACCTGTTCAGGAAAGCAACAATCAGTCAATACCATTAATGTAAGGCTGCAAAAGGAGAAGACAAACTATATCCGAGAAATCCACTCACAAAGAAACCATTTTATGATAATGGAGAAAGATATTAAGTCAATACACAATCTGACAACTTTTGCCCACAGTGTGTTTTTCCTCTAATTATGCAAATGGAAAATTATCTTAGTTTCTCTCAAATTGTTACCCAAAATATCACAAAACAGTAGATAAGCCAATCATAATATATTGACATCAGGATCCGGGCAAACATACAAGATAGAAACAGTCAATGTAAATCAACCCTGTATTTGTGAAATGATTATTGAAAACAAAGAAACTTGCTCGCAATTATAACAATTTTTAAAGGAGTCAAGTCTGACATGTTCATGCACAAGCAGAAATGAAACGAAAGTTGCAGCTTTACCAAGAAATCCAAGCAACACGTTCTTAGGGTTGTGGATCTTCAGAGCCTGGTAAAGACCCCAGATTACGTTATGTCCTCCTGAGATTGTCTGCCACAGAATACTATACCCACCCTGTACGAGTAGTCACATAATAGCATCAACAAAAGCTTCGTCAGATACAAGAACATAAATTCCGAGCAATAATTACGGAAGGAATAACCTATCCACCTAGCAAATAATACTGCCAACCCTGCATTCCATCAATCAAGTGTGGAAAAACCACAGAACAAAGAAAAAATGCGCCCGCAATTGCTTCGCTACTGTCATTCTGCGCAAGGCTTTACATTTCACCAGACGGACCGAAGATTATCTAAGATGCTGCTTAAAGAAAGTGCATAAATTTCCTAACTCTCAGTAGATAAAATCATCATCATCGTCAGACAGGGACACCGAGAAAAGTCGAAACTCAGCTACATCATCTAAAACGCAAAAAGCAGTCTCGGATCAAGTAACCTGATAGGCGGATGCTCCGTTATAATCAGAGCGTCAGGGACGTTGGCAGTCGCCCGGAGGAAGTGAGCCAAAGGCTGGCCGTAGGTGTGCGGGAAGTATCTACCGATGGAATGAACATCGGCAGGATCCGCCGCCGTCGTGGCATCGCCGTATTCCACCCTGACGGTCGTTCCCCTGCAGGAAGAACGATCCTATCAGCGAGCGTCCACCACTCCAAGCAGAGCAAAACTACTTCCACCGCAGACCGCGAGAGTCACCGGCCGAAGCGAGCCGGTTACCGAATATCGAACTAGCACTTTCACGGTCACGTCCATGCTCACGTTCACACGGAAAAGAATGGTCCATCGGATTGAACAGACCGATGGAACTAGCGTAACCGCGTCAACACGTTCTAGAACAATCCTCGATCGTCAAACCGCTTTCAGATAATTCCTAGCGTGCGGAAGTCCGGGCCGGAAAACCAGAGGCGAAACGAGGAAGGAAGAGAGAGAGAGAGAGAGAAAGAGAGAGAGAGAGGGACGTTGCCTGGAGGCAAGGAGGGAGCTCGGGCTGGTAGAGGGAGCGTTGCTTCTGGAGGTCGGAGAGCTCGCGGGGAATGCCGTAATCGGAATCCATTTCTCGATGGCTTTTGTGCTGCTGCTGCTGCTGCTTCGTCGGCCTTCGAAAATGGCGGGTTTTATATATGGAGAGAGAGAGAGGAGGGCCTGAGATTTACCTCCAAACCGGTCAGCCGAGAGCACACCGGTTTTGCTGGGTTTACGCGGCCCCGGGGTTTTCCCTAACGAATTCGCCTCCGTTTTGCCGCGTTTTTTACGACTGTGCCACGATGGGTTTTGACCAAAGGACGACGGAATTCTGGGGTCTGTGGCTATAAAAGCTGGGTTTGATTTTAACGAATTTCATCGATTTGAAAAAAGAAGAAGAAGAGAAAAGTTGAGCCGATTATCCGACCCTCTTGATTGATTCGAGCATTTGACTAGTATATCACATGAGATTTGAACAGATCCCAATTCGAAAAGCGCATCGATCGCGATTGAATAAAAATTTAGTGCTTGCAAATATAGATATGGTCACATCTCGTGAAATTTGACTTTTAAACCTATAGATTAATTTTAATGACGCGTGCGCGTTCTTTACACTGTTTGAAAACGAGCCCTCTCAAAAGAAAGTGAAGGGGGGAGATATTTGTAAAGGAAAATGCGCGTGGGAATATCCCAGGGCAAGAGGATATTCTCGTATTTTCAACAGGTGAGCCCACTGTATTATCACAAACTAAAGGCATCGAGAGAGAAGGTGGTGTCACTCGCCCGACATTTGGTATTCTCCACTCCTAAAGATGTCCTCTGGTTCCAGTTAATTAAACATAAATTTCAGAATTTATTAGAAATCTTACTAATCTCTTAGTGAATCTGGTAGAAATACCAATCATCCAAATCAACAATTCAAATATCAAAAATTGCGAGGATGAAGGGGTATATTAAAAATAGAAATAAAAAAATAACTCTGCCACCCCTCGTGTAAAATTAATATGGTGGACTGGATGTATTATTTCATGCGAAAGCGAAAGAAAGCAAATCTTCTTGATTTATGCTGCACGCGATGTCGCTTGTTTTCATCCGAGGCTATGATGCAATGCAAGTAAAACCGAGGGCCAATTGATAATGGCAACAGCAATTCATAATCACGCGGGTCAACATGATCAATCGAATATCAAGCCGAACATTCGCAGATACTTTTTTTTTCTTTTCCCTGTCTTGTCTTTAGATGACATAGAACTCCCTTATTAAATTTCATTAGGAAGTGGCTAACGAGACTAGCAAATTGCCCATCTTATTATATGACGAGCGTCATCGTGAAATGTTTAGCAGCGCTTGATTGTTCATCGAGAAACAGAAAATGTGGATTTGAGTTATTTTAATCTTTCTATCGTCAGAGTTGTCGAAGACAAACAGGAGACTGGCATTTATCCGCAAGCTCGCTAGTAATCCATGGTTTTGCGGCTCGCCAACCCACGTTTCCCTGGTTTTCGAATGAGCGAATCTTTGAAAATGCATAGTTACCTTTTAAAGGTAATTCGAGTGACGAAATCTAGCATGCCTCTGAAAAGGAGCGTTCTTCTGTGTCTTTGAATTCTTGAATTCATAAAATTACCCTCTGCATAAGAGTTTTAAATAGCACGATGACGGTAGCTCGGACGAACCAAGATGAAGCAGGATATGTTTAATACTAACAGTAGCCATCGATATAGCAATCTCAAGTCACTCCATTTACAAAAACCCAACAGGAAAACTAAACTAAGCAAGAGCCCGGACGGCTTCTTTTAGGTTTGTTTCTAGATCACGACCATCAAAAGTGACATCCCACGAACGAAAGATCACCTCATGCCAAAGCTCGAGGAACGAGATAACATGGTTTCATTTTTGTCCTTGAAGCTCTGCATCTCCTGGTCATGACGAAAGAATGTGTTGCCGACACTTCAAACGCGTGACCTCTTATTCCTCTTGAGCCCAGCTTTCAGATCTTTCTCTCCGACGTTTTCCAGTGGCGGAGCCACCGGACACGGTTGGAGAGACGCGGGCCGGGTAAACAGGCACATGATGCCCAGGAACCAAAGCAGGGAACCCAACAGCAGGGATTCTGTATCAATAACCAAAAAAAAAAAAGAAAAAAATGAGAACAGAATGAAATGCGTGCGTTACTTGATATGTAGGTGTACAAACCGTCTACCGAATCCTAACTTCTAAGCCCTTATCCTCCATTTCCGTTCCAATTCCCCATCTTCGCTGTGCTCTTCTAGTTTTACCTTTTCTCCCTCAATCGGCCTTTTCTCTAAGTTAATATCAGAAAGAGATTCCGAACTGAAAACATGAGCATTTTCACTATAACCACAGATCCTACACTCTTACACACTGAACAGTCGACAATTTCTAATTACCCCTCAGTAACCAAGACCCTCAGTAACCAAGAAGACAAAGGAGTAGTTAACTGAATATGCATCAAATTAAGAGAAAGGGAAAGTTAGATCCCAATACGAGTATAAAATAGATCTCCATGTCACAATTTGGAAGTAATTGCCAATACAAAATGCAGATGTAAGAAGTCGGTTTAATAGCAGATTGTTGCAAAAGGGTCTGCCGAATCATGCTTCTTCATAAATCTAGAAACAACAAATTGACCCGCATCCAATAACTCAATTTTCGTTTGTGCCAAGATTACTGTAAGTAAAATTCAATTTCCAAGTTTCAGCTCTGCCAAACATAAAGGACCCAAAACTGAAGATTCCGTTTTCAGTTTCAACTTCAACAAAAATTTCATCTTTATGTGGCCCTTAATGACTTCTTCTCAGAAGGCATAAATTAACTTCAAACTGTTTTGCGTTCTTAAATATTGTACTGAAGACTGCAGTCGGCGGCTTTTTGGATCGCGTGAACTCCACCAATTAAATGAAGAGTTAGCTATTATGGAGCTAAGAACGATAATATATATTTCGACATGCATCGAAAGCACAAGCATAAACGTACCCAACAAGAGCACAGCAGACTCCTGCTTGGCCATGGTAGCACCATACGCACCGCCATTCTCCAAATTCAGACGCAGAGCTTGATTCTCAGCCACAAAGCACTGGAGCAACCGCCCCAGCCTGCGGCATTCCCCTTCCATATATTTGCTCTTCATCTCCAGCTCTTTCACGTAACTTCTCTTCCTCTCCCTCGACCTAGCCGCCGCATCCTTATTCCTGAGCTGCCTGAAATAATCCCCCCACAAGCCCTCAAAATCATGAGGAATCACCTAATATGCAATTTCAAATACACGACGGTAATTCACCGCGGGATCTAATTATTCTTCCCCGACGGAAGCACATAACAAATACTCAAATTAGGAAACTAGCTCGTAGAATCAAACGATGAATTACATGGTTCTCGGTAATCATATCCAGCGTTGAAGCAGTAGCTATAGCATAAGATAAATTTAAATGATTTTGATTTCAGAGAATATTGCCATGAGAATAAAACTATTGTTATCCGAACAGAGTACGAGAAGTATACTTAGGACAAACAACCAACAGCAGCTTCGCATAGTAGAGTCCACAGTCGAAACAGAGCTACACGCGCGAATTACTAGTACCTTCTCTGTTTCTTAGAGACGGGATCATCATCATCAGCGTCCTCGGAAAGCTCGTTATCTCCGGCGACCAGCTTCTCATCCCGTTCGCCGCCGCCGCCGTCGGATGAATTGACTCCTTGTCGCTCGCGCCGTCGGTCGCCTCGGCCGGTCCGCCCTCGGGGGAATCAACGAGCAAGCCGGCGAAGAAGCGATCGAAGACCTCCTGACTCGGCTCGACGGCGACGGCTTCGTCGTCGTCCTTCATCAGCATGCCCTCGATCTCGCCGATCCACGAAGACAGCGATCCCGGAGACGAAGCACCGACATCGCCGGCGTCGAGAAGGCCCGCGGCATCAGGCGATAATTCGTCGAACAGGCTCTGGAAATCGAATTCCAATGCTAAGTCATCTCCTGGTAAGTCTGGATTCTCCATTAGAACAGAAGAAGAAGAAGAAGAAGAAAATAAAAATAAAATAAAAAATAAAGTGAGGTAAGAAATGTTTTCGCCTTCGTTTGTGGATGGAAATTTATGAAGGAAGAGGGCTGGAAAAAAGCGCGTGCGTGATTACTTCGAGGGCAAGGAACTGGAAACTTCTCGGAAATTGGCAAAGAAGGACAGCTTTCTTTGAAATTTCAAAGTTTGTACCCCGTTCTAAGATGCCAGCCTGGCATCCATACGCGTGCGGGTTTGCAAATTATCTGATGAACACAAATGCGGTTTTATCCGATCCGATTGACTTGAGAATCGAGAGACTAAGGCTGCGCATGACAATGCTTCTGTTCCCCAGGAAGAGTTTTTTCGAAATAGTTTTTTCATTTCTCTCCTAACAATTTCGAGTAAAAGTTAATCCGTTTGATAACGACACAAAATTTCTACTCCTGGAATGAAAAAGAATAGAAATGCGTTTTAACGCAACAATTTCTTTTTGTATTTATTCATTTTTTATTTTTGCCGACGGATCGCCGCGCCGCCCCGCCCGCGCCCCGCCGACCGCCGTGGCCGCCGCAGCCACCGCGACCGCCGCCGGAAGCCCATCGGCGCGACAACCACCGGCCGCGACAATGATCATGCGTGGCGGCGGCCAGGGTGGGTTTGGTGCCGGCGGCGGCGGCCGATGGGCTTCCGGCGGCGGCGGCGGCCACGGTCGTGCAGCGGTGGGCGATGTTTCCGGGCAGTTGACGGTGGTCGCGCAAGAAAATAAAATTAAAAAAGAAAATCGCCTACTTTAGAAATTGTTCTAACAAAAGAACTTTTTTGCTTCTCAAAACTGCTCCCTGAACAAGAAGTAACTTTTTTGCTTCTCAAAACTGCCCTAGAACAAAACGGGAACAAAAAATTGAGAAATTGTTCCCAAGAACAAATGTTTTACCAAACAAGGTTTATGTTCTTTTTTGTTAACAAAAAACAAAAATGGGAGAAACAGGAGCGTTACCATGCGCTACCTAATATAATTTGGACGACTCAATAAGAAATTGAAAAACTGACAAAATGTACAGACAAACAGCAAACGGATATTGAAAAGGCGTATCGAGTATGAAGGAGTCAACATCGCGTGGTTTTTTTGGTTAATAAATCATTTCCATTTCTCATCGTGTATAGTACAAGATATTTCTTCTTTTGACTAAAGAGAGTCGATCAAAATGCTTGGAGTGTCGGGACCTATTTTAACTTTTTAAATCTTTCCTTAATCAAAATACTTTAAAATTTCGTAAAATATAGAACGTGGACTCATAAATTAGTCAAAAATATTTTTATATTCTTTTTAAAACTATAATAATAGTTCACAGTGGAAAAAGCAAAAGAAGTACTTTGACTTACATTTAAGTGTAAACAAAGAGCCACATTTGTTGTACCTCGCTTGCAGCCCACAATTTACGTATGGATGCCAAATGGAAGCCATGAATTCGCGTTAATTCTTTCCTATTGCATTGAGCCCAAAAAAGAAGTACAACTTTGGAAAACATTATAGTTCTTATTAGACCCATATATTTTACATTGATTGCTTTCCATGTTATTTAGGACATGCATGTATACATTTTTATCTGTTGCTTCTTACTTTAAATCTTGCGATGGACGCACTTAAATTTTTTCATGGCACTTAAATTTTTTCATAACTCAAAACACTTGAACTTTTCCCAACATACAAATGTTCGCATGTAAATTCACTTATGTGTATGTAATCTTTCCAAATTCGGATAGAATTTTAAATTCCGACAACAGAGCAAAAATTGTCGTTTACAAAGAGGTCCTTCATTTTAGTTGGTCAAGATATGTATAATCAAGTAAAATTCACCCATGTAAAAACCGCCCAACCATTGCTTGCTCAGTCTGAGAGGCTGAGCAAACATCCATTACCATAGACGCCGCGGCACGAAGGTCGTTCATTTTCATTTTTTTGGTCAAATATAGTCTCAGGCTATACTTTATACACACGCAATAGGCACGGAGAAAAACAGCATCCTTTTCGGTAACCGTCCGTTGCGTCGTGTAACGTCCCCGGGCGTCGCAGCAGCATCCCGACCACGGCATGTAGGTAGTACCGAGATGAGTCCGTGGGGGATGGATTTGACATAGGCACGCGGAGGGTCAACGTATCACATTGAGGGGGCAGGATGCAAGATGTGACGAGCGAAACCCTTACCCCCGGGCTCTCACGAGGGAATCCTAACCGACCGAGCTAAGCCCGATTAATTATTACTGACTTTCGACTTTCTCCATGCCATCTTCCACGTCTCAAAAGTTGTTTGTTGCAAGTACATTGTCCATCGTCCTACACACTATGCATTTCATGTCCAACGCAATAAAGTTCTGCAGAACGTACTCGAGTGCGGCATCCAGGGTTGCACAAATTAGACACCTGACAATTAGGGTGCGCATGGTAAAATTTCTCAATTTCTATTCCCCGGACGAGTTTCTGAGCAAAGAAACCCGTTTGATAACGACTCAAAATTTCTATTTCTAAGGAGAGAAAAGGAGTCGACGTGTTTCTTTGAAGAAGAGGGGTGGATAGAAAAACAATTTCTATTTTTACTTGTAAATAGAGAAGCTAAAATTTTTAGCTTCGATTTTTCACCCAAAACAATTTCGAAACAGATTTTATTTAGGGGAACAGTAAATCAATTTGCGTTCAAACAGTTTGTTCCAAACCTGTCTCCTAACAGAGAAATCGGTGAAATGAGAAACAGAAATTTTACCATGCACAGCCTTAGATTATGGATTGTTGTGTAGTGTTGGAGACAGCAGGTGCTCGAGGAAGAAGGAAGTGGATGAGCAAAGTCGTACAACGCTGCTGCATTCTCCTATGACATTAATTAAAGGGCTTTAAATAACGAATCGACAATTCTCGACATGGTCGAACGTAACCTCACTTCAATTCTTCTGTCTGCACAATCATCTATTGTCGTCCGGCCAGCTGGAAATAACCATCCAGACACCATAACACTGTAACGTCGGCACATTTATCTTTCTCCTCAAACTATGCATTCTGAAAAATCTGACAATTTTTTTACCTATGGAAGGGAAAGAGACCATCATTTTGATCCTTGTTCAAACTCTTTTACCTTACGTCCGTTGCAGACACTTCTCAGTCCGACAGATGATCCTGAAGGAAATGACTTGCGACTCACATGGGGCAAAATAGTATCTAAAAGATCAGGACTTCATGAACGCAAAAGGTAAGGGACTTAATCCAGTGACTATTGCTCAAATTCTAGCTGCGAACTGCTAGAGGAGAAACTGATGTCGACTTATCCCAACTGGAGGAAAGTTAGTCATGCTTTATTGCCAAATGCCAATATATCTCGCCAACCTTGCCAGAAGAAACTCGACACAGAAATCTTAACGAATAATGCATCAAGTCAAGAACAAGCAAAGACCTGCAAAATGATCTCTTGATATGTTGCCGAATTGCACTTCCAACAAAAACAACAGCATAAAATGGCAACTTGACGTCCTTCGCAGAAGTTATAAAGAGAGAAATCACACGCGAAAAAAGAGTAGAGTCAGCTTAAGCAAACGCTTGCTGACAAACAAGTCACATTGGGGAAAAATAGATAGAAGCAAAAAGTCATTTTTTTCTTTTACCTCCCAAATTTATAATATTATCCAAACATCAATTGTTATCCAAAAATCCCAAGTGAATTTACATATAGACATCTATATATTGTTGAAATTTCAGGTGTTTGAGACAAGGAAAGGAAAAGTTAAAATTGGTCCACCGCAAGCTTTAGAGTAAAGAAAAAGCAAAAGACAGAAGTCATATCCAGCAATGCCCAAAGAAAGACAACAGATACCTCGGCAATGTCAGCTGTCAAACCATAAAAGGCCTCTCACAAGGAAAATGAAATGACTGTAAACAATCGAGTGAGGTTATAAATGCTGCGGACTGGGTGCTTTTCTCCAGAGGAGGCCAATTATGTGGGGACAGACGGATCAAGAGAAAGAAAACTCGCAAAAACTGAAAATTCTCAAAAGAATTCGCAGTGGCAATGTCACAAGAGGCCTTTTCCAGTAGTGAAATATCGTCCAAATGGGCATTCAATGAATTTTGCTAAACAGCAAGACGAATAGCTTATCAAACCTCTAGAATCCATTCACTACCTAAGAAAAATTCATTTCAATCAACTAGGAAAGTAGTGCAGAACCTTATTTGCACATATATGTTTCAAATAAAGAAATGCCGGTTGGGTGATCGAGTGATGTCCAGGCCAGAGGAGAGGAAAGGAAAGGAAAGGAAAATGAGACTACTGCTCTGCCGTGCCTGTCCTCTCAAGATATCATTAGTCTGAAGATCTCTCGCTCCAGGAGGTTTTTGTATTCCACACACAACCTTTATTAACCAACTCCGACTATTCTAAAACACAAGTACATGCATCTGCCCATTAACCTCATTTGTCGAGATGATGGAGTGAACAGCCTCTGCAGCTTTAGTTAGAGGGAGGTTATAACTTTATTAAGTTGTAGAGGGAAATTGCGCCATAGCTTTTGGCATCTTTAAAAACGATCCTACTGCTGCACTGCAGCTAAAAGACACAGAAAGAGTCAGCACTTATATGGGCTCCTTGTAATGGATTCAATTCTCGGCAGCAAAAACCTGAAAACCTGTCTGCGACATTCAGAGGGACAAAAACTCGAACAAGGATAGGTCGTATTAAGAAAAACACTAGTTACTCTGTGCCCTGCAAAATCAGATTTTCAAGATCGGAAGAATATAGGATCATAATATACAGCAGATACCGGGACGACTCTCCTTTTGAACCAACTTGAGTTGACCTAACCAATTCTGAAAGCTACCAAAAATGGCCCTAAAAGATGGGTGAAATGATATTAGAGAAGGAAAAGGAAAAAAGTCAAGTTAAGGCGAGGAAAGAAATAAGATACTCTGTCCATGAAGCACCGACTTTGAGATCCCGGTGATACCTAAAAATTGCTGCAACATGTATGCAACAGGATCAATCCCAATTTTCAACCAAGTATCCATGAAGAAATTAAATGGTGTATATAGTTGAGTTAGTATTTTTACAGCATCTAATCACACGAACAGGGTGCCAAAATCATAACTAAACCTAAGAAAAGAAAACAATATGTAACGATGAACGCAAAAATAGGACCAATCACAGCCGGGTCAGATGGGTTTAGAGACATGGGCCAACTCTATACACCACATTAGTGTGATAATCTCATTGAAGATAGGTTCCACATGACCAACGAGCATTAGCATGGACAGTCACTCGTAAACGAGCAAGTTCCTCAGATTAAGCATGGAGAAAGGACTAAAAACAGAGATTTCAAAGACAGCTGAAATGAGCACGAAGTACTTGATGCCCGCAAATTAAGGATTATCCCGACAACTGAAATCCTCACGATTAACTATAAATCTACCAATCGGAGCTAATGCACCATCTTAACAGTTCCCACTGCCTTACTCAACACATAATGACTTCCAGCTTTCGAATGTTAACAGGAAAACGAAAAGTAACACACGAGCCTAGGATGGTTACCATCAAGTTCAAGAACCGAAATGCAAACTCCAGCTTCACTTTCAAATCACTGCCTCTCTTCCCTCTCTCTATTCCACTGTTCAATCCGGGCTCTACGCTCCTCGCTCCCTTCCCTAACCGGACTGCGGCTCCTCCTTGGGCTCCCATGCCGCCTCCTACCTCCTCCATCTCTCTCGTGCTTATCGTACCGCTCCCCGCTTCCGCGCCTCCCATTGCCGCGGTAATCACGGTCCTTATGTTCCCTCTCACGCCGATCATGCTCCCTCCTGTGCCTAGTAGGGCTCATGCTCCTGCTCCTGCTCCTCGCCCCTCGGTACCCCGGTACGAGTACCTCCCAAACAGCCTCCTCCTCAATTCCCTCCCGATCATCTTGACGTGCATGAAATTGCAATAACCGCCCCGGTTGCAGTTATTCTCCTCAAACTGCCTGCACGTGGCCTCGCGGAAATCAGTCACCGGCGAGAAATCGGCAATAATCGGGCGGCCGGAATAGAACCTCCCTTGCAAGGCCTGCAGCGCGGCGGCGGCCTGGTCCTCCTCCTTGAACTGGACGTAGACGTTGCCGATCATGTGGTCGGCGAGGTTGTCGCAGACGTTGAGGGACTCGATCTCGCCGAACTTGCTCAGCTCCTCGAAGATGTCCTCGTAGAAGTCCTCGAAGTGCTCCTGGATCTTCCTGGGGTCGATCGGCTGGCCCTGCGCGTCGACCCCGGGGGTGATCATGTCCGGCCGCTGGTACATGTTGGAGAGGAGGAGCGTGGGCGAGATGGTCGGCCGGTTGTGGAGGCGGGAACAGCGGTCGCCGTGGCGGCAGGCGCCGATCTTGAAGTAGAAGGGGCAGTTCACGCGGTCCTTCTCGGTGCCGAAGATCGATGCCAAGTGCTCCGCCATGGTCTGGTTCCTCCGCGAAGACTAAAACCCTAACGGAGATCGGATTGAGCTGAAATCCCAAGCGAAAGAATGGAATCGCCGTAACGTACGATTGAGCAAAGCTATCTCATCGGCGGTGAGCTGCGGTGATTTTCTAGGGTTTGCGCGCAGGTCCAAACCCTAATTGCAGATTGGACAGGGAAGAAAGGACGAGAAGGCTTGAGCTCGAGTTTCGAAACTCTTTTCCGTCTTTTTTGTTTTTTTTTGGTGGGGGGAAGTTGCTGGTTTTGTGCGCGTGACTGGATTAAAAGGGAGACGAGCACGAAGCAAGGGACGCGTATTTAAGAGAGAGTCCCGCGTCAAGCGTGCGAGGCATCGTGGCCGTAGGATGCATCAACCTTTTTGTTTTTTTTTTTTACGTTAAAGTGAAGCCGGCCCACTTGGCAAGATGAGGCCCACGAGGCCCCACGAGGCCCAATTTATTTGGAGCCTGCTGTAGCCTTCGGCCTCGAGTTCAAAGAGATTTAGACTTAACGTGAGCAACGAAGTTACTCCAGCACCTTATGACATCTTGCGGCACGAACCGACCCGAACACAAATGGCTACCGCCCGTGCAGAGTTTGGGATATTATTACTCTGTACAGTGTTATCGTCGACCTAGTCACTCTTATATGTTCTTAGTCATTTTTGTTTCAAATCCTTTTAGCGCAACGCACTAAACAAGAAGGCAAGGTACAAGAGGAGCAATTCATCAAGCTGTTTCCAATCATCACGATGGGCACGACTTAAATTTGTATGAACAAAATATCTCAATTCACACTATAAGTAGATATAAGAACGATGCATCCTTGATCAAATGAGAAGGGGAATAAAATGGAGCAAATTGCGTAAAAACCAATTCAAACTATCGGTCCTAGTCACAAGAATACAGCAACATGTGGAGGAGGGCTAAACATCCTCCCCACCTAGCCAAAATGCAACAATGACAACAGACTTCATGTTGCAGGAGCACAGATGTTGCTTTGCTCGACTGGTTACAAACATTGAAAAGGAAACACAAATCGAAAATGGATGTCGAGAATCCTTCTTAAGTGCATGGCGTATTTGGATCAGCCTTAGAGGTAAAAGCTGACCCCAACATATGCATAGTATACAACAAGCCTCAGGTGTTCCCGTCAGATCACCTAGGAAGACTGTTGGGAGGGAAATTGCGCAATGGGTTCTCCCTCAGTAGCTCCGTTTCCCTAGGCAAAATTCGACAGGATAAGCACAAGTCAGCAGAATAACTTAGGAAGGGATCGACTCTGCAACCACCATTGCGGCGATGACTTACTTTTTAAGGTCCTTGCCATCGCCTTGCCTGAGCTCCAGGGTTGATGATTTGCCTCCATCTTTGCCCATCCTGGTCAAGCGTTTTTTATCACGGGTCATAAGTTTTTCTTTGTGAAGCAAGACGGTTATGTATAAATTGGATAACTTCGCCACCAATTTCTGTATTATTTCACAACTAACATCCAAAAAGCGTAATATGTTCAATGATACACTAAGTTATTTGCAGATGCCACATGGTTCTAAATCAAAAGCTGCGATAGTCACTCACTCTGCACATTCTTCATCGACAAACACCTCTATACATGTACTAGCTGCTGCCACTCCAGTCCTCTGCACAAGTTTCTGGGGTATCTGAAAGAAAGAAATGGTATAAATGTTAGGGGTTGAAAAGAAATGAAGAAACTGAAAGAATTAGAAAATTCCGGAATATGTATCTGAGGTTTACTTTGGGGGAGGGAGGGGGGGGGGGGGGGAGAGAGAGAGAGAGAGAGAGAGAGAGGAGAAGAGGCAGAACCTTGTAGGATGTCCATTTAGCAGGTTGTGCATTGTTCTCTTTGTTTCTCTCTGCTCGACCTCCAAGGTTACTCCAGGAATTCAGTCCCCTCTTTGATGTATCAAGCTGATGACTCGAGGACTTAGCCACATTCGTATCCTTATAAATGGGCAATGGAACCCTGAGAAAAATAACAAAATGAAAATAACAAAATGAAAAGGCGGAATTAAAAAAGCATCCATGTATAACAATTTACACAAATATAAGCCATCATAGCA
Organism: Eucalyptus virginea; assembly: GCA_014182375.1. Classification (NCBI taxonomy): domain Eukaryota; kingdom Viridiplantae; phylum Streptophyta; class Magnoliopsida; order Myrtales; family Myrtaceae; genus Eucalyptus; species Eucalyptus virginea. The sequence continues at coordinate 35,824,478 of CM024519.1, read as the reverse complement.
TAAGTTGCGTAATTTACACCAAAACCTCCTACTATAATTCACTTTAGTTTTGTCTCGTCAACTGGAAAGGGAAAACATATCATAGGATAAATGACAACCAACAGGGTGAAAACTTAAGAATTCTGGAAGATCTGCCTTTCCACACTTGATAGCATGGAAATTTTCCATCCGCACCAAATTCCCAAACTAAACAGGAAAATGTGGAAATAGTGTGGCCAAGTTAATGAACAATAACACACCTCTCAGCCTTCTGTTTCCTGTTGGCAAGATCGAAACTCAATGCAGCCTGCCTTGCTACAAAACCATAAGATGATGGCTTTAAAATAAGTTACGCACAATAGCAGCAAAAAACAAAATGCGGCTTACTGTTTTCTCCTTTTGCCAGGACAGTTCCAAAACTCCGTGCCGGCTGCCCATTCTCCAGCTTTTCCTCCTAGACAATGCAAGGACAGACATAAGAGACCTGGAGTAAAATACTTTGTTTGATAAGTTCTTGATGAGATGCTACATACATCTATAGCTGCTGGTCTTCTCATTGAGCGTGCCAAAAACTTTCTATAAGCGTCCTCCAACTTTTTAATTGGTTGAGCATTCCTATAAAAATGCAGAACAAAACAGTCAAAACTTTATGCAAGTGACAAATATGAAATAATGAACCTGAGTTCAAAATGGGGAAATTTTGTCAAGTACGTGAATAAGAAGATAGGTAACAAAATAAGACGTGCATGACTCTACTTTTGAGTTATAACATAATCCCCAAAAGTATACTGCAAGGCTCACCACAATCAGCCTTCTTTACCCTTAACATCAAATGAGCAGTCTCGAGATGTTGATTCTAAAACTTTTGAATGATGGTGCTTTTTGAATAATGGTGCACAGAACTTGAGCCAGATTCTTTCAAGGAATATAAGTATTGCCACTCTAGATGGTTTTCAAAGAACATATGCAATCTTATTACAACAGAAGATTCTTTGTTTACTGGCTAATTGCCTTCACCAAATCAAATAGCCTAAAAGAGCAGATGGCATATCCTGCATACAAAACTAGAGAAATATTTACCTCGATATGCCAAGATTCAAAATTTCATTAGCCGCTTTAATCTTATTCTTGGATTCCATGAACAAAGCATAACATATGTAGAACAGAGAATGAGGCTTCCCAATCTCATTGGCATCCAGAAAGTTGTATATAACTTCTGCATCGCTGCAGTTGTCGGCCTGCAGTAAAATTCCAGTCAAGCACCTATCAACTGATGAATCCAATCCTTTGCAAGAAGAGCCATTGAAACATGCAGTAGTCCATGCACAAAAAGCCAACAGATCACTGGTGATGAGAACCTTACATATTCCAGCCAAACTTTAAGATAGCGGAGGTCGTCTTTGTAGCGGTCCGAATGCCAAAAGGCACGAACACATTGCTCATATATCACGAGTAGTCCTGAGCAGTCACCACCCGGTGGAAACGCCTCTTGAACCCACTTGATGCACCTTCAAAAATCAGTCAAAAAGAAAATAAAGACCACTGCAGATGAGCCCTTCCTATTTGCCACATATGCTATAAATCTTCGAAGCTTCAAAACTACAATTTAATCGAAAGATTTCAATCCTCCAATGGCACGGCCCCAATGATCACAAGGTCCGCAACTCCTAAGCCACCGGAAACGAGAAAAAGAAGAAGAAGAAGATGATTTCCCAATAAGTTGGAGGAACCATTATTTGCTTCAGCTCTCGGAGCTAGACCTCGGTTAACATACCAGCTGATCGTACAAGCAAGAACAACAGTCAAGCACGAATTCAAGCGAAGAGCTTCTCGAGAAATCGTTAAGGCGCGCTCAAATTGAACCGCCCTAAAGAAGCTTAACAAAGATCGGCAGCACTATCAAGGAAAAGTGGATGATAACTCACTCGAGCCATGCCTGTAGAGGATCGTCCCCTTCGTAATCGTCAATCGCCTCGATCAGCTTCCTAGAAAGAACCCAACGATTAAACAACCCCGAAACGACGACGCCACGAGGCTCGAAAAGGGGAATCGAAGGAAGAAAAAAGGGGTTTCGCGAGGCGAGAGTTGGAGGGAGCGACCTTCGCTTGTCGAGGAGGGATTTCTTGAGGTGGTTGTCGGCGTGGGACCTGAGGGCGTCGTTGAGGAGGCCGACGTTGCGGCCCCTCTTCAGGGGGCGCACGTTCTCCTTGAACAGCTCCCACTCGTTGCCGGTCTGCCGCTTCGAGGCCAGGAACGCCGTCTCCGGGTCCACGTTCTGGATCTGAGCGTCCTCCATTGGCGATGTTGAGCGTCTTCTGTGAACTTGCAGAGAAGGATAGAGAGAGAGAGAGAGAGAGAGAGAGAGGGAGACGGATTTTCAAATGTTTTGAAATGGGGGGGAGCTTCAGGGGTTTCTCATAACCGTTGGAAGTAGTGGGTTCGGGCATTGTGGATCGTTATTGGGCTTCGGTCTTTCCGGATGGGCCTGTTTCTAGGCTTCTTTTGTCGTCCCTCGGATCGACGACGGAGGAGACGAGGAATGGAGGAGGGAGATAGAGAGAGACGCCACCACCTTGCATTCACCTCCATAATCAAAGCGATCAACTTCGCTCTTCCCCATCGCCATGGCATCCTCATCCATCACCCTTCTCAACCTCTCCTCACCGTTCTCTTCGAGGCCGATCCTCTCCCCGAGCGCGATCGCGCCGCTCGGCGTCGCGGCTCGCCGCCTGGAGAAGAGGCCGAGCGCGGCGGCGGTGAGGGCCGCGGGAGGGGGAGGCGGCGGGGGCGGGGCGAAGTACAAGGGGACCCAGATGAGGGAGAGGCGGCTGAGGGAGATGATAGAGGAGAAGGTGGCGGAGGCGAAGGAGGCGTGCGAGGGGGAGGAGGCGGCGGCGGCGTCGGCGGAGTGCAGGGTGGCGTGGGACGAGGTGGAGGAGGTGAGCCAGGCGAAGGCCCACCTCCGCCTCAAGCTGGAGGTGCTGCGCCAGGATCCCCTCGAGTCCTTCTGCGGGGACAATCCCGAGACCGACGAGTGTCACGTCTACGGCGACGACGGCGGCGACGACGACGAGGAGTGATCGATCGGTGACTGATGAATGAAGAGCGAATGTCCGCCGTTGGATTGATGTTGTGCCCCCGACCGCGATTGTGGAAAGCATAGCGAACCGGACCCGCACGGGTGTAATATAGTTTTACTTTTTGGGTGTGAATTGTAAGTCGTGTTAATCTCTTGTATGATTTACATGAAAAAAGAGGATGACGGTAGTCGTTTCTATATAGGATAATTGAGTGTTTGCATTTCCACTGGACGATTGCGTTGTTTCTCTTTCGCCTGCGGTTTATGCAAAGCTGGAATTAAGCATCCCACCCCCCAAAAAAAAAAAAAAAAAAAAGAGGGAGAGAGTAAAGAGATTGAAACCATTATCAGATTGACGACAAAATGGAAATAGAATCGAATGATTGAAGATCGTGCGCACTTTCTGCATCATGCGTACTGCACATTTAACGTGTTTCGCAACTCCGTGCGGTTTATTGCATATGAATCAAGCGAGCGGGTGCAGGCAAGCGAGCGGTTGCCTGCACCCGCTCGCAAGGGTCTTGCCATTTCCCTGGTAATGATCAAATCTAGGTGCGAATCCCTCGCTTGATCCATTGCTGCTTCTTTGGGACTTCGGCGCTCGAGTTTGGTCAGATTGAATGACTCGTCTCTACTCTAACGGTGGTGCATTTGGGAAAACAAAGCCCTTCGGGCTAAATAACTGGTGTTTGGCAAATTTTTTTAAAATCCCATTTCTCAAAGGCCAATCTTCAAAAGGCTCAAAGCCCAAAACAAGTCTTAGACTGTCTTGGGCTTTCAACATTCTTGACATGCCCATTTAAGGTTTAGTTTAAAAATTCTGTTTCAAAACTACCATCACTTAATTATTGTTTTTTCATTTTTACCCTCGTGATATCATTGTTCATATTCTTCTCCGTTGAGTCGGCTGGCATGATTATGCATGGTTGTGAGAGGTCGACGATAGGCTGGAGAGAGGTAGACATGGTTGCAACTATCCCAACGACCGTCATTGGCTAGTCGCATGACCTCGGCCAGTCATGGCAACCCCACATCTGGGTCATGCAACCTTCTTCACAACCTAAGGTGGCCCTTCACAAAGGTCGCAAAACCCAAATCTGGGATTGTCGTGACCCTGGCAAGGGCTGCCTGGTTGCACGACCTCAAGTGGCCCTTTATGGAGGTTGTGCGACCAGGCAACCCTTACCAAGGTCGTTCGACCCTTGTTGAAGGTCACCCGATCCCAAACAACCCTCGACAGTGGTCTTTAGCAATCACCCAACCCCAAGCGACCCTTACCAATTGTCTCCAAAGCCCGCCCGAGGTCTTTCAACCTTAGATGTCAGCCCCTGGCAACAAATTTTGATTGCCAATGGCCGCTTGCTCTTCGTTGACCAACTTTTTTATTCTTTTGATTGATTTTTTTTTTTTTTTTTTTTTTTACCACAAAAGTCATTTGTAAATATTATTTCTCCAAATATTATTTTACTCAAAGGTACTTCATAATGCACTTTCGGATTATAATTTAACAAACACAATTTATATTTTGGAGAATCTCTTTAACTTAAAGTCTTTTGTATTTTCCCCAAGATTTTCTCTAAAAGTTCAACACCCTAAGTAGGAAGTGTTCTTGTGTTCCTTCTCGATCCAATATAGTCAATCAAGCTTTCCGCAAGCTCAGTTTTGGTACAGTTCGTCTGGCCCAGACATGTCTCAAATGTCCAGATTCAGTGCCGGGAAATCGCGCATATGCGGGACCTTGTCGATCTGCCATACTTGGTCGTCCCCATAGCTTTGGATCAACCGAGAGATATATGAAAGCTATCACTACCTTGGTCTTGCACGCCCCGGAGTATTGCTCCATGTCAATCAAAAAAATCTCAAGCTGCTTAGAATCCTTCCCTCCAGAGCAAGTCCTTAGTTCTCCCTTCGTGCGACCCATCTCAAAGTTGGGTTCGACCCTCAGTGGGTCACAGCTAGTTCGACAACTTGCGCAATCAATTGTGTTGTCTGCTCGCACTGGGTACAAATAGTCTCTCTGATGCCGTCCTCTATAACACCCTTTCCACTGTTCGCCATATGATGCGATCTCTCGATGAACTCGATCTGCTCATCGAGTTCCATGAAATCGCGCGAGGCCCATCTAGGGCATTCACCTGTTTTTGATTTTCGGTCATTCGAGTATTTACCACGTTCCAAAGTCTTTTGTTGTAACCCGAGTCCAACTCAAGTTCTAATTTAAATGTCATGGTCCCAATATTTGACCCAGTTCAAAGGCCCATGCCACATGTATTATCCTTGATAGCAAGTAGTACACAAACTAACTCAAGCTCACGACACCCCGACCCTAAAGGCGCACACATAATTGGCATGATTATTTATAAGAAAATGGACCTAGTTGTGTATATGAACGGTACCGGTTATGTAAAACAAGAATTATCGCAATAGGAGGATTGAGTAGTTGAACCCTCAAAGAGCTTTACAGGTACTATCTATCTATCTTAGCATGAGTACACGTTATTTATTTTACCATAAATAGACATTAAGGGTGTTTGAGATGGCGCCATCTAGAAATCACAAAAAATAAGAAAAATATGGAATGTGTAAATACCCCTAGCCTATGTTGACGTGCGCTTGACCCGAGCGGCCACGAACACCACACCCTCAACAAGCTCGGATCGAGCCACTGACATTGGCCTTTCCAAAATTAAATCTGCGTAAATCAGAAAAGCGTCAGCGATTTAAAAGTTCAGATCTCAACTCAATCAGAATGAAGGCTAATCGAGCATCTAATGGGCATCGCTCTCCAACCGAGATCGAAAGATTTGTACAGCTGAGAAGGCCTCAGAATCGCATCTTTTTGCCCTCAGAATCTCTCGATGGTCCATGTAAATCCCAACGCCCCATAAGCTGAACCCGTACGAATTCGACACATAATACTTCCACGGCCCATGAGCTTTTCAGATCCTGATAGCCCGCCCCTCGTGGATCCATATCGTTCGCAAAAGCTTCGACGATTCGGATGGACATGTATTGATGTGCATACGGACTCAAATTCTCATGAGCAAAAAGACAAAACGGGTCGCTGTTCACCAATGGACGAGGAGAATCTCGATGGCGAGTGAAAAACGCAACCGCTGGCGTCATCCAGATCCAATAAAATAAGACCCGACTCCTGTCAAAATCCCAAATCCGGATCCAATCCGATGCGCCGGAACCGCGGCGCAAAGCATATTCTCGGAGCATCGGATCGGGGCTTCGTTTAAAAAAAGGAAAGGGCCAAAACGACGCGGTAAGGGAGAGGAGCTTGAATCGCGGGATCTCAACGTGCGAAGTTCGTGTGCATTGCAATTGCAATGTCGAGACTTGATCCGGAGTGGATCGGAGCGAGCCAATTTCATGTGATTTCACGTGGGAAGGAGCCGATTGCTCGCCGATCCGGACATCCCTTGCGATTGACGACACGACACGACGTTGCGAGAACACTACTTAAATATGTTGTCGGAAAATGTGGCTTCCGCACCCAAACTTCGAGGTGGCGATGCAGCGGCACGTACGTTTGAAGACCCCACGTGGGGAGTGGGGGAGTGCCAGAGGCGCGAGATCTCGCTATAAGTTGCCAGCCACTCGGTCACGTGTCATCGGAGGGAAGGCACGTACTAGCCCCAGTGGGCCCCTTTGCCAGCCATGGCTTTGTGCCTACTTCTCCATTAAGGCTCCGTGCCTGCAGATGCACGTATCATCTGTAGAGACCAGTGAGAAGAAACCCTTCGAACGAATTCCCCCTAATTTTAGCATGAAAAGTGTACAATTTGACATGTGAAAGAACTAATTTTTCAAAATATTGGATGCCCATAACGTGACTTCGATGTTTTAGTGCTCTTTGGCTATGATTAGGCAACCGAGGGTCTGTTCTCACTTGAAATTACAAAGAAATGTGTATTTAGACCGAGAGACGCTCGATTTCGAAATCACAAATATATCACCGACAAAAATAAATAGACGAAAAATATATTATTATCTTTCTCGAAAATATATAGATATAAATTGACGCCAATAATAAAAATATTTTTTGTTGATTAATTATTTTGAATGATATAAGCAATTATTATTACGAATATATTTTTGAAGTTGTTAATTCCTTACAAAATAAACGGAAACATGAAAGTAACCTTCTTGTATAGTTAATGATAAAAAAATTAAGGTATTAGAAAAATTTATAAATGGTTTATTTTACTTAATTTCTTCGGTCCAATCTTACTTACTTACATTATATCGTTTTTTAGTTAATCATAAAGTGAAGGGTTGTGAGGATTATCTCGAGCGACCATCACTTCATATGGATGACGAGTTGCGGTTTCCAAGGGGCCCATCAATTTAGAACGCGAAACAGGGTGAGAACAAAGCCGTTTCGAGTCAAAAAGGGACGCCCCTTGTTTTTCGCAATCACAGCAAAAATGAGATTATGATATTGACCGCAATTATCCTTCCACTCATGTGCCTAAATGATGATACCATTCCAGCGTTTTTCTCGCTCTATCAAGGGAAAAAAAAGAATTAATACCCTTGACAAAAGTAAGATTTTGCTAAGGCATAAAATGAATTGCTCGCAAAGAATCTTTGCCCACCTACTATATATAACATGTCATTCATATCGATCTCGAAGAATTTAGAAAATGAAAGAGGTGTTTTGTAGTTTAGTTTTGAAAAGTCAAACAACACGTATAAAGTCGTAAACACGAATTGTATGTCTGAATTAATGCAAATGTGGTAAATACTAATTCAAGACCGATGGTGTTGCCGGTATAAATAGATCTATTCATACATGAATGGTCATTTTCAACTTGTTTTATAGATGTCCAAACAAGCTTCTTCTTCTTCTTTTTTCCCACATTTATGCACGCAATTTCGTTTCTTAAATGCGTCAAATACATCCAGTCATGCCGCATGACGCGTTTAACGGGCGTATCATACTAGGATTTCAAGCAAGCAATGAAGATAATGGAAGTTATATTATAAGCTTGACACAACATGATTAAACATGAACTGCCGACCAAATAGTTTTTTTCTTTGAACAAAAAAAAAAAATAGTTTTTTGTTTAAGAGTCTTGCGAAAGTCTTCTTTGCTGATTTTGCACCCGGGCGCTAGTCACGTGCCTCCATTCCCATTCGACGCTGTCACTGAGTACGAACCACTTAAAAATTGTGAACATCAATTTATATCTACGGATTAATGAATCGGGATCGTTGCATTAGAAAGCAATTTTGGTTCAACACCAAAAGATACTTTTCTCGCGTGCTCGGGCGACCTTGTCTGAGATTGGGGTCTTCTGAGGCGTGAAGCAACGATAGGACAAGAGTCACAAGACCCAAAGTTAAAAAAAGGAACATCGAAGATGGAAGATGGACGGGGACCATTTTGCGAAATCGATAGATTCCTCACTGTCGAACATTTTGCTTCTAATGCATCCACAGACATATAGATTAAGAGAGCACGAATGTCACGACCCGGTATGACACCGGGATGGAGAGCGATCGCAGGGACATAGGACAAATGGTGACTCTTGACAAACTTTTAAAATTATGAAGAGAGTAATGATAAATCAAACTCTATTTTGTATGTAAGAAGCGCAAAGGCATGTTTTTACAAAACGATAAGTTTTTCTTTCGAACTTGGATTGATATGGAACATTGTAAGTGAATAATATCTATAAAAAGAAAAAGAAAATATCGTCGCCGGAACGTGAAACAAACTAAGGCTCCAAGGAGAAGTGGCCAAAACCATATTGCTAAGACTGACGTGTAGAGTGACGCAGCGGTGCTCCAAGCCATAGACAAAAATCCGATCAAAATGGTCCCTCGGAATCATCATTCTGTCCTAATCAGCCCTACTAAAAGTTAATAAGCATCCTACGCCACTTTCAATTCCATTGACCGCCACGCCTCTCTTTCAAACCATATCCCCAAAGAGAAAAAAAAAAAAAAAAAGGGAAAATATCCTTCAAAAAGAAATTTTCCATTATAAGTTATACCCTGGAAAAATTTGCACACATCACGCAGTTCATATTTTCAATTGATCGAGAAAATTCATGATTGGCAATGACGGAAGAACCCCTCTCCAGTGAAAATAATTAATTAAAGAAATGAATAGCGAGCGTAGACAACTTTATATTCAAGCATCAAATTTTGGCCCGTATCTTGATTTTCCTATTTGCGACTTTTTGGCAGAAGATTCACAAACTCCAAAATTTTATGAATAGGAAGTCTTCAAAATACGGTGAAAAAAAGATTGAAACAATCCTCACGTTTTCAAATTTTTTTTTTTGTTGCACTAGTAAATGGCGTGCCTGATAAAGTAATGAACAAGTGAAAAGCTTGGACCATGGGGTGCATGCGATGATTCTTTATAGCCGTCTCGTGCTTCGTCGTGGGCTGGGTACGGTCGATTTTTGAATTGAACGTGTGGAAGAGCATCGTAATTGAAATGGAAAATCTATATTTGATTGTAAAAAGGTCGTCTAGTTCGTCCAGCCCCTGTTGAGTAGGTAGCTTCACATCTGGTCAACTCCACTAAATTTAGCTCGAGTCAAATATATAAATAAATAAAAAGAAAGAGTCCACAAAAACAATTCAATTTGAACATGGAATAGAAAATTCGACGGCTTGGGAAGCAGTAGAACGCTTGTCAAAGAAGCAATTCACGGAGATTGCGGGCTTAAATTGAAGAGAGAGAGAGGGGGGGGGGAAAGAGCCTTTGGAGCGCGACGGATGTCGACGGTACCATTTCATTTTGTGAGACGGTTCTAATGCTCGCAAATACGCTTTTTTTTTTTCCATGTCGGTAAATTTTTTAAAGAATTCAAAACTTTTGGAGAATTATTGGTAAAAGAAATATACCAATCACCTGACTTTTCGGTGAATTTTTGTTCATTTACTAAAACTTTTGAGAAATTACCTGACTCTATTTGATAGTTTGGGAAGTATCAACTTTTTTTATATTTTATTCACTTTTATTTTTTTAACCAACACCTTAAATTGTGCCAACCACTATATGAATTTATCAATATTTATTTGAGTGACTTATCAATATTTTTTTCATTTAAGTTTTTCATTAATTTTCAATTACTAACTCTTTTTTGAGTTAGCTTTCCCTGTCGTTTAGTTTTTCTTTTTTTAACAAGCATCTTACATTTGTTAACTCAAAATAATTAGTTAACAAGACTTATTTTCATTATCTATATCAGTTAGTGTTTAAATATTTTTATGGACAATGAAAATATTTTACTCTCATTCACTTTTATAAGTAATACAAGTAATTGATTTAAAAAAAATAATTTTAGAATAATTTATTTTGTGCAAAACGAATAGAGACTTATATGAATTTACTAACCTTCTTTTGTGTGGCTTATCAGTTTTTCTCCTATTATATTATCCATCGATTTTGAAACCTCATTTGAGTTACTTATCAATATTTTATTTTATTTATTTCTAAGAATTATTAACTTTTCTATTGAGTCACCGTCTTTTTATTTGCTTTGCTTGCCAACTCATTAAATTAATCTCTGGCAAAAAAAAAAAAAAAAAAAACTCATTAAATTTATCGACTCCTCTTAGATAGTACCAACTTTAAGTTTGAGTAATTATCAACTTTTTTTCCAACCAAGTTAACAATTAGTTTTGCCTTAACAACTCTTATATGAGTTAGCTACTAACAGAAAAAGAATTGGATTTGGGAAAATGGTTTCTTGTAATATGTTCACGTTCTGTATACAATTACATTGAGCAATTTATAATGTAAGAATGAAAGAATAAAATAGGAAAAACAATACATGTGAATCACCATTTCCTATTTACTGCACTAATCAATGAACTACTAGAATCAATCACAATCAGAATCATCTCGAGGATCTGCAATCTTATGTCCAACAGCTATCAACATTCATCTAATTTATTCTAAAATATCCAAGTCATCTTATCTCTACAAAAAAGAACTTATCTAATTATCCACATAAAAAAAAAATTGTACCTTCTTACCAATGCCTTAAATTTTATAGTTGTTGTATAAAACTACCAGCATTTCTAAGTATCTTCTTGATTTCCTTCGATCAAATTACCAACTAATATAGGTTACCAACTCCCACTTAAGTTGCTTATTGCTAATGTTTATTTGTAACATGCCGCTTGAATACATGCATATATGTTCATCTTTTTTCTTTTTTTTCTTTTTTTCTAGATGAGATATTCTATCTTCAACCAAATCATTGAGGCAGGCATAATTTCAATCTGCGAAAACTTACAATTAATAGGGAACCGTATGATCATAATGACATAGCCTAATAATATCTTCAACCGCGCCAAGCCTCGTTGCTTTTAAGCAAAATAAATGTTGTTTTTTACTGTAAGAGTTGAATAAGACGTGGTCGTAAAAGTAGAAATTGATGCGGCAATTTTGTTCTAGTCGAGACCCCACTCCCTGCCCACCGGAAAGTTCGAACCATAGAAAATCTGTAAAAGGTCTGGCCACTTTCCGCCCATCTGATCAAATCGAGTTACGAGGACAAAGCGATAAGGCTCAAGGCAGTTCGAGCTTATTAAAGCAACTGTTCCCATTATTATAGCCTGGTGTATACTTTTGTGAACTTATGAGCTGTAGACAATGACAAGACTCATAATTAGGTGAGAAATATCTACTCATTCATAAATTTATTGTTAAAACGTCAATTCAACTCTAAACTTTATAATTTTACTAATTTAGTTGTAAATCTTTGTACGAAATTCCCAAATAGTTATTCTTATCAATTTCCTGTGATCGGATATTCATTAATCGTCCTACGCAACACACTGGCACATCAACGATCCCCGATCAAAATTGGCCGGATGAATTACATTGGAATTCTATGCAAAAGATCAAGATAAAATTAACAAAATTGAAAAGTTAATGATCGAATAGTATCCGTACAATAGATTTATGGATGTTTAAAAAATTTCTCCCCCACCACTAGGGGTTACAGATAATATAAAAAAGTCATTTAAAATTCAAATAGATTAATTCCGCGAGATAAGCCTTGGGCGACCTTTGAAAATTCTCACACTTGATCTAGAAAAAAGAGTATCCCCACCTCGCCTTTCGGGTCTCCATGTACATCTTCTTTACCGAACGAACAGCATGGCCACCGACAGCATGAAGATTAGCTGTACTAACGCTCTCGTTGACGAGGCCCGAACGAGGTAACGCTTCTGGACATTTTGGACACGGTCAAAACAAATGGATGCAAAGAAATAGTAAAAGCACTTCAGCGGTTGGGAAGAGTCCGTGTCACCACGAGTTTGAATCTTTCGCACTAAATTCATTGGCTTGCAACCATCCTAACCATCCATTAAAAGATAATCACTCAAGATGAATCGATGTCACATGAGCAAGAACCACCATTATTTAGAAGCGTTCGATCTCGGGCGAACGAAATATTGGTTTTGGGGACGTGTAAAAGTTTGTCCACATGCAAGGAATAAATCTGCATCATGTCGACAGAGATCTAGAGTCGATGAGGACTATTTCCGAGTCCTAATTAAAGTCAATCATTGATTGCTTTTCGATTGGATCCGGATTCAGTCAAATCTTAAAATCACCTAAAAGATGTAATTAGGTAGGGATTTGGGAATCAAGGTTCGGGATTCATAATGTTTCGTGACCCAACTTGCGCTCGTCAAAACGGAGATGGCTTTGACTTTTCGAGGCCGCGGAGGGGCGGAGGAGGGGACTGTCTTGAATATTTCTAATGCCGTGTCTTGTCGCTGGGCAGTTGGGCTGTCGTGTTGATTTGGAGGTGGGCACGGCGGATCGAGAATGCGAGATTAGAGAAGGCGGCCAAGCGAAATTTCATTACATCGGTCATATAAAATTTAGCGGTCCGAGAGGATCAATATTATAAAAGGGCAGGAACTATTGCAAGACATGGGAGAGTTAGTACTGGGGAGAGGAGATCTGTAGATGATGCTTGAATCGAGTGACGATAAAAATCGACAGGCCGGGCCTTTTCAAATTATTATATTTATTCTTTTGTCTTGATACCCTTTGATTAAATTTCGTGTCGTGAATTCAAAGAATAACCTAATCACATGTCTCATTACAACATGTTTTCTATTTTGTTATATCACGGGATTGCTCGGTCTAATTTTCACGTACCATAATTCATTTTTCTCTCACTTCTGATATAGGTTTTAATTCTTTTTTCTTTTGTCGAATAGTTTTGAATTGTTGAACTTGGCAGTTTTAGAACTTTTTTTTTTTTTTTTTTTTTTTTTATCTATAGTGTGATTCTCGAATTTTGTCAATTTCGAGATCACGTTTGATCCGGAGCTTAGCACTTCCTACAGTTCAAAGCTTAAAATTCAGTCAAAGAAAACAATTCGAGTGTACTTTTAAAATAATCCGATACTGGATAAACGGGCAGAAAAAGGAACGCATGGATACAAAAAAAAAATTGAAAGATGGTGGGGTGAAACGCACGACAGCCGTCGATGCGGGTTCCTGTCGGCTAGTTGCGTTTGGGCACCGCGAAGATTTTAGATCCAAGAGCAAAGCGAACGACAGAGAAAGCAACGTTTTCTACATCGACAGGGAATGGTACAAAAGAAAGGGTCGGCAATAAATACTATATTTCGTTCATCATGTTCATGCCCGGCAAGAAAAATTAAAAAGAGAACATGTGAACATGAAAAGGGCAAAAAAGAAATCCTCTAGAGGAAGACGACCCGAGCCACCACCGGACGCGACAGTCGAGAGGTCCCGCCGACGCCCACGAGCTCCTTTCGCCTCCAACCGATGAGGGAGAGAGAAGATATAAGATTAAAACGTGCAGCTTTGGACCAATGATCATCCGATACGTAAACGTTGTCGTACCACAAGATAACCTTCTCCTCAATTTTTTAAGAGAGATCGCCTTTTAATCTCCAAAGGCCTTGACATCATAACAGATGATTTATGGTATCACTATGTTATCCCATAAGACGGCCCTCTCCTTGGCCCGCCGGTCCTGAGGTTTCTACCCACCTAATGTAGATCAAAACGCGATGAATCTCCCCAGTTCAAATCTGGACCGTTAAAAAGGGATTAATATAATTCGTGCAACTTTCCTTTGTAGTCTCGAGGTCCTTATTGGGAAATTAACGCAGATCAGAAGGCGATGAATCGCCCCGATTCAAATCCGGGACCGTTAAAGAGGGGATTGATATCATTCGTGTGACTTTCCTTCGTGGTCTTGAGGTCCTTATAGGCAAATTGCAAAAAGGGACGTCCTTATCCCTGAAAACGCCGGACCTTCTATAGCTTTCTGTGTAATATTGCTGACACCGAGAGCGCAGAAAAGGCCAACCCTCTTTCACGCGTTTTTCGCGGCGGGGCCCACCCGGCACCATGTCTAACTGAAAGCTCTTTTGACGTTATCTCCGTCCCTTTTTTTTCTCGTAGGGAATTACGGATACTTAAATCCGTAAAATTCGGAAAATTAAATTTAAGGCGGAGCAAGGGATTCTTGGGATTTCTGAACTCGCTTGGTTTGAATGAGATTTTTTTTTTGTCAGTATTTGAACGAGGATTCGAGAGTTTAATATAAGCAGAACTGCCTATTTTCCAACCAGTCTGGTTAAACATATATAGAATATGTAATTCGATTTTCAAAATATTGATTATCACGACATATAAGTTTTCATCTTATGGTGCCACAATTGAGTAGACTTAGTTGGACTCATGGACACAGTGGCCTGATAAGTTTGAAAGGGAAAAGGAAAAGTCTAAAGACTTCGATTATTTCGCGAAAAAATGAATAATTTAAAAATATTTTTTAAAAAATAATTACTTTTGTCACTTACAAAAATAATGAACAAAAAAATCTATTGTTCATAAGAAATTTTAGATGTAAATTTTTATCAACAATAAAAATATATTTTATTAACTAGTTATTTCAAATAATACAATCAATTATTTAAAAAAAAAAAAAAGGTAAATTCTCCGTGTTTTGCTAAATAAATGGAGCAAATAATTCATTTTTTATGCTCGAGGTGTCCAACTGGAAACCACCTCTATTCAGATTTGACCAATTTTGCATTGAAAGTCAGTGAAACCACAGGTGAATCTGAATGGTCATTATTAGGCACGACACTAGACCCAATTCATTTTAGGTTCACCATTAATCGAGTCTAATGAGTTTGTTTTGTGACCTCGTATTATTTGGTCACTTTTAGTATACGTGCTTTGTAATGCCTTTTAACTTCGGAATATGTGTAATCCACGTGAGCTACTTTAGCACAAGTCGGGGTTGCCTATTTTAGACTAGTTGATTGACTTCTCCTTTCTATTTAGTATAATTCCTACGACTCATGCGCTTTGAAATATTTTTTTAATAATCCGAAACTCCTTATATTTTTACAATGCTTAAATTCTCCACAAGTGAATTCATATATAACCTTTTCTTTTCCGTAGTTTCCTGAAATACAAATAATATTTTGAATTTCGATTGAATTTTGGCCTTCCCATAAATGTAAACGAACGAACTATCGCGTTCCCATGATAGCTAAGTCTGATCAAGCTCACTTTGACGTGTACATAAACCCCATCTAACATCACTCCTGCTGATGCGTTAGCGGTGCCTAGTCTTGTTCTAGGTTGCTTTGATTGCAACGAAATCGACGAGTCCTTTGGCATGCGCCGATCCTCATCACTCTCCAACTTATTTCAATTTTAAAGGCTATGCCAATTATTGGGAGAAAGAAAATCCACGCCAATCATTAAATACACATGTCCTGTTGTTCTCAAATTTAAGTTAGAACATAATACTTAGAGATAGAGCTTTGTGGGTTCGACTTCTTGTGTGCTTATCGTTAGGGAAATGTGTTAATGTACCAAGCAATATGTACTTTCAATTCATCATCGCGTTGAAATAGTGCACATTTTGTGAAGAAATTCACCAAATGAAATTATAGAAACTCAACATACTCCGCCGATGGCATGAATGGATAAGTCGTTGAATTCTCAAAAGATGACCACAATATCTCAGGACAAGTAACTTCACACACGGCTTTTCATAGTTTAAAGAAGAAAAAATAAAAATTACGAACGACTAATAAAATGCAGATAAAATGTCGCTTGTGTAGTGTTAAAAAAAGGGCGTTGGCTAGCGAATTAGTTCGGAGGCTTACGGATCCCCACAAAACAAAAAGGCTGTGGGAGAAGCTAAACATATATGGCTAGTGATAAAATGTATGTACGTACGCGGCCCGCTACTTTTGATTGTCTTTTTCATGGACAAAAAAGGAGATGTCAACATGAAGTGACCGCTTAACTAATTCATTATATTGCCCAACTCAATTACGTTTTATCCTTTCGCCTAATCAAGACAAGAACCCCAGTAGTAGGGGCTCGGATTGTACACGGTCTATAATCCTAGGATCAACTTAAAGCTGTTGGAATTCACTTGACTTTCCCGCCACCATCCGAAGTCTTCTTTTCTAAGCTAGATTTCTAATCCAAATTATTAATCTTTTCGAAAGCTACATGTCCTTGATGGACTCGTGGGAGTAATTATATATGGTACTAAATACTCAATAAGTAGAAAGTTATCGGCATAATTACTCTTCATTCAAGTGATTGAAACTGTAAAATTGATCCCAACTTTCCATTTTTCTCTTTTCCTAATTTAATGGGACATCGGATGTTAATAAAATCTCAATTTCTTATGGTGTAAATTTGCAAAAATTCCATCAATAACGAGGCAGGATAAGATCTTAAAAAATCCGCGTAGACAAATCATCATTGATGGACAAAATTGAAAAGAAGGAAAAAGGAAGGCGTTCACGAAATGCCCTTTTTTTTTTTTTTTGGTCAATGGAGTAGCGTGGAGATTTTTCTCTTTCATGGAGAGATTGCGTAGGGTGGGGAGGGTGCGAACCAGGGTCCGCCATAGCGGTCGCCTCATCTCCTGCTGTCGCGCGATGTGGCGACCCTCGTTCACACCTAAACCGAGTCATGATGATGGGAGAATTAACTCCTTGCCATCTTGCCTGACGTCACCTGTGACGTCCAGAAAGGACCCCACCTTCCCCAAAATAGGCATTACTTCCCTCCTCCTGATTATTGAATATCCAAATTTTTAGAAAAGGAATAACACAAATTCTGCGATACCTCTCCTACTCCAGATCTAACTTTTAGATCGAGGATTATGGGAGAGTAATGCAAACAAGTTGGATTTACTCGGCAACAAATCATGAATGGAAATGCCGAAAATTATTCAGCGATTTTCAATTACAGCAGGAATTAGGATTGATTAATAATTCGAGATTTTTTTAATGTTTTTTATTTTTTTTATTTTCTTATCCATTTACTACTCGGAAGAGGAGGAAAAAGAGAGAGATGCGGTGAAGGGAGAAAGAGAGGCGTCAAAGAAGAAGAGTGAGCGGTGCTGTGCGCGTGTGTATATTTAGAGTTCAAAATCGACGCAAATCCACGTAGAGAAAATCTCCCCCTCTCTCTCTCCTCCCCTCTCTCTCTCCCTCTCTCCCCCATTCTCTCTCCTCCCAGCTGTTGCCTCTCCGGTTCCGTCTCTCTCTCTTCCCCCGATCGCCATTCCGATTCCGTCGACGGAGCTGCAGCGATCTCTACGGGGGATTGGCTTCGCCGCATTGCCCTCCCGTCCGGCGGATCTCGCTCCCCGTCCGGCGATTCGCACCGGCGCGCTCCAGCCTCCGATCTGTAAGTGTCCCCCCCGATCTCGCGCCTTTCCTTTTGTTTTTTTACTTTCGCCTCCTCGTTCGAGGTTCGTCGCTCGAGGAATTCGATCTCTCGCCGCCGTTAGAATTCGCCGGCGGCCTGTAGAATTTCGGTGGAATTCCGTGCTCGGTTCTTGAGTCGCTGCCCCTCCGCGTTTTTATTTTTGTTTTTGTTCTCTTTTTAAGAGATCGCGCGCGTGAGCGAGAATGACGGGCGACGTCGACGCGCCCCGCGAGGCGTCCGTGGAGGTCGCGCCGGTGAATGGCAAGATCGACGAGAAGTGCGGGGCGGACGCCGGAGCGCAGCAGGATCTGGTGAAGAGCGTCGGCGATTGCAATGGCGTGCCGCGCCGCCGCGAGGAGGAGGCGGCGGCGGTCGATAATGGAATCGAGAATGGCAATGGGAACGGCGAGGACGATGCGGATGGCGCCTATGTTTTCGTCAAAGGGAGCGAGGCTGTCGGCGAGGCTGTCGGCAATGGCTTTGCTGGTACCGATCTGAGGGAAGAGAGAGTGGAGGGTAAGGCGAGTGATATTGATTTGGGGGGCTCGAAAGTTGGTGCTGATAACGGTAATTATGATGTCGAGCAGGCAGCTGTTAATAGAGAGAATGGAGATAGGGAAGGCAAGTTGGTGAATCGAGAAAATGGGGACCGTCATTTTGGCGACCAAACTGTTGTGAACGAGGTTGAATTAGTGGAACAGGAAGGCAACGATGCGCATATTAAAGAAAACAATGGGGAGGCCGTGGTCGAGACCCATCCAGGTCATGGCAAAGTTGTCGACCTGAATGATGGTGAGTGTCGTGTTGAGGATCATCTTATGGACAATGGGTCTGGAATGGAAGATTCGCAGGGTGAATTCATCAAGAGCACACTGGCTGGCAGTACTTCAGCTGAAGAGCAAAATTGTGAGGCAGATACTGTGGAATCTGCTCAATTGAAACAGCACGAAGGGGAGTTTCACATTGAAAAGCAACCTGTGGCTGAGTCCTCTTTAGAGGTATCAGATGAATTCTTGGCCTCATGTGATGCAACAGTTGTGGCATCCGGAGGCAACGCGACTTTTGAAGTCCCACAGGCTGATGAAGCGGACTCTTCTGGACAAATGGGCGGAGATCAGAAGTCCTTAGAGGTGGAGCCCTCTCTAGAGATTTCAGAAGAACTTTCAGGGTCTTGTGATGTAATTGTTGTGGCATCTGAATGTGAGAGAGCATCTGAAGTTCCACAGGCTGACCAAGCGGACTCTTCTGGTCAAGTGGACGAAGATCAGAAGTCTGAGTTAAAAATGGAGGATTCTTGTGAGGTTGAGGTCCTCAAGATTGATGACGGGGCTGGTGACGAGGATGAAAAGGTTATGGAGGAAAGAAAATCATGTCCAGACATAGAAACGGAACAGAACCATGAACCCAAGAGAACATTTGAAGTCCCACATGCCGACCAGACGGACTCTTCTGGTCAAGTGGATGAAAATCAGAAGTCGGAATTGACAATTGTGGATTCTGGTGAGGGTGAGGTCGGCAAGATTGATGACGGGGCTGGTAATGGGGATGAAAAGGTTATGGAGGAGAGAAAATCATGTCCAGACATAGATACAGAACAGATCCATGAACCTGAGGGAACATTTGAGGTCCTACAGGCCGACCAGGCAGACTCTTCCGGTCAAGTGGACGAAGATCAGAAGTCTGAGTTGAAAATTGAGGATTCTGGTAAGGGTGAGGTCCTTGAGATTGATGACGGGGCTGGTGAGGAGGATGAAAAGGTTATGGAGGACAGAAAATCATGTCCAGACATAGAAACAGAACAGAACCTTGAACCTGAGAGAACATTTGAAGTACCACAGGCTGACCAGGCGGACTCTTCCGGTCAAGTGGACGAAGATCAGAAGTCGGAGTTGACAATCGTGGATTCTGGTGAGCGTGAGGTCAGCAAGATTGATGACGGGACTGGTAACGAGGATGAAAAGGTTGTGGAGGAGAGAAAATCATGTCCAGACATAGATACAGAACAGAACCATGAACCTGAGAGAACATTTGAGGTCCTACAGGATGACCAGGCGGACTCTTCTGGTCAAGTGGACGAAGATCAGAAGTCTGAGTTGAAAATTGAGGATTCTGATAAGGGTGAGGTCCTCGAGATTGATGACGGGGCTGGTCAGGAGGATGAAAAGGTTATGGAGGACAGAAAATCATGTCCAGACATAGAAACAGAACAGAACCTTGAACCTGAGAGAACATTTGAAGTCCCACAGGCTGACCAGGCAGACTCTTCTGGTCAAGTGGACGAAGATCAGAAGTCGGAATTGACAATCGTGGATTCTGGTGAGCGTGAGGTCAGCAAGATTGATGACGGGGCTGGTAACAAGGATGAAAATGTTATGGAGGAGAGAAAATCATGTCCAGATGGAGATACAGAGCAGAACCATGAACCTGAGAGAACATTTGAAGTCCCACAGGCTGACCAGGCGGACTCTTCTGGCCAAGTGGATGAGGATCAGAAGTCAGAGTTGACAATTGTGGATTCTGGTGAGGATGAGGTTGGCAAGATTGATGACAGAGTTGGTAACAAGGATGAAAAGGTTATGGAGGAAAGCATTTCATGTCCAGACATAGATACAGAGCAGAATCCTGAACCTCAAGTGATTTTGACTAAGGATTTTGGTTCAGACAAGGAGAAATCATCGACAAAAATGGGTGATGATTCTTCTTCAGAAGCAGCCCCAGAGGACGTTAGCATGAAATCTAGTAAGTTTGCTACAGCAGAATTGAGGGCTGGCCCTTTTTCTGATGATACTGGAGATGTTGAGCCAACTGCCACTGCACCTGATCCTATTGCTTCCGAGAATGCCGAGCATGAGGCTGTGATGGACGCCCTTGATGCCAGTCAAGAGATAAATGAAGAGGCTCATGCCTCAGAGAACACTGAAAGCACCCCTTCCTCAGCCAGTTGTGTCAATTTACCTGTTCAAATTGGTAAGGGTTTTCTCATCTTGGCTAATAATGATTTTGTTGGAAATAGATGGTAGGAAAAAGACTTGCAACTTGACTAATGATGTTTCTTCTTTGGCTATTAATAATGTGAAACTAATTGCAGAACTTGAAGAAGTGAATTCTGAAGAAAAGCAGACTAGCATTCCTCAATGTGTTAATGCCGATTTGGAAGTCAGAGAAGAAAATGATTCAACTGTAGTAGATGTAACGTCAAGTTGTTCTGCTACTAATTTAAGTGCAATTACAGAAATATGTTTTGGCTCCATCGGCCAGAAAGAAATATCTTCCATTCCTTTGGACCACATTAATGCAGAGCCAAAAGTTTCAAATTCTCAGTCTGCTGGAAGCCATCATACCCATACTACAGAATGCCCGTCAAATGATACAGCTGAATATGAAAGTTTTGCTGCTCAAAATAGCAAATCGGGACTAAAGAACGAGCTGGATGCTGTATTGGATGAGAAGAGAGAAGATCAATCCACCATTGAGAATGATATACCGGCATTTTCACGACCAGAAGGTGTTGATGTAGTTGCTCAGAATGATGCAGCACCTGCAGAGGTTTCAAGTATCCCTGCTTCTGAAGAGCAGAATGTCGGCAGTGAGGTGGAAAAGAAACTATTTAATGTTCTCGTAAAGATTCCCCGATACGATGACGAAAATTCCAAACAACAGATCAACGAAGCTCAGTTGCAAGTGACTGAGAAGACACAAAGTCGTGATGCTATTCAAGCTGAAATTCAGATTATAAAGGTATGAACCCTTTTTACATCACATAACTTTCTTATCAATCTCTTCCCTAAAATTTCTCTCTCTGATATTATTTGATTGAACCTTCTATGGCTAGGCTGCTTGCAAGGAGCACAATGACAATGTTGATGTTGCCTTTTCTCAAGAGAATGCTGCACGAGAGTTGTTCAAGTCTAAAAGGGACGAAATAGAGTCTGTTCAATCTGTTATTAACAAAGTGAAGAATGCAATTACAGTGGGTGACTATGATGTGAGGGTAAGTGGTTACTCTTGCTCCAAGCACCAACTCCTAGAGTCGTGAAAGAAAATCCAGAGAGAGGGAGAGAGCTGGCAGAAGGCAAAAAGAAAAATACCGTGTGGATCTTTTTATGCATTTTTTAATGTGTGGCGTCTTTATTTTCTGCAGATACAGAACATGGAACAAAAGATACAGCATGAAACCCTGCCTTTAAAGGAAGAAAAGCAATTGGTCCGTGATATTAAGCAGCTAAAGTATTCACGAGAGCAGCTTACTAATAATATGGGAGGGCTTGATGAACTTAAGCTGGCTTTGGATCAAAGAGAGCAAACTGAGGAGCAACTGAAGGTATCCTGTTTAATAGCCTCAAATGACTTTTTTGAAGTAGGTCCAGAAGTTGTATTATATTTTCATGAAATCACAGAAATAGCTTTTGTGCACTCAGTGCATTCTCCCATGTTCGGTGTCTGTGAGGCACGGAATGCTAAATTGTGAAGTTTTATTATGCAGTCTCTCAGGAAGGAAGCAGATTTGCTCAGAGAAAACGTTTTAAAAGCTGAAGCAGTTACGAAATCTGCTAAGAGAAAATACTCCGAAGAGAGAGAGAGGCTTCGTGAATTTCAGGGTCAGTTTAGAGATGCAGATAAAATACGCCAAGAGGCATATATTCATCTAAAGAATTTAAGGAAGCAATCATATGAGAAGGTATGTGATCTTCATGTTCTCTTTCACGACATTTCTCCAGTCTTGCTGGTCTGTTGATTAATATTTGCCGAACAGAGAGCAAATAGATAATATCACGGCAAGCTTCATGATGACAATAGCCTTTGAAACCAAGATCTTGACAAACTGGTATCTGAAAAAGGCTGCCAATTTTAGCGAAATACTGTTTACACTATATTATTTCTGGATTGGCAGAACAAGTACTTCTGGAAATACAAGGATGATTTGAAGATGTCGATTGATCTGGCATCAAAGGGTGATAGGGAGGCACTCTCTCAGTTCTGTATTGATCAAGTAAAGTGCATTTTATTTTGTCATTGTCTTTATTATCCAGATGATCCACCCTGGTTTTGACCCTCAATGATGTTGATAATTCTTCAGGTGGAGACGTTCATGGAATTATGGAACAGAAGTAATGATTTTAGGGAAGAGTATCTTAGATGCAATGCCCCTAGAACGTTAAGGAGACTTGGCACAGCTGATGGTCGTTCCCTTGGACCTGATGAGGCGATGCCTGCCATTCCTCTAAATCAAACAGCAGTTAAAGATAAGTCCATGCCTGCTCTTCCAAGTATAGAGCGGGAAAAGGTAACCGTTGTTGTGGAAGCTAGACCGGCAGCAGATGATAAGTTACCCATGAAAGAGGTGGAGCAAAAAAAACAGAAAGCCAAGAATAAAAGTTCTGCAAAACCTGTTACCCAGGTGGAGGACTTGGTAGCAATTTCAAGCAGAGATGTGGTCGATGTGGAAATCGAAGAGCCCAAGCTATCAAAGGAGGAAGAGGAATTGGCGAAGAAGGCGGAAGAATTGAGGAAGGTGGAAGAGGCTGCCATTTTAATGGAGCAACGGCGATTAGAGGAAAAGGCCAAAGCTAAAGAGGCTCTGGAGAGGAAGAAACGAATTGCTGAAAGAGCCCAAGCAAGAGCTGCTTTGAAGGCGCAGAAGGAAGCTGAGCAGAGGGAGAAGGTAAAGTGTTTCAATATCACTTTGCATAGAGGGTAGTTCTCTTTCTGATACCAAGATTCTCACTGCCTCATATTCTTGTGCAGGAAAGGGAGAAGAAGGCAAAGAAAAAGGAAAGGAAGAAGGCCGGAGGTGCCATTGCGATGCCTTCAGATGCTGGCATTGAAGGAGAAACCGCTTCATCCTCGGAAGTGACTGCCGAGGCTTTAGCAGATTTTGATGCTAAAGACAAGCCTGCAGCAACGGTGAAGAGACCTCAAAAACCGTTGCATTTCGTAAAACAGACCAAAGTAAAGCCCATCCCTCCCCCTCTTCGCAACCGAGGCAGGAGAAAAATGCAGCCCTGGATGTGGGCCGTCCTTACTGTGGTGCTCGTCTTTGCCCTATTTTTGGTGAGCAATGGCTGGAATCTCTTCTAATCGGGGATCGGTGGTTTGGTTTTACGAACGTGCATCTGGACTTCGGCTTACATGAGGTTTCATCAGGTATTTTATAGGTATGATATACACAGGTGATTCTTTTATATATTCAGGGAGGGTTTTGAGCTAAATTCGTGTTCTTTTTTTATTATAAAAGAGGCTTTTTGGCCTTCACATACGGCAAATAGATTGGTTGGTCTGTTTCTCTCGTTAGTATTTATTACCATAAGCAGATATTAAAAGGAACAGAAAGTGTTTGCTTCTATTTGTTATGATTCTGAGCTAATAATTCTGGTGCCTCTCTCTCTCTCTCTCTCTCTCTCTCTCTCTCTCCCCAATGTAAAAGTTTCAGCTGAAGGCAACAATGACGCTGGTATGCGAGCCTTCAGCTGTCTCGCTGTTACTGGTCACATATATAGGGCACAATCACTTAGAGAACAGTCATTCATCATCTGTTGGCTGGACATACACGTAAATGTGTTAGGGGTCCTGTAAACGGCTGCTTTTGGGAAACTTGTTTAGTATACTTAAGTCGCAATCCTTTTGTTAACAAAATACATATCATTAATCGTTTTACTATCCAGAGTAGCTTAAGTCGCAATCCTTCTGTTAACAAAATCCATATCATTAATCGTTTTACTATCCAGAGTAGCTTTTGTCGTCCTAGAGACTCCTGCCTCTTCAAGCTGGTCCATTCTTAAACATTGGCAATCCATTCTTGAGAAACTAGTTCGGCAACTTGGGACAAAGCCAAGCCACGACGCATGTTTGCAGTTCTTATCCCTCTCTCTTCTTCTTCTTCTTCTTTGGCTGTCGCGCCTTCCCTTTGGTGATATTCTGAACCAATGCTTGCCCAAGCCCTTCACCGAGGCTCTCCATTAGCCCTCCAATAAAGTTGGAAACCACTCGCGAGGCCAGCCGAGCTGCAGTCCCGAACATGCTTGTATGCTTCTCAGTTCCTTTGATGCCATTATCGTAGAGTCCGTTGACGATGCTCTTAGCGCAAACTGCATGGAGGTAGTAACCGCAGACCGCGCATCCGTATACTCGGCCCGACCTCCTCCTCTTGCATTCCCCGCAGACGAAACCAAGGTCCGCACTCGATGAGGCCGCTGGTGGCAGAAGCTGCAGCGTGTGAGGATGGTTCGAGATGACGATGTCCTCCGGTAGCATCTCGCAGCACGGGTGCATCTGGAAACTACAAGTTCCGCAACGGAAAGCGTAGCCCTTGATGGGTTCCCCACAAATATCGCACCTCGATTTTGCTATTCCACTTTTCGCTGCTTGAAATTTCCAGCGCAAAGTCAATGACATTAGGCCCAAACGAAGTATTAGCTAACATGAAAAGGAGAGAAAAACTTGCCGAACCATTTCTCTTTTTCTGGATAATTTTGCTGAATTTCTAACTTTGCTTAAAGAGAGTATCATCCCAAGTTGGGAACTAACATTTTGCACCTCGAATAAAAAACGTATGATCATTCGATGGAGCATATATCACCTGGCTGTCCCCATTCTACGTGCAAGTCTTTCTATAGATGCATCATCTCGCTAACAAAAATATTAACTACACGACTCGATGGCCGTTCCTGATATGAAAGTGAAAGTAGAGTGAAAGCCAGCCGTAAGCAGGATCCAAAGACGTTGAAATCCAGTACGATTCGATGGTCATCAAATTGTACTCGATGGCCTGTCTAACGTAATTTCTTGGCTTACCTTTCGCACGCAAATTGTAGTCTCGAGTAACTCACACGTTTTGTTATATATGTAGCTGGTCAGCTACAGAGTGCAACATGCGTGTGGGTTGCACATGAATAGCAACAACAATTCACCTGGCTTGATATGGAAATAGAGATCGTGCTGGTGGTGGAATGGATGGTTCTTGAGGACCTGATTAGGAGACGGCAGGGCACAGAACTCGTGCAGGTGGAAGTCGCATAGCTGGCACGTGTACCGCTTGCCCGCGCCATACTCTAGGCACCCGGCGCACTTGAAGAGGTCCGGCAGGTTGATCATGGACAGGGCGTGCTGGTGGTGGCTGGCGTGGATTATCTCCTCCCCAAAAATCAGCTGTGGAGACATCGGATACTCGATCAGAGGGGGCGACATCGGGGTGAATGTCGTCCCCGACGACGAAGGCAACGCTGTCGTCCGGGGAGGAGGAGGGGAGGGAAGTTTTTCCATGGATGGAGACCCCTTGAGGCTGTGTGTTCCGGACTTTGCTCTCACCATGGTGATGGAATGTGCAAATTCTCTCTGAACTAAAAGTGGGGGGGTTTTGCAAATTGGAGAACAGGGAGGAGAATATTTTTATATGGGAGAGGAAAAGAATGGTACTGTTTGCAAAGAAGAAACCATGCACAAAGAGGATGCCAGTAAGACCCTCTTTTGTTTGGTTTATTTGCATGTTCTAAGTATGTTGCCACAACTTGTTCATCCTATTTGATGGAAAAGACAAGCAATTCGAGAGAAGGAGCGGATATCTACTCAATCGAGCAATATATTCTTCGTATCCCGATCAATTATATTATGTGTTTGGTTTCCATTCGGATGATTCTCCATACATTCTACCAGTCCCTTACAAGAGATATGTAGTGAATCTCATCTGCAGAAGAAGTCATTCTGGATGTAACAATCCTTGAACTGAGGACAACGGAGGAAACAAGAAATTTGAAAGTTATTGCACACTTTAAAAAGAGAGAATGAAATTATCTGCCACCTATGATTCAATCATTGACTAAGCATTTTCATTTGATCTTGATTTTTAATTTAATTTCCAGAGCACTTCCTCAAGAATTTCAGGAAATTTCCTATTTGGACCCAAATTTATTGCCCTGTGAAGCCAATTATAGTTTCAAACTGTTGGAATTTAACTAAAGAAAGTATGTGTGTCTATGAGCCTTTTTGCTTTCTTTTCAAATACTTTTATGGGAATAATTAAATATTAAACTGCACATTTATTTAAAAAAATTTAAAATAGTGGATAATTATCCTACAAAATCTTATATAATATTAAAGTAAGAGATCCTGAGTTCAAATATTTCCAAGACCCGATTAAATATTTCCATGCTTAGATTAGACTAAATGTAATGTTAAATCACGATTTTAATATAGTTGAAGTGGTTCCATAAAATCTCATAATTTTCCCCATGAGAGAAGGGAATTCCATCATTTCTTGGTTTTCCACACTGTGGGCGGCATCTTGTGTTTTTATTCCGCTTTAAATGGATGCCTTTTTCTTTTGCAACATTTCTTTTGCAACATCTTGACTTGGGGGGATCGATGCCCAATAATCAATTAGTGTTTTACAAGCGATTCCCTATGTCTGTGCTTTTAGTTCGTCATACCAGGAAATACCACTAAGAGGCAAATAATAGGATGGAAAAGAGAGATATTCCGCCATTGATTATTGAGAAAATTTCAACGTATCCCTCAAATCGATCAGCCTTTTTCAAAAAGACCTTCCAAAGCGGCGATTCTCTAGAAAAAAATTCTTCGAAGCGGGACGATTTTTAGGGGACAAATTCGCCCTTGTCCGATGGTAAAAATTGATCCCGTCATCTGCGCATGGTCACCGGAAGCCGGAAGGTGCTTGTTGATTGCCGGCGATGAAGTGGAGGGTCTCTCGGAACATGGCGGTCCGCTTCGGAGGGCGTTCCGAGATAAGTGCCATTTTGAGGGGCCGCTTCAGGAAAAAATCGCTCAATTTGGAGGGGCTTTTTTCAAATTTTCTCGAGTACGGTGTGGTGTTTCGTCAAGCAATATGATTTTAGCTTTGATTTTGTCCCTCCAAAGATGTCGTGATGATTGTCTTGCGTGTGGACTTTTAAGGTCCCATATTCCTACGGACTTCCTGCTTTTCATGGAGAATATATGCACGAGAATAGAAATCGTGAAGGACTTCGAAGAGGAAAATGACAGCACAGGACTACTTAATGTAGAGGGATCAAATGCGACACGTCAAAAAGATGAAGTAAGAAGATACGTAGCAGCATCCCAATAAACTTATAACAAACACGTTTCAACATCTCGAGTGGTTATTCTCATGTACGAAATTTATTTGGGCTCTTTGGGCATTTAAACCATTGATTATCGAGTGTGATAACCTTCAGGCCCAACACACATTGGATAATCACACGAGTGACCCATTTTCTATACATTCGAGGTGGCCTCCATAGAATGCGCAAATGTAGTGATTCAAACTCATGTTTCAAGCAAAAATAATTAGGGGTGAGCGGTTCGGTTCCGGTTCGGATTCCGTCTAACCCGGAACCTACCCCAGCATGTTCCTCATTTTTGGAACCCTGAACCTACCCGTCGGAACGGAAAAGAACCCGGAACCTACCCCCGTCACGAAGGTTCCGGTTGCCCAGGGTTCCTACAAGGCTCTTTTTTTTTTTTTTTTTTTTTTGGTCTCATTTTTTGGTTTCATTTTCAGGGTAAACTATGCAACAATTGCTCAGTCCAACCATTATGTAAGATCTAAAGGAAAAGCTGTGTCTAATGTTCTAAGCCAGCATTGTGATATTCCAAAACACTCTTAAGTTTACAAGCAAACTTAGTTTTGCTATATCAAACTAATAAAAAAGTACCAACAGCATACCTAAAAAAATTCAGATGTTGAACACACATCCATCTCCTTCTCCGGCAAATCCAATTGTAAGCATTTGGGGACTTCACAGCTGCAGTCCCCACTTCTATTTGGCGATGCCAGGTCCTACCTTTGCACCACATTGAGCACGAATCCATCAGGAACCCTTTCTGATTGTCTTCCCGACCATCTGCAGTGAAAAAATTAATTACTAGTTAATATACAAGCTATACAGATCAGGTGCCAGCCAAACAAAAAAAAAGGAATATAAATTAGCTTGTAAAGTACATTACTCACTAATAAATAAAAGCATAATGGTGATTGGTATCAAAGTGTGTTTCATTTTAACTCAAGATAACACGTATAACAACGTCAGAAATGTCCATATGCTTTCAAAAAGTGAAGAAGCTAAAGCCATCATTTAAAATAAGGTGTACTCAGCTGCAGGCATGTATGAAAATAAATATATACCGCCGGGAAAAAGAGAGAATGATAAACAGAGGACAGACAAAGCATAGCCATAGTCGGACACAGACGTCTAGAAGACAAGAAAGTGGAAAATGAAGTACCTTTTACAAATGCTGTTAGAATTTCATAAACACCGAAAAAAGCTCCTAGACCAAATGTTCTCCCGGCGTCAGCCATTCAAAGCCACTGTAAAGACCTACAATTCAAGAGTAATAGTAGAATCAACAACTACTAATCATGTCTATGAATATTCAATAGTTATTGTCCAAAAATAATCTGAATAAAGCACTTCATCTTCCTTAGCACATGCAGTCAACTAAATAGGAGGAGCAACAATTCTCAAGCAACTTGCCATATATTGGGACGGACACTCCTTTCCACCAGTAGAATATCAACCGCCACTTCCATCATGCAGAAGGGTCTTGAGTAAACATATAATCTCGTCAAAGAGCAAGCAGAAGTTGCATACTCCAGAAACAAAAAGGTTTTTCCACAAGAGGAATTTTTTGTGTGGGAAGTCTTCAATTTTTTACAGCATTTTGTACATGATTTATTTTGAATAAGCAAAGTTCTCAGGGAATCGAAGGAATGGACTTTAACAGAGCTACTTCCTCAGTCTTCTTTTCCATTCTTTTCCCTTTTAGGCCAGAAATGGCTAACCAGTTCAACACCCCATAAATGGACCACGGATGTTATAACTTTGAACAGGAGCACAGGATGTACTTTACCAATTCCTATCTATGTTCTAACGAACTGGAGAAAAAAAAATCGAATAAATATAAAGTAAATGGACTGCAAAAATGGTTGCATTTCCAAATTACCTCCTAAACCTCCAGACAAAGCCCGAACTCTTTCCACAGCCTGCGCCGGAGTCAACTGCTTAGTTGAGCCAGAACCAAGCTGCTTTGCACACGCACAGAGTCAAGCACCATGGAAACTGAAATTCCTACAATTCAGAGGGGAAAGAAGAAAACAAAAGGGCATCAACAAACCAACCTGGATAAGGGTCTTGATGGTACCAACAGCGGCACGGACGGCGCGGCGAAGACGGCGGCGGTCGCGGCGAAACCCACGGCCAAGGGAGGAAGAGCTCGATTCTGGCGGAGGCGGTGGCGGTTTGGAGCAATGACGGCCCGGACGGCCGAGCGAGCAGCGGCAAGGGGTGGTCGCGGTGGCTTGGGGACGGCGGCGGTGGCTCACGGCGGCGAGGGGCGGCGCGGATGGCGCGACAACTCGTCGAGCCCAACGGCGAGACGGCTCGTCGGACGAGCGGTGGGTGGTGGTGGTTCGGTGGCCAAGAGGCGGTGGTGAGTAGGGCGTAGGGCGGCGATGTGGTGGTGGGTGAAGCAACAACCAGAGAGAAGAAGGAAGAAGAAGAAGAAGAAGAAGAAGAGGAGAAGGAGGGTGGGGTTCGGCCGAGAGAGGGGGAAAGAGAAGAGAAAGAGAGAGAGAAGAAAAGAAAAAAAAGTAGGGGGCAGGAAGTGACGTGAGGAGAGGAAAAAGGGGAGAAAAGAAAGAGAGAGAGAGAAAAAGAAAGGAGAAGGGGGAAGAATAGGCGGGAGGGAGGGAAATCACGTGGGGGGGAAGTGACCTGCTAGATTTTTTTTTTTTTTTAAATTCTGACCGGTTCCGGTTCCGGTTCCCGGTTCCCTTTTTCTGGGAACCGGGAACCGGAACCGGAACGCCGGTTCCCAGAAAAAGGGAACCGGGAACCGGAACCGGTCTCTTAAGAACCGGGAACCGAACCGGACCCTCCGGTGCGGTTCTCCGGTTCCCGGTTCTACCCGGGAACCGTGCTCACCCCTAAAAATAATAAAATCATTTTATCATTTTAACAAACCTGATATTAAAAACTGAGGTGGTTTGTAGGGAAATAATTAAAAAAAAAGGGTTTACGCAGACAGTTTACGGAATAATAGTAATTTGTTGTCGGGGAAAGGGAGGAAAATTAATCCATGAACAGGAGCCGTCGATGAAGCATAAGCGATTCGGGCACCTCTCTCCTCTTCTTCTCTACCCTTTCAAAACGCTCCCATACAAGAGCCAGATCTCTTCGAAGTGCGTATGCCATAACCATAGCTCTCCAAGAATGGTGTCGGGATAACTCTCTTTCGCACATGAACTGTTTACTAAATCAGCAACTTGCTCTCTGTTCATTTACTCTGCATATGGCTTGCTTTCGTTTCGGCGTGTCCTAGAAGTTTCCAGGCGTGCCTGGACAGGCTGCAGTCGCTGGTTAGGGCAGATCCTCCTCAGGCGTCGCACGGGGCGGCAGTGGCGTGTGAAGGTGGCTTTGAGGGACAGGACGGCTATTTTGGAGATGGCTGGCCGGGATTCCTGCGGGACAATTCGGCTGGAAATTGGCAGCTTCATGGTATTTTGTTACCGCGGTGGCGGCCTGTTCAGTATCATCCTCCTGAAGTCCCCCAATTTTCAACCAGAGTTGTCCTCCAGGAATTCTTGCTAGCCATCTTCACAATAGACATCCTGTCTCTTCGAAGTCACGTTCACATGCCACAAATCACCTTCGAAACAATCGGATGTTGGTCCGCGAACAAAGCAGAGAAGCAGGAGGTAATCGCCGTCTTACCATTAGCAATCCAAGTTCAAGACCAAAAGGATTCTTCTCTCCAGACGGCGAATACTATCGATACACAGATGCTTAAACTGAGTATGTTCGAGTTAAGCCATATCTCTGTTTTTAATTTATCTGACCGCACGACACTGAGTAATTTAAAGAAATTCAGGCGTTGTGCATCTGCCGGTTCCCTGAACACCCGCTGGAATAGGGAGTCAGGTTGTGTACTTGAGACATGATCTACTAGTGCATGACTGCATCCGTTTAGATCCCATGCCTGGTTTTCTCGACGGTTCGATGTCTAATGTACCTCGACAACTATGCACGAACAGGTCTTACACGCTCCATCAGCGGCTTCTGAAAAAAGGCAATACAGTGGTTTCTTTGTCATTTCAATCAAAGATCCAAGTAAAAGCAAAGCCATCATTTCTTATCTGGTTAGGGATATTCCAAAATTATTATTTTTTTGTTCTAAACTTATTTCTGAAACAGAAATTTATTTGATAAAACTATTTTATTTTTTATTTATGGAATTGATTTTTATTTTAAAAATAGGTTTTGAACAAAAATAAGAAGTAAAAATTTCTTACTTCTCTATTTTTAGAACAAATATGAGAAATAAAAAGTATTTTTATTATTTGTCCTCGCTCCTAGCCGGCTACTCATCTGTCATTGCCGACCGCCATCTACCATCTGCCCAATTGCAATCCATCAACCGTTGCCTATTGTCTGCCGCTACCACCAACGATCATTGTCCTCTGCCGCTATTCGTCGCCATCGGTTGTCATCGATTGTTGTCCGAGAGGGAGAAATTTTGTGATTAAACACATATTTTTGCTTAGAAACTTATTCAACAATAGAAATAGAAAAATCCACATTTCTTTCGGAAATCAATTTCTAACCAAACTTCATTCTCCAAACCTTTTGTCGAAATGAAAATGGATAATTGTGTTACAGAGGTATAGGTAATTATCTTGACCTTGGAGCTATTAAACATCAGTTTCCCAAAGAGTTTCCTGTCAAATCAATGCCCTCATAGGCCCCCACCCCAATCTTAGGAACTTGAAATATGGTAATTAAGGGCATGTATGATAATCATTTTATTTTTATTGTAGAACTATTTTTTCACTCTAGTTTTGTTTTTGGAACAAAAATCTATTTAGTAATACAATTTCATTTTTCTATTTTTGAAACAAATTTTTAATCTAGAAATAGATTTCAAACATAAATGAGAAGTAAAATTTTTCTATCCATTTCTAGAACAAAAATAAAAAATAAAAACTCTTCTCATCACTCGTCTTTGCTTTTAGCTGGCTGTCCACTCGTCGCTGCTACTTGCCATTTGCCACCACTAGCCGTCGCCACCGCCGCCGCCGCCACCCCCCGCCGTTCACCACCTCTTGAGAGGGAGAAATTTTGTGTTATTATTAAACGAATTTCTATTTCGAAAATATAAATTTTGTGTTATTATTAAATATGTATTTTTGCTTAGAAACTCATCCAAGATTAAAAATAGAAAAATCTATTTATATTCCAAAAATCAATTTTTGGCCAAAATGATTATTATTCGTGTCCTAAAAAATATGATGTCTTCTCTCCGGACCATGTTGAAGATGCAGACATCTCCTATCTCCAGGTCATTGTCAGCCAAACAATCGCGCTGGCCTCTGCTTATCTTGCCTTTGCCATCGAAGAGAATGCATGGGACGCGCCACTTCTTCCCATTGAAAGCCTGAAGAGTGATGTCTCTGGAGTCCCCCTTGAGATGCATCCCGACAAAAGAGGTCGGCAGATGCTGCTCATGAAGGGGGAAAAGCAGTGAATAAGGAAGTGAAATTATAAAGAAATTATGTCTATAAATATCATGCAGGATGTAGGCATAGTTGGTTGTCTTGCTAGTCTTGTTCTTCTTGCTTAATGATGAACTTGAAAAGATAAAAATCAGAGTAAACCAAAACTAGGATGACTTACCACGAGAAATTTTTCTCTCCCGTAAGGTTACATTTGATCGTTCGAATTTCTAACCGGGATTTTGCTATATCCTATTTACTATTTTGTGATTACAATAATATTGTCGGACATATTCACATCATATTATATATATAATTTGGTATAAATGCTTATATGAATAACAAATTTTACAAACGGAGATAGTAAAAATCTCTTGCGACACTCTTATTTATTTTTTTTTATTTTCTTTTTCATTTTAATTTCCTCTCTTTTTAATTATTTTCTTTTTTATTTCTTTCTTCCCCTTCCATCATTTTCTAATAAAATTTTATTACATAGAAAATTGTACTAATATACCTAAAATACTAAAATACCTAAAATATGTAATAAATATATATTTATATATTGAATTTATATTATAAGATAGAATTATATTTAAATATATAATTAAAAATAAGATTAAATTAAAAATATTTTTATTTTTTGTTATTTTAAATTTCTTATATTAGAATTCAAATATTATTTATATTGAAATATAATTTTAATTTGCTAATTTAAGAAATTTGTTATTTGAGAAAAAAAATCCTTATTATAGATACTAGAAATCCTATCCGTATTGTTTTCACCTCTTTCATGTGATAATTTTATTTGGTCTATATCTCGTTTATATCCAACTTTATCCTATCTTGAGTAGACACCTAGGATAAATTTTATGCTATCCTAAATTTTATCCTAACAACCAAACACAACCTAAGATGGTTGCATGATTACTAGGAAGAACAAGTTTTTGGGCTCATACATGTGACATGCTTCAATCCTAAACTGACTTCGTCTCTTCATACGAGTAGTACTTCTACCAACATAGTACTTTCACCTACGACAATAGCAAGTGCAAGTTTACCAAATTCTTTTCAATGGATGTCCTCACTTGGGATCAAATTGCGGAACTTATCATATGTCAACCTTCTAAACTCAAAGGAAGTACTAACAACAACGCTAACATAGACTATTAGGCAACAAGGATGCAATCAAACCATGTACCTTATCATTAAGTTAATCTCTATTGAACTCATTTGACTAACAACACCATTGAATTCATTGATATGCTTAGCAACGGACAAACATTCACTTATCTCTAAGTGAAACAAATATCCAATCATGTAGACTTTGGCTGCGTTTGGGAACTGCTTTCCCAAGGGTCTTTGGGGGGCTAAAGGCCTTTGGGCCAAGGAGAGAGTGTTTGGGAAGATTTTTTTTACTTGCCTTTGGGAAAGGCAAGCCTTCCCAAGGCTGAAAGCCCAAGGCAGGTTGGGGGCTGCCTTGGGCATTCAGCCTTCTCGGAAGGTTGATGGAGAGTAAGATAAAAAATTTTCTTCCATAAATGTCCTCGTTAACATTTTGTTTTTTTGGTTTTGTCCTCGTAACTATTCATCTTCTTCTTCGTTCAGGTTGGCCGGCGAAGTTCCACCGAGCTGTGAGGGGCCGGCGACGAGCTGGATAGAGGCGGCAAGAGGCCGGTGTGTCACAGCGACCATCGGCGGCCAATCGCGTGACCTCGGCAACCCCTGCGAGTCGCGTCGCCTGGACCGTTGCAACCCCCGGCAACCACCTAGATCTGGGTCGCAGCAAGGTCGCGCGACCGCTGCAACCCCGGCAACGCTGCGACCCCCGGGGTCACCGAAGGTCTTCGCAACCTAGATCTGGGCAGCGCGACCTTCGGCGACCCAAATCGCGCGCAGATCTGGGTCCCCGGAGGTCGCCACAACCTAGATCTGGGCCGCGCGACCTCCGGCGACCCAAATCAAGTGATCGGGATCGCGCAATCTGGTCACAACGATCTGGTTGCGGCGACCCTCGCCGACCGCCTGCCTCTCGCCGGACCGCCTGCCCCTCGCCAGCAGTAACTAGCCAATTCTTTTTTTTTTTCTTCTTTTTTAATGACAAAAGTCTTTTGCACAGTTAATTTGTCCAAACACTATTTAGCTCAAACATACTTTATAATGAACTTTTACAAATACGATTTACCAAATACAATTTGCATTTCCAAAAACCTCTTTAGCTCAAAGGTCTTCACATTTTCTCAAGGACTTTCCCCAAAAGTCTTCCCAAACGCACCCTCTATTGACTATAGAGGGTTTCTCGTATATGCTCGACAACACCTTCATCAAACTTGCGATGGTTTTCTCTTCCACGGCGTTAAACGCGAATTAAGAACCAATGTCAGCTCATTAATACATAATGCTTATCTATTTAACAATTCCTAATTAGCTTCCTCCATCGGTTCTAGCTTCTTCCCATACATAGGTGAATACAGATTCCTCTTGTACAAATAATCCTTATTCCACATCTTACAAAAACTAATACATTTTATATCAAATTTGTAAATTTTAATGTTTCCTTCCTTTGTCGCCATTGATTTGCTTCAACCAAACCTGGTACCAATTATCACAAAAAGCAAGTGATCGAACAATAAGATAAATAAAACAAGGAAATAAATGGAATATTAGATTTTTGTGGTTCGATCGGTGTGATATAACCCACAAGGAAAACAACACAAAATTTCACTCTAGATCAAATGATACAACGGAGATTAAAAGCACAATCGAGTCACTCAAATATTTTTAATATTTCTCAGCATCAATTACACCTAATAACTTACATAGTATATAGCCCTTGCAATTACTTATAAAATAATTTTTCGATTTCAAAAAGTAATTTACAAGTTTTAGCACGAGGTTTGTTAGCTTCAATACTTTTGCATCGCTTCAGAGTGTGAATTACAAAAAGTTGCATCTTTAAAAATCTTCACAATGAAGACACTTTTTATATATAGATAATAGTAGGATAAGAAAATCCCATTTAGGAAATCTATTAAAATTAAGAAACTTGCTTAGATTATAAAAATTTCATTTTTGAGTTTAAACTTGAGACATATCTTCCACAGGTATTGCACTTGATGAGACGTTGGGCAATGGCGATGCAATCGTTAATAAGGATACCCAATATTTGGCGACAGCAAGGAAAGAGGCACGACGGCTGGCTGTCATCCCGAGGCACTTTGCGTTTGCCTTTGGCCTTAAAAATATAAGCTTTTGATATTCGACCAGGTGAATCTCTGATTCGATTAAGTTTATAACGTGAAGGTTGGTCATTTGTTTATTCTGCACCGGAAGTTCATGGTGCGAGTGGTGGTTACATTGTTTATTGTGCACTCCATTTCTTAAGTAGCGATTTCTTCGCCACCGAGAAAAGTAAAGACTAAGAAAGAGCGTTGGCTAGAGTATAAATTAAGGAGGAATCAAGCAACCCCAGCTAAAGTGCCAAGGAAGAGGATTAAAAGAGTGCTTTGAAGGCGTAGAGATTGCTGTTTTGAAGAAGCGTTTCCTTTTAAATTCAGGAGATTTCAATATCGTAGAACATTTCGTACAGTAGATCTTATTTCTTGAAGGTGATCCTTTGTGCTAGGAGTGGCACACCTGCGGTTCAGGTTGTGCAAGATCCTTGTAGCTTTTATCGAGTTTTCGCTTAATTGTGGTCACCCTGCTTTTCACTGACCTCAAAACACAACCCAGAAACCATAAAAGTAAATCAAACGAGTCAAAGTCGAAAACAGAGAACAGAAAAGGTTCTATCTTCCTGGGAAAGATCCGGCCGAAGACTGAGGACTGGGCTGGTAAAGAAGAAAAAATGAAGAACGGGGCAAACAAGGCCCATTCCTTGGATGGTCCAATATGGGAAGGAAAAATCACTCCTCGGTTCCAATGTCTGAAAATCTTACGCTTTGCATCCTAAGATTTCTAAGCTCTTTACCTCTCGCTTTATAATCCAACACTAATTAAAGAAATTATGAAAAATTTACCCGATTGCCGCCATGTGCTCTTTACTGGACTCTTGAAGCTCTAGTGTGTGTGTGTGTGTGTATTGCCTACATTGATTAAGCAATGAAACCACAACTTGTTAGTAGCTTGCATGGTACAAAGACTTTTGGCTTTGGAGAGTGCAAAGTGTAAGTTTGTCCAAAATCCAAAGGTACGAAGTGGATGTTCAAGGTTTTCATTTTCCTATATGGTTTCCCCTAATTCCTGTGAAGTAATAATACCAAGAAGCTAAAAAAGGGAAGAAAAAAAAGCCCTATCATTTGCTCTTTGGGCCTACACTACAGCTATTTTTTACGAGTGCTTTGTAATACGAAAGAAATAAGTATCTTACATTCTTTACTTGCTTTTTCTTTTTCATTTTTTTTTGGCTTTTTTAAAAAATAGAAAGTACCTTCACCTCTTGCACAGAAGTAGACAGGAAATGATCAGGAGGAAGAGAAAAGAAAGAAAGCATTTTGCTGTCAGAAGAAAATTTTTAATTTTTGTTGATAAAATCCATATCTTGAATTTGTTTGTTTAATCTTTATGCATGCCCTTGAGTCATCTTGTTTATTCATAAAGTTAAAAGATCGACTATATTTAATGCTAGTGCTATCTACAGTATCTTCAAAGATTCGGTGGGAGTTCTCGGGAAAGCTAATGCATTATCAACATGCTATTTCATCAAGCATTGTATTTGAATAAGGGATGCCATGACAAAGAAGAAAAAAAGGCAAAAGAAAGAAAGAAGGGATATGTACATTAAAAATTCTAAAATTCATCACAAAAGTGCAATTGAGTCTTAAACATTATAAAAAGTGCAATTAAGTCATTTCGTTAACATTGTCGATATGATTAATGAAAATGTTGACGTGATACTTTTAAATTATTTTTTATTTCCTAAGTGGCATTTTAAAATTATTTAAATTAGATTGAAAACTAAAAAAACCTAAAATCTTATTAAAGAAAGTAAAATTGAACCAAAAAAAAAAAAAAAGAGAAAAAGAATGGAGGGCTCACCAGTGGAGTTTTAGACACTGCCGCCGCCGAGGCCCCCCACTGCCGAAGGGGATTGTGACCTCCATCGGGCTTCGGCGACGGTTGCCAACCATCGCTCGGGGCAAGTGAGGCCTCACCCAACCTAGCAAGGGTTGCTGACCCTCACTTGGGGCTAGCGAGCCCTTGCCCTAGCCAGGTGAGGGCTTGCAGAGGTTGCCATCCCTTTCTTTCGGCGGTGGGTAGCAATTGAAGCTCCACCAGCAAGCCCTCCATTCTTTTTTTTTTTTTATCTATGTTCAGTTTTGTTTTTTTAATAAGTTTTTTTTTTTTTTTAATGTAATTTAAATAAGTGTTGAATAAAAATAATTACAAATGCCACATATGATATAAAAATAATTTAAAAATGCTATGTTGGCATTTTTCATTAGTCAAATTGACAGTGTTAAAATGAAAAGATTTGATTGCATTTTTTTTATAAATTATAGAACTGAATTATATTTTTGCAACAAGTTGTAGGACTTTTAATGAATATATCCCAAAAAAGAAAAAATAGATGACCGCTCGGGATTGGCGTAGTTGGTTAGTGTATCACGATATTTTCAGCTCGAGAACTAGATGTCATTTGTTGAAATTCTTTCGATCCTGCGCAAATTACTCCGCTTCAAAGTCAGTCGTGTAGGTGAAAAAGCTCAAATTTAACCGATTTTTGGACTCGCAAGTCATTTCATAGGCCTGGCGGAGTCATGCTCTCACGCTCATGGCAAGATAGAGAGAGAGAGAGAGGGGGAATGGATGGTCACCAAAAGAGAAAAAGCAATGGAGAATCAGTCACTCAAGTTACAGTTATATCTGACCCAAAAAAACACAAAAGAAAAGAAAGTTACAGTTATATTGTGTTGGCCAACGGTAAATGGCAACCAGAAAATCTTCTTTCAGTCGCCAGCTATACCAAAGGTCCCATGTATTAGCATTCAGCAAAGTATCCTCACCTGTTCCTCTGACTAACATCAATGTGTTTCATGTCTTTTTCTTTAACTTTTTCTTGCTTTTTGAAATTAATAACAATAAATGAAAGTGAGTGCCAACCAATCAAATGATTGTTTTTGGCCTCAATAAAATTCATGTCAAAAGAAGACCCCCCCCCACCCTATCCTATGCTTTTTGAGTCATTGGATACGTTCCAGAGATCTTCAAGACGACCCTTTTGTAGAGTTGCATATGTTATGTTATACTAAAAGGAGGTCCTCTCATTTAGCAAGACTACTCATGTTTATAAATTGGGTCGCAGCTCGTGATTAGACTCGCTGGGCAATATTGATTATGAAAATAAAAAAGGAGGCCATGGCGAAAACACAAGAAAAGAATAAGACAAACGCATAAATTAAGAAGATCTTATTCGTAAAAAGTATAATGAGTAATCTTCCCTATGAGATTGTCCCACGCTGATCACCATTGAATAACCAAACGATTAAAAATTGAAAGAAAAAAACTAAGAGAGAAAAAGGGTGTGGAGAAGCCTCCTTGCCGACAATTGCGAGAATGGCAAATTGAAGTCGTGCGAACGGTCCCCTCCCGCGCACTCTTTGGTTGCGTACTGGTGTCGGCTCCATGCAAAGCTTCGGCCATGCGTTTCTTACCCCGACAGAACAAGCAAACCATAATTCAACCCAGAAATTATTTTCCTCCTTTTATAATATTTTTTGCTATTATTGTTTGCAGATCAATAATGCAAATCGGGAGTCGCTGACGGGGTCTCACGCTTCCAAAACACACCACCCACTCGCGTCAAAGCCCAGCATCGATTTCTACGGAAAAAAAAAAAGTGCTTCGAAAAATTTTCAATAATTTTTGGTCAAAACGAGCGAAGTTCGGGCACGATGATTGGCCTTTTGGAACAACTAAGACAACGTTGAATCATTTTGATGGCTTTCTGGACCGCGATCCGGGAGCACCGTCCTTAAGCTCTAATCACTAATTTCCACGCCACCGCTCTGCTGTCTTGTGATTAGTACAAAAAAAAGACCCCCTTTTTTCTTAATTCACCTTAGCCAGATTCTCTCGTTTGACGAAGTATTGCGCTTCTAGAATTTACTCCATTTTCCCACCTTTCCGTTTTCCTCTAGTTTTTCGCTATACAACGGTCTCTTCATTTCCCTCGATCTCGCATTCCTCCACTCCCAGACCTTCGAATGTTACATGGAAAGCGAGCTTCGTAATTGTAAAGCCGATTAATTAGGGTTCTAGCCTCAGTTCGACATTGCAGCCGGTGGAGGCATTGGTTATGACTAGCTCAAGAACAAATGATTTACGGCATGGCTTTGAGGATATTCTCCCGACTGTTCCTTTGAGCAAGAAGTGTCGGTCGGATAAGAAAAACGTGCTCCGCGAAGGACTCTTCTCTCGACGTAAGAAAATCGAGTTCCAACAAATTGCCGACAAAACAATGAGAAAAGAAAAGAGAAAAATAGAGGACTGTGCCAGCGACGCTTGCCCATCGTGCGATGGTAGCAATGATCGATGCCCGGCTGCTGCGGATCGTATGGGATGGACTCTAGCATTTTTCTGATTGCGTTGTACTGCTTTGTTGGAGAGAGAAATATGTGTGGGGTTGCTTCCATTTTTGCTTCTGCCTTTATTCCTTTTAATAAACATTACGGCTCTTGTTATTTATTTTATTTTTGGGTTTGATGAGGAAGGTTTTTTTTTTCTTTTTTGGTCGAGGTTGGATTTGGAAGTTAAAGAAAAGAAACGGGAGATATTTTCAATTATGTTTGCTTCTCGGGGTGAGTTAATGATACAAATTGTTTCTGAACTTTGGTTCAATGTTCAATTTAATCCCTATATTTTCAATTTGTTCAATATGATCCTAGCACTTTAGCCTAATATGTTATGTCGTCCATGATTTTTTAAATTGTCAAATATGATCCTTGATTTTTTTTATAAATGTTCAATTTAGTCATTAAATTATATGAAGATAACCAATGCCATCTTTCTATTAATTTAAATTTAGGGACGATATTGAACATCTTTATACAATCTAGGGATTAGTTTGAACAGTTCAAGGATTATATTGCATGTTGGATTAAAGTTTGTGAATCACATGGAAGAAATTAAAAGTTCTCAAACTATATTAATCATTTATGTCATTTTCTCTTTAATAGCAATGAACAAATCGAGTTAGTTTTAATCAGGTTC
This sequence comes from Eucalyptus virginea, assembly GCA_014182375.1. Taxonomy (NCBI): domain Eukaryota; kingdom Viridiplantae; phylum Streptophyta; class Magnoliopsida; order Myrtales; family Myrtaceae; genus Eucalyptus; species Eucalyptus virginea. Next base: position 35,782,964 of record CM024519.1, on the reverse strand, counting down.
TTTGACCAAGAGAAAGGTTCGATTGTCACTATCAAGTGACACATTCATTTTTTAACATACACCCAAAAGAATAATTTATTATTAATATGATATATTGTGATTACGAAAGTTCATATCAAGTCAATTTTTTTTTTTTTTTTGCAAAAGATAGTTCTAAAAGATTGGAAATTATTGCCCAACTTCTTGTTGCGGAGACGTAGGTCATAGGGACCTACGTTTGCCCTTTCAACGTCGGCCTCAGAAATGACCATTGAGTTGGCAAAACCAATTGACTTAGTCACAATTTTTTTGCATAATTAATTCCTAATGCCGGCATGCATCGTGCGAGGTCACCCAATTATTAATTAAACAAAAGCGCAATGAGCTCCGACTAAATTGACTATTCGTAACCATCGATCGGTAGTTAAAATGTACATCTGTTAATTGTGCATGACAACGTATGTAATGTCGTGCATCACACGAAACATGGGGGGAATCTAGAGCTCTTAGGTTGACCGCGCTCGCTCGGTTCCCTTTCGTTTCTCGCGATGATAGTTGTCATCATTGAACCACATTGCCTGTCGTTTTTCACTCGCCTTTGCAGCAGGAAAAAAAACGATGGAAAAAAGTAAAAGGAGGAAATGCCGCTCTCGTTTCTGTCTGGACCGTATTAAAGAAGGGGAAAAGCGAGATCAAAGGAACAGAAAATGATGGAGAAAGGGGCATGTGACAATGGCTTCACGCTCACTCCTTCCACAAAAGGAATGTGAGGAAAGTAGAGAGAGCCAGTTCTTTAAGTTATCGTTGGAATCTTCCGTTCTTTGCATCCGCAGGCTAATTCCTCCGAGAGAAGAAACTGGTCGTTGCTATTCTTGTACAGATGTGGTGGGTTATGTGCAGGGCTGTGCTTATTATTGATGCTTTGGAGGTGTTCATATCACGATGTGATAGTACTTGAGACTGAATTATTAGAACGTTAAGAAAAGCCGAATAATTAATCCAATTAATAACACTAGATATATGTGTGTCTATATATATATATATATATGTAGATATAGTGTATATTGTTGGAGTTTATCCTAGATTAATTGTGAAAGGATTAATGGTCAATTTACAAGTGTGAGAGATAGTTTTGCTATTTGAGCTTGCTTTTGGAGTGAGAGAGGCCTAAGACCACCCTAACACTTTTATCAGAGGCCAAGTTACTAATCACATGAAAGAGATATGAGTCGTTCATGCTTTGACTCAGGACCCGCTTTGTATCAAAGCCCAAGTTACCGATAGATCTGGATCTAATATTTACACGAGAGAGATACGAGTTGTTCCAGCTCCGACCTGTAGCCCGCTGTGTGAGAGGATATTGTTGAAGTTATTCCATATCGGCTGTGTAGTTAGTTTACAAGTATGAAGGAAAACATCACATTTTGAGCTAATTTTTACAGTAAGAGATGCCCAAAATCACTCAACATATGCATGTATCTATGTGTTCTTGTGCCATCGGTTGATGCTAAGAACAATAAGAGAAATTACCTAATGATTCTTCTAGAGTCTCTTCGGACAAATGGGGCACCATGAATTTAATGCTTTTTGGCCCGTTTCTCTCGTTAGAACGAAAGGGAAAGCAAGAAAGGCTGTCATTGACAGAGGACGTGGCATCCAAATTTGAAAAGAAAGATTATGACTGTAATTTACATGCTTAATAATGTGCATTTGCTTTTTCTAATACGAGATTCAAAATTTCCTTGTCGTAGTGGTTGGTTTAGTCACTCCTTTGCCTATTGATGAGTAACACCATAGCACATGCTTGTACAATCACGAGCCGTGCTGTAACGCACAAAGATATAGCTATTGGAGTGCATAACAGAAATTTGGAAACTTCAATCAGGAGATAATTAACTGGATTCCATGCACATTGACACAATAGAAGGAAACGTCAATTACTAACTTTTGTATGAAAAAGAAGAAGAAATTATCGCACGATAGACTTGCTTACCACAAACAAAGAGAAGGTTGATAAATGCAATTTGTAGTCAAGAGTTCAATGCTCAGAGACAGCAAAGGAAAGAAGAAATGTATATTTTGCCTACGAGATGTAACTGCTCAGTAATTCCCAAATTGCGACCGATTTCATCGGTCATAGTTATTTTACAAGATAAGCTTATTGATCATTTTTCCAAACTCAATAACCAGTCGAAAATGAGAAAAAAAAAAAAACGGAACAACGCCATAAGCAATAAAGAAAAGAAAAGCCAATATCAAAGCTATAATCAACTAAAAAAAACTGGATGTTTCTAGTTCCAAATTTATAGAAAAGTTTGGCCAGAAAAGAAATTCTCAAGTGACCACAAATTTACTCCATATTATAATTCTCATATCGTTTTAATGGTTAATACTGGTGGCCGTGCATCGGAGGAGGTCCACCACGGCCTCCGCCGTGGGTGGGTGGGTGAGTGGGGGGGCCCTAAATGCCTAGGAGGGGCCAGCCTGTCCTCAATCATTCGCCCTCCCCTCCCCCCTCCGCACCGAAAATTCACCACATATTTCACACGCAATCAACGGCCTCCCCAAAAAAATTCAGAATCATGTCCCCCCCAAATATATTCCAAAATCGGAAAAAAATAATAATGACAGAAGATCGAATCTGTCATTCCGTCGTGGACTCTGATCGAAATAAATACGCCGGGAGACTATACTAAAGATTTGACATCCATCGATATCATCTGTAATTTCACAGATTATTTATATATATAATTCGAGAGACCAGTCATTTACTGCCTTAATTTCATAGAAAATGGCCAAACACGAGACTCGGCTCCCACTTAAAAAAACAAAAATTCAATAAAATCGAAGATAGAACCTTCCCCTCCATCCGCCACCACCGCCACCACCACCACAGAGAAAACCGATTAAAAAAAAAGAGAAAGGGGGCGGTGGATGTCAATTCGGTAATTTGGAGAAGATCCAGGCCCCATTACCAAACCCCGCCACCTCAAAATCCCAGAGCCAAACTTGCCTCGAGGCTTGAGCTGTGCCTGTCTTGCGGCGTCTCTCTCTCTCTCTCTTCTTCGGGTTATGACTCCCATTTGACTCCCCTGCAGCTTGGGAGTGCGAGCGATAGTGTCCTTCCTCATCACCACCGTCGACCGGCCACCGACACTCCGCCATGAGGAAGGACGGCTCGCCGGCCACCGCGGCCGGCACCGCCGCCTCCAAGCTCTTCAGCTGCTTCGAGACCAAGCCCCTCGTAGCCACATTGCTCGCCCTCACCCTCGTCATGCTCCTCTGGAACCTCCCCCCTTACTACCAGAACCTCCTCTCCACCACCACCGCCACCAACCTCCCCTGCTCCGCCTCCGCCGCCGCATCGTCTCTATCCTCCCTCGCCGTCAACTCGACCCTCCCCTCCGCGGCCCCCGCCCAGGTCGCCGCTCTGAAGTACACCACCTCGGCGACGGCCCAAGGATCCGACCCGAACAAGCGGATCTTCCAGGCCTACGGCAACGCGGCGGCGCTTTTCGTCCTCATGGGCGCCTACCGCGGCGGCCCGGCGTCGTTCGCGGTCGTCGGCCTCGCCTCGAAGCCCCTCCACGTCTTCGGCAAGCCCTGGTACAAGTGCGAGTGGGTCTCCAGCAACGGCACGGCGACCCGGGCCAAGGCCTACAAGATGCTCCCCGACTGGGGCTACGGCCGCGTCTACACCGTCGTCGTCATCAACTGCACCTTCTCGGAGAACCCCAACGCCGACAACTCCGGCGGCAAGCTCAACCTCTACGCCTACTACGGCGAGTCCCAGCGCAAGTACGAGAAGTTCGCCGCCATCGAGGAGAGACCCGGATCCTACAACGAGTCCAAGTACCACCCCCCGTACGACTACGAGTACTTGTACTGCGGGTCGTCCCTTTACGGCAACCTGAGCGCCGACCGGATTCGGGAGTGGATGGCCTACCACGCCTGGTTCTTCGGGCCCAAGTCGCACTTCGTGTTTCACGACGCCGGAGGGATTTCGCCGGCGGTGAGGGCGGCGCTGGAGCCGTGGGTGAGGGCGGGGAGGGCGACGGTGCAGGACATCAGGGACCAGGCGGCGTACGACGGCTACTACTACAACCAGTTCATGGTGGTGAACGACTGCCTCCACCGGTACCGGCACGCCGCCAACTGGACCTTCTTCTTCGACGTCGACGAGTACATCTTCCTGCCGGATGGGAGTAGCTTGGAGTCAGTGTTGACAGAGTTCGGGAACTACACGCAGTTCACGATCGAGCAGAACCCAATGTCGAGCGTGCTCTGCCTGAACGACTCCTCTCAAGATTACTCCAGGTTTGTGCTCGTCATTTTCGGTTCTCTTTTCGTGTGGTTGATTGAACTGGATAACGGTCTCGTTTTTGCCCAAACATTTTTGGGAAGAAAACGACAGCCATGCCTAACGAATCGATCCTGCTCTCTCTCTCTCTCTCTCTCGCTGGATTGGCCTCAGCTGAGACATGAGTTTCTAATTTAGTCGGAAGTCAAGATTCTCAGTCATTTTCTGCTTCATGGATCCACATTTTTTTGCTTGTTCAGATGAATCTCCCATCTGGGTCCTTTAAAGTAGACTCTCTGGACACAATGCACTTGCATTTCCTAAATCAAGATTCAGCATTTCCTCAATCCATGCATCATTCACAGCTCATTCGACAAATGTAGCTTGAGCGAAACAGGAATATTCACATAGATCTGCAGCTCGAAGCCGTAATTTCCTAGGTGGATTGTTTTGCATATCCAAGTACATTTATTACTAGCTTGCAGTGCAAGGGCAAGTGCACATACTCTGCTCGAACTTTCCGCTTTGTCCGAGCACATTGTACTTAAAATCCGTAGTCTTTACACAGCGAACTAAATTCTCAATAAATTTTTCGGCGTTTTCTCGGTTGAAACAGGGAATGGGGCTTCGAGAAGCTTCTGTTCCGGGACTCCCGGACGGGGATCCGGCGGGACCGGAAGTACGCGATCCAGGCGAAGAACGCGTTCGCGACGGGGGTGCACATGTCGGAGAACGTGGTCGGCGAGGCCCTCCACAAGACGGAGGACAAGATCCGGTACTACCACTACCACAACTCCATCACCGTCCCGGGGGAGCTCTGCCGGGAGCTCCTCCCGATGTCGGCGAGGCGCAACGTGACGTGGTACGACAAGCGGCCCTTCGTCTACGACGACCACATGAAGAAGCTGGCCCCCGTCATCAAGGAGTTCGAGCGCAACGCCATCGGGAACGTCGACACCGCGCAGTGGTCCTCCTGACCGCGACCGGCAAAGCCTCCAAGAAAAAAAAAAAAAAAAAAAAAACCCAAAAAAGAAATTGGAAGATTGCGAGGACAAAGGACGATTCCGATTGTTGTTTCCGGGAGAGACCCCACGGGGCATTGAATTTGAGCTTTTGGGTCCGGTCTGATAATGGCGACACCTCGCGCGTGGGGTGGAAATCGTGGGACTCCGGTCGCTGAGTGGGCTCTGTTCAATCTCGGGCTCGGTCGGAGGAAGAGAGAGAAAGTGGTCTGACCCGCTGTAGAGAGAGAGAGAGGGGGAGGGAGGGGATGGGTGGTGAGGAATTGGAGGGAGGGTATCCGTTTGGACATAATTCTCTGATTTTTTTTTTCCTTTTCTTTAATTCTTGAATCTGTCTATATATAAGGAAAGAAAGGGGGAATGTTTTATATCTTTTGTTGCGATTAATTTATTCCGTGGGTTCTTTTAAGAACAAAATTAAGAGGGGGGAAAATTGGATGTGTTTCTACGTGGGATTTGTCGTTGTGGAGGTTTGAGCAGTGAGTGACTGGTGGGGACTCTTTTGGGATTTAAATAGAATATAAATTCCGATCGTTCGATAGGCCCTTTGACTGTTGCGCCATGTTACGATGCGGGGAAAGGTGCAGTCCCCGATGAATCATGTTGTCGTCTCCCCTCTTTCGTCGAGCCTTAGCTAGCCCCGCCCTAGGAGCGGTGGACATTTCTTACGGCTTATATTTTATCCTTAATCTCTTCTCTTTTTACATCCCCTATGTAGATTTTTAGAGAAAATTATGCTCATAAATGCGCCTTTTAGTTTTTACTGACTTTGTCTAAGAACGACTGGATGTTGAAAAAAGCTGGTAAAAATCGTGATCCTGTGGGTAATGAAACGGGGCTTACTTCTTGTGCGTTACCATACTGTCAAAAGACGCCCTTTTTCGTTTCAGGAAACATAGTAAATTGTTTTGGTTTCACTTCGCCTGGCGTTGCTCGCGACAATGAAATTCCTTCGGATGGTTGATTCAGATCTCTTTCGGCAAAATTGCTCCATCCGAATCTTGCTAAATACATGCCAATTCTGTCCGTTAACTCTCTGTGCATGTCGCTTTAACTATTTATGTGCATATAGATCTGCATGCATACGGGGGAAAGTGATAAAACCCTTTCTAAAGAAATTACGGGTCATTTGCTAAGTTCAGCTAAAAAACTTGTACTCCCACCCACGAATAGTTAGATCCAGCACGTAAGGGAGCCGGAAATTTGGAATCGAGCGCAGAGAGACGTGTCAAATGGGACGCTGTACCGACCGAGTTGATTCCACCATAGCGTCTTTGCGAAAGAACAATCTATTTCCGAATTTCAGATCCATGCTACACTTGCTGTGCACGATGTTCATTTCTGGAAAGCACTGAAGGGGCGGGGGAGTCATGAGTTTAGGGAGGTGGGACACGGTTGAATATGATGCACGACCTACCCATCTTCCCATTCAAAAGCCTATATTCCGAAAGGGGAGCAGCGCCGGGAATTATATATCGCATGTGACACATTGAGAAGCGATCTCGACATATGCCTTTTTCCCCGCATCTTCGTCGGCTGAGGAAGGCAACATCCGACGAGAAAAGTTCCAAGAACATGTGCACTAAATTGTGGAACGGTCCTAGCTGGAGACACTTAAGCCCCTCTCGATCATTTAGGAATTTTTTCGGATTTCAGCAAAGTAATGTGCGGCGTCCGGATTTGACTTCAGATGTTGGTCTCTCGTATTGCTTTAGAAAGTTGGTTGGAAGCTGCCGTGTGCCTACTGCTGCTCCAAACGGTTGGTAAACTTCTGCAATTCATGGGAAAAGGGCGAAACGACTTTCCTTCGTATTTCATTTTCTCCAGCTGAGGCATTGTCCTAAGTCCTAACGCGTGTACTTTTTTGTTCGGTGGTCCCTCAGGGCCTCTCTCCACGTGGAACTGATGGACAGATGCTGGCCTTTTTGTGGGTTTGGTGGGTGTCCTTCTGGTCGTGCTTCGGCCCATAAAGAAATGTGTTCATTATTGCATGGACTATGACTATGATTCGGCCCGAGTATGCTTGGCTTGGACGCCAGCGAAAGGCTTGGACGCCAGCGAAAGTATA